>VZRE01003682.1:386830-417195 GCA_013396775.1 Cephalopterus ornatus
CCGGCAGTTTAGGGATATCGCAAGTGTTTGGTGGGAAAATGGAGGTTCGGCAGAGAATTCCCTTTTGAAAACAGCGTCTGTGAGACAGCATTTTAAACTGCCAGCTTTTCAGTCAGCAGGGCAGCCTACAAGTTTATCTTTGAGGTTTCATCTTGGACAAGGAATTCAGTTGCTAGCACATGGAAGTCACCAGTGCTCCCCTAAGCTTTTCTAGAACATTACTAACGAAGTCTGGGCACTGAGAAGTTGCCTGAACTACCAGTTACTCCACCCATTTTCAGAAACTCACTTGAGGTCCTTGGAGGCAGATGCTGCACTTTGCCAGACTTTTCTGGGAACATTATTTCCGTGAGGATACAGAGGTTTGGAGACACACTGTTGACTCTTCAGCAGTTGCTTGCTCCTTCACAAACTGGTTTGGGTCGGGAGGCACCTTAAAGCTCATCACATTCCAACTCCTGCCAGGGTCTTACTACAGTCTCCAAAAACTTGATCTGAAAAGGAGGGAAAAATGACACGCCTGTGCTCTTGGATCAGAGCTGGAAGAGCAGCTCCTTACCCACATTTATCCACTTGCCCCCTCGCAGGTACATCCTGTCCATAACCAACGAGGACGAGATCCGGGAGTACGTCATTGACCTCCTGCAGGGCACCGATGGGAAGAAGAGCTGGTTTGTGGAAGAGCTGCTTTCCAGGTGGAGGAAATCCTCCCAGCTGCCCTCTGAGCCTTTCCCAGCGTATCGCAAGAAGGATGGTGAGTGCCGCAGGGAAGAAGGAATCAAAGTCTCCAATAAGCTCGTCTGGGTTGTTGTGTTTATAAAGAACTATGTGCCATGAACCCCTGAGTGGATAATGATCTCATTCCTGATCATGGGGACAGGTTGAAGCCCATTTTTAGTCACCAAGTAGAGTCCAGGGACATCTTTCCCTTGCTAGTGCTCACCCAGCCTCTCTGTGCTTGCACACACTTCCAGAGGCTTTGGAAGTGCCACGGGCTGGAGACCAAGGGAAGAAGGGGAAACGCAAAGGCCGGAACAAGCAGGAGACGCCTGCGTACGCCGAGCCCAGCACACATGTGGAGGAGGTGAAAACCCCCCTGGACCTGGCCAAGGTGAGCCTGGTGGGGACACTGGGGTGGCTGGGGGTCCTGAGGCAGGCTTGGAATCTGAGGTGTGGGAAAAGGAATATCAAACACCAATAAAGGTGGGATTGGAAAGAGAAAATGAGCATTCAGCACATGTGGGGCTGGCATGCCCAGGTGGGCAATGGCACCTGGCTTGTGCCAACCACAGTGTGACCACAGGCCCAGGGCAGCGACTCTCTCCCGGTGCTGGGCATTGCTGAGGCTACACCTTAAATCTTGGAATCAGTTCTGGCCCCCACACTCCAAGAAAGACATTGAGGGGCTGGAGTATGTCCAGAAAAGGGAATGGAGCTGGGGAAGGGTCTGGAGCACCAGGAGCGGCTGAGGGAGCTGGGGGGGCTCAGCCTGGAGAAAAGGAGGCTCTGGGGGACCTTCTGGCTTTCTTCAACTCCCTGACAGGAGATTGGAGCCAGGTGGGGGTCGGGCTCTGCTCCCAGGGACAGGATGAGGGCAAACAACCTCAAGCTGTGCCAGGGGAGGTTTAGGTTGGATATTGGGGAAATTTTATTCACGGAAAGGCTGGTCAGGCACTGGCACAGGTGGAGTCCCCATCACTGGAATTGTTCAAAAGGCGCATGAATGTGGCAACTGGGGACACGGGTTAGTTGTGGTACGTGGCAGTGCTGAGTTTCACTGGTTGGACTTTGGTCTTGTAAGGCTTTTCCAACCTAAATGATCCTATGATTCTATGATATGTAATCTGGGGAGAAAGCTTGTATAGTTTGTGCCTATAATGGGGAGTAAAATAATCAACAGGTAGCAAATCCATGTCAGGGTGGATTCTGCTCCCCCCAAATACCTGGATGAGAGAGCAGGCGAAGGAAGTTGAGGCTGTAATTAGGAATAAAAGGGATTTCTTTAAAGCAGAGGTGTGACAGTGGGGAATTGAGGAAGTGGATAGAGCATTCCTTCTTGCTGTATTTAAACCTTCCCAGTCATGCTGAATAAACTTGAATTGGCAGCTGAAATGTTTCTGAGAGAAACTGCAAAATAAGAGCACAAAAATGCTAAATCCCAGGAAATGTTGCTGTTTCCAAGCAGCCCAAGGCTGTGCAACAAGCAGTAGTTGCCTTGCTCTGTGGTAGTCAACTTACTCTTTGTAGCAGCATCCAAGCCCTGAGAGGCAGAGATGAAGCTGAGTAAGGCGTGTAAGTTGAATTCGTGTTTTTAAATGGAAGTTTTTGGAGCAAGGAGGCTGCAAAGTGTTTGTAAAAGTGTTTGTAAGATAAAACCCCACATTTTTGAATTATAGGGTTAAAAATGGACAGTGGTGTTCCATTGCCCTGTAGTTATCCTCTAATTTAATTAAAAAAAAAAAAAAAACCAAGTGAGAGAGCTCTGCCAAGGTCACTTTATCTGATTTTGGTTGTTTTTCATGGTGGCACTGTTTGGATCTGGCAGTGGCACTAAAACCAGTCAGGCTTTACTGGGGGGACTGGAAATGCTGCATCACTAGACTGAAACTCAGGTGAATCACAGAATCACCGAGGCCAAGTCTCAGAAGGAGGAGCAGAGTTTATTTTGCAGCTTAGTACTTAAACCTGCTGTGCATGGAAAACCTCTGCTGAGGTTCCTGTGCCAGGTGGGACATGGGAAAGCTGCTGGGAGGTGCCCTGGCTGTGAATGCAGTGACCCTGCTGCCACCAGTAGCTCTGTGTTGGGACAGGCACACACAGGGTTTCCCAGGGCATTGCCATAGTCTAAATAATCCTTGGAAATAAATCTGGAAGTAGCTGGGCTGCTGTTTGGAGCTGTTAAGCCCACAAGAGCTGCTACTGCAGCCTTGATCCAAGCAGCTCCAGCTCACATAGGCAACATCAAGTGCATCAGCAACATCCTTGTTCCTTGATTTATTTGGATTCTCGGAGCTTTTCTGGCAGGCCTGAGCTTGTCTTTCCATTCAGTCTGGGGTCTGGTCCAAGTTTTCTTGCAGTGAGGCTGAATAACACTTGTGAGTCCCCTGGCCTGCCCAGGGGTCAGTGCTCGCTCTCTGCTGCCAGTTTGGCACTTTGAGCACAGTTTGTTTATTCTTTTGCTTCCCCAGGCCCAGGAGAGCAGCAGTGGTGTCGGCAGCAGTAACATTTCCTGTAAGAAGAAGCCCAAATACGTCAGCCTGTACACCAAGGAGGGGCAGGACAGGCTGGCCGTGCTCATCCCAGGCCGTCATCCCTGCGAGTGTCTGGGCCAGAAGCACAAGCTCATCAACAACTGCCTGACGTGTGGGCGCATTGTCTGCGCCCAGGAGGGCTCCGGGCCCTGCCTGTTCTGCGGGACCCTGGTGAGTCACCAGTGGGTTTTTTTGCCTTGCTTGGACCTGGAGAAGTTTGCTGGATTAGCCTCTTAGATAGAAGTTCCTCTAGCAAAGTTCTAAAACTGACCAGGAAGGAACCTCTTAGGAGATTTCCCTCATCATTTATATCAGTTTGGAGCTTGTCTGGTTTCTGACAGTCTCCTGTGCATCACACCAGTGTCTAAAATATCTGCAAAGCTTCAGCCCCATCCTGGGCACAGCCCTGGCTGCCTTGTCAGGGGCAGGAGCTGCAGCCAGGGCCAGTGTCCTGACTTCAACGCTTGTGCAAGATGAATCCTTCAGGATACCTGTTACACCCGTATTCCGTTTAAAGGGCACGTTTTGGAAAAAGGGGGCAAGTTAGTGATGGCAGATGAGAGGAAATTCCTCTTCATGTGAGAGGAAAATATTGGTTGGGTGGACAAAATGTTTTAAATGAGATTCGTTGCTACTTTGAAAGGTCAGTTTAAATCCTAGTGGCCAAGGAAGAGAGAACTCCTCTGAGTTAAGGGTTGTTGATGGCCTTCCCAAGTCTTCATTTCATCTTTTTCCTTAGGTGTGCACTAAAGAAGAGCAGGACATTCTTCAGCGGGACTCTAACAAGAGCCAGAAGCTGCTGAAGAAGCTCATGGCAGGTCAGTAGCAATTCCATAACTGGAGTAGAGGGAATCCATCCAGTCAGTTTGTGCATGTTATTTGCTTCAGACTTCACTGAGCCGGTTGCCCTCATTACTGCCCGGTGTCTGTGGTGGGTGTTAAGAGGATGGATTGGAAGTTGGCTCCTTAGATCCTTCCTGCAAGCCTTGGCAGCATTCCTGGGCTTCAGCAGAGGTGACAACAGCGAGTGTCAAATGGCAGTGTATGTTGTCCTTACCCTGAAGCCCCAAGGCAGCCCCTTAGGCATTCCAGAATCAATCACATGAACTGGATCATTGTAGCAGTCCTTGAAAATTAGGATAAGTCTCCTGTGGAATGTGTGCTGTGGAAGGTGAAGTGCTGCTATTTGATGTGCTGGGTCTGCAAAGGTGGTGGTTAATATTTCCTAATGGCTCTTCTTGTCTAACACTTACCTTGGGAGCTAAAAATGGGAACAGAGCCAAGGCAAGCAAGAGGAAATAATACCGTGTCCTAGCAAAGACCTGTGCATTGTGGGGATGTTTGTCTGAGTTTAGCTGAAATGCAGCCAAGGTCGTGGCGTTCTTGGTGGAAAAACACTTTGCTGAAGAAATGGGGGAATATTTCTTCTCCTTGGAGCTGCTGAGATGGCAGGAGGGCCTGGAAGTCCTTGTGAACACCAGCTGGTCACAGAGCTGGGATGTTGTATCCTCCCAGTAGAGATCCTGGTGTACTTCAGGATCCTTTGCCTTACCAGTTTGATCTCTCTTCCCTCCTGCCCGTGCCAGCTCTTGCTTTGTTATCTGTGTTATTAAAAGCTGGAATGTGGTTTGCTGTTTGTCTTGGAAGTGAAAAAATGTCGATCAGTGACCACAGGGAAACACAGACAATTGTTTGCCTGCAGTGAAGGCTTTGCCTGCCTAGTGGAATACACTGGTTTGTGCCACTGGGGCTTTTGTGGGTTTTTTGTTGTTCCCTGTTGTTTGGTTGGTTGGGTTTGGGGCCTTTGCCAGGAAGATTAAGAAGGAAGAGCATTTGCTGGGAATAGATTTCTCCATCTCTGCCAACAACTGGGCTGGAGAACGTGTGTGTCAGGGGAGGATGTTGTTTGTGAGAGGCACGAACAGCAGCAGGTGGAAGGCTCCGGACATCCCTGGAATTGGCACTGATTTGTCCTGGGCAAGAGGCTCTTTGTGGGGGTAACAACATGTAGGAGAGGGTTTGGCTTTTAGGAGGGGACTCTTAAAAGAGCTGGTTGCTGGAGAAGAGAAGGCACTGGGGAGAACTTAGTTCCCCTTCCAGTGCCTAAAGGGGGCTTATGAAAAGTAGGGAGAGGGACTTTATAGACGAGCAGAGACTGATAGGACAAAAAGGAACAGTTTAAACTAAAAGACGAGAGATTCAAGTTGGATATTAGAAAGAAATTCTTCCCTGTGAGGGTGGTGAAGCCCTGGCACAGGTTGCCCAGAGAAGCTGTGGCTGCCCCATCCCTGGAAATGTTCAAGGCCCGGTTGGATGGGGCTTGGAGCAACCTGATCTAGTGGAAGGTGTCCCTGCCCATGGCAGGAAGGTGGATTGAAATGGTCTTTAAGGTCCCTTCCTATGCAAACCATTCCATGATTCTGTAACTCAAGGCCTGTTGTTGGTGATGGACAGAATTTTGACTGCTCAAATTGTTAGGGGGGCATGAAGGAGAATCAAAGACCAAGAGCTTCTCTCTAAACTGTACCCAGACCTTGTCACTGTAGTACTTAAGTGCTTCCTCTTCTTCCAAGGAGGGGGAAAATCAAGAGAAAATCAGAGCTTCAACCTCCTTGGAAAGATGCTGGTCTTGGTGCAAGGTTGTTCTTTTAGTTTCTGGGATGGCATTTGGTTTAGGGGGCATATCTGCAGCCTGGCCCACCCAAACTGGGATTGAACTTGCCGACTGCAGGCCTATAGTGTGTTTTCTATCTCAGGTGCTGAAAGTTCAGGGAATTTGGATGCCATAAGCAAGGACTTGCTGCCTCGCCAGGAAGCGAGACTCAAAGCAGGCCTGGAGATGGCTGTGAAGCACAAGGACAAGCTGTTGGAATTCGACAGGACAAGGTAAGATACCAGGCTGTCATGAAATAGCATAAGTGGCTTGTCAGGCAAGCTGCCTTTTGCAGAAATGTTGGGAATTCCTTCTGAAACCCGGGCTGCAGCCACAGACACGTCAACGACTGCATTTAGTGGAACAAGAGTGAGCCCCCGGAGCAGATCCCATTTGGGTGTCCTTTGTGTCCCTGTAATTCCAGCTCTCTGGAGAAACCAGACAGGAGTGGGTTGGAGGGCAGGTTTGGGGCAGGTTAGTGGCAGGTTTGGGGTGGTCAGTGCTCTGTCCTAGTCCCACTGTGCTCATCCTCTGCCATGCTGATTGCTCCCCACAGCGTGCGGCGAACCCAGGTCATTGATGATGAGTCAGATTATTTTGCCACAGACTCCAACCAGTGGCTGTCCAAGCAGGAGAGGGAAGCTCTCCAGAAGAAAGAGCAGGAGCTGCGGGAGCTGCGCCATGCCTCTCGCCTTGCCAAAAAAATCACCATCGACTTTGCAGGCCGGCAGATCCTGGAGGAGGACAACAGCATGACTGAGTACCACAGCAAGTGAGTGAGCACTAGCAGCGTGACCGAGAGCAGGGAGGTGAAAATCCTCAGGGATATTGGTCTGAACTGTCTATTAAAGCTGCCCTGGAAAGAGGTCTCAACAGAACTGATTCAGCTCAAATTCACACCAAGCTGAGTTTCTGTGCTAGAGAGGAGTGACTGTTCAAACTGGAAATCAGACTGAGCAAGGAAATCGTTTAGTTGAGGGAGGTGGGAAAAAACCACTTTGGGTCAGAGTGTTTGTGTGTGGAGAAAGGAGACATTGCCAGGGGAAACAGGGAATTTTCATGGCTCTTGTTTGTGCTTGCAGGCTGGATGAGACTATCGAAGCCATTAATCGTGGTGCTTTGAGTGAGCCAGGCGGGAACTCAGAGGCAAAGGCAATGCTGAATTCTGGTGTTCTGGTGAATCCCCGTCTCCTCCAACCTGCTCCTTTGGTCAGTGAGGGTTCAAACGATTTATTCCAGAGTAATGACTCATTCTGGGAGAGTTGAGCTTAAGAATTTTCAATTCTAGCATGTCTGTTAGTACCCCACAGGATTACAGAATGGTTTGGGTTGGAAGGGACCTCACACGTTATTTTTTTCCACCCCCTGCTGTGGGCAGGGACACCTTCCACTAGACCAGGTTGCTCCAATCCGTGTTCAGCCTGGCCTTGGACACTTCCAGGGATGGAGCAACTTCTCTAGACAACCTGTTTCAACATCTCACAACTCTCACAGTAAAGAATTTCTCCCTAATATCCAATCCAACCCTGCCCTCTGTTAGTGGGAAGCCATTCCCCCTCTTTCCCCTTTTGTCTTACCCTCTCTTTGATCCTCTGTGTCCCTCACTGGCCATTTCAGTCAGGGAAGGTTTGCTAATGCCCTGCTCTGTTTCCTGCTCCTGGTGGGTTGGTTTATGGGACTTTTAGCCTCCTGCCTCCTTTTCCAGAATACACAGCAATTTCTGAGAGTCAGAGTAAGGCTTTGTCCACCCTTTCAGCTCTATTTTATGAAGCGTGTTCTGCCAGATTCCATTTCCAGAGGGCGTAAGGGTAATACCTCTGTCCTTAAGTGAAGGAAAACTCCAAATGGGGTTTGCACTTGATACACATTGTTCCTGGAGAGGTGGTAACCTTTTCCCTCTTTCTTTTGAACACTCTCTAGTGGGTGGACCAAACTGGTTTGCTCCCACAAAGGAAAAATATTCACTCCATGGATGCTGAAAGTGAGTCTGGCTTGGAGCGGAACAGGCTGCGGATTCAGGATCGAGAGCTGCAGGAGATCTCAGATGATGGTTGGTGCCTCAGCATGCACCAGCCTTGGGCTTCCTTGCTCGTGAGAGGAATCAAAAGGTGAAGGTATCCCAGGCAGGTCCTGCTCCAGGGAGATGGAAAGTTGTGTTCCTCTTCTGTGGACCCACTGGCTTTGTACAGCCACTGGTAGCTGTGATAGCTGCAGGTTTGGAACCTGTGCTTCCTCTTGCTGTGTATTGATGGTTTGAGGAGCTAGAGAGTATGTTTTTGGGTGAGTATCTAACCTGGAAGGGACAAGTTTCTTCCCACTGTGTGAATGTAGAGAGAGGCTGAGATTTCCGAGCTGTAGTTGGGGCATACCCATATGGAATTTGAAAAGCAAATAAGCTGACAGTGTAAAATATGTTATTCTGGTCTTTTTGGCCTTTGTAAAGAAGGCAACAATGGCACCATGTTTAAAAAAACCCAAACCAGACACATTCCCCTTGGCACTACCTTCCCCCCATGGGCTGGGAATCAAGGTACCAAGAGAAGCTCCTGCTGTTAATGGAGAACAAAGAATCTTCCTGGGCCTTTTTTCCCTTCACTGAATTTTTTCATTTTAGAGAGCAAAGCCTTTTCACTTCCCAAGCTAAAGATGCTGTAAATCTGAAGGTGTTCAGGGGATGCTGGAGCTGCTCTGGTACAGCTGCAGAATTCCAGGATCCCCCAATGACTGCTCCCTGCAGATGCCTGGTCTCTTAGTGCTCCCTCGATTGTGACTGTTGGAGCTCGTAAGGGAATTGTGTGAGCGGATTGTCCTACCCATGTGTGCTGGCCTTGCTGGGAATTGATGTCTTCTCCAGCCATGAGGACATGCTCTGCTTTATTTGTGACATTATTTTTTGCCCATGTCAGCTTTTCTTCGCGGTCCTGACAGACTGCTTGAGTTGAGATAATCAAGGCAAAGCTTAGCAGCAGGAATTGGGTATATTTGATTGAGAAATATGTCCATGTGGGTGATCTCAGCTGGAATTTTAGTCCAAAATTCTCCTTTGTTCTCTAGAGTGGAGGGCAGGACCTGGTACACATCTCATCGAGGGAGGTTGTGGATTGCAGCTACTGCTAAAAGACCTTCCCCTCAGGAAATCTCTGAACTGGAGGCCACCTACAGAATGCTGCTCCGGAAAGGTGAACTCTCCTTGGATCTTGGAATGATTTGGTACATTGAGGCATGTAATGAGCAGTGTCAGAAATCCCTCTCTGCTTTGCTTTTAACCTTTTGGTCTTGAATTTCTCTTCATCCTTTCTGCATTCCTGTCAGAAGCAGGGAAAGCTGTATATAAAATTAAATTTCCCAGCCTTAGCCCTGTCATGGGGAAGATTCCGAGCTGGAAAAAGCACAGGTTGTTAAAATCGCTGTATGTGTTCTTGTACCTAAAAAAGCAGAGCTGCATGGAGGAGGGGGAAGGACACAGGGGGCTGGAAGACCCCACCTGTGTGTGCAGGGATGTGAGCCCCCTGAAGACATATTTCTTTTGCTGCAGATGTGGAATTTCCAAGCGATTATCCCTCAGGATGCCTCCTGGGCTGTGTGGATGTGGTGGATTGTTTATCACAAGAGCAATTTCAGGAGCAGGTGAGTACAGCAAATAAACCTTTCCAAGCTTGCATTAACCAGCAGATTTTTAAAGTGGTGGAACTTGCCTCTGGAGAAGACATTTAGTGGAGATTTTAGACTGTGTTGAGAGAAGACAAAAGTTACTGCAGGGATTTATTTGTGTGGCAGAGAACATGAAGGGGCTTGGAAACTCAAGACATCTTGGAAACATGGAAAACTCTGCAGCCATGGTGGTGCTGTGCCATAGGACCTTGCCCTGCCCTGTGGTGCCAATGGGATCACCTGCCCTGGTACAGGACAGGGTGGCTTGACCCATGCACCATGATCTGTAGCTGCTGGATCTGCCCAGTGCTTCTTCCTGGAGCTGGAGGTCACAATGGCCTCACTGGTGGCATCTCACTGGCCTAACTGGTGAGTTGTGAGTTGTGCTCTGGTTGGGGCACCAGCAGAAGGAGCTGTGGGAGGAGATGAGCCCTCTCCCACCGGGGAGGATGAGCAGGAGAGCCACATGGTCTTCATGGAGGCCCTGCAGAGAGGACATCCAGAGCCCATGGATACAGGGAAGGAGGGACACTGGAGAGTACAGTGGGCTCCCAAGGGAGTCAAGGGACATTTAAGTGGCCTTTTTCTCAATGAGGCAGGTGATTTGGTGTCCAGGGACAAGAGAAGTTTAAGGTACCGAGGCTGCCTTCACCTCAAGCTTCACCAGCAAAGATCTCCCAGAGATCCTGGAGAAGGGTCCAAGGAGGAGGAGAAGGATTATGTGTAGTGAAGGGAAGTTGAAATCAGGAGTCTTTTGAGAAATCTCAATCTATACAAGAGGGTGATGGTGCTGTGCTAAGAGTGTTGGCAGGTGGCTTTGTGAGGCCACTCTTACCTCAGAAAGGTTATGGAGACTGGGAGAAGACCCTGGTAACTGTTAGATCCACCATTAAAAAGGGAAGGAAGGGATGCCTGGACACAAGCTGGTGAGGTTGTGTCTCTCAGTCACGGGAGACAGGCGGAGAGGTTGGAGTATGAGCAGCAGAGGGAGCTTTGGGACTGGAATACCATGAAATCTACGGGACTATTTGGCCTTGTATGGGAACAGGCATTGGGACAGAGAGAGGAAGGGACACCTGGGCCAGTGTAGGGATTTTCTTCTATAGCATCCACTAATTTGCAGTTTGGTCTTAAATGGAGATTCTTGTCCATCTTCTGCTGTCTGTTAACAGTGGTGAAGAAATACATCCTGATCTCTCACAGTACTTTTCTCACGATTCCTCCTTTTCCTTTGTGGATGTGTTCTCCAGGCACTGGTAGAATGACTGTGACAGCATCTCCGGTCTGGGAATTGCGTTGTAGGTAACTGGCTTTTAATCTTCCCATGGAGGACCCTCACAATATTAGCCATGTTCTCTGGAAATCTCTCCCAGTTTGCTGGCACTGCTTGGCCACAGAGGCACTGAAGGAAGAGCGGTGTATTCCAGAAGGAGCACCATTATCCACCCTATTAGTGAGAGATTTCCCTCTCTCCTCAGTGCCATGGCACTTCCTAAGCTATATTTCACTGGTTTTTTGCTGCTCCCACATTGCAAACTACTTATAACTCCTAATTTTTTGCCTTTCTACAGTGGTTTTGTCCATTTTTTCCCAGGATTGCTTTAAGCAGTGTTCATTTCCCTCACTGGTAAGCTTGAATCCAGAGATCTGAGCCTCTTTCTCCAGTTGCTTTATGAGGAAATGTCTGGTTTGGTGGGCTCTCATGAGCAGCAAGTGCCTGTGAAGGAAGCTGAGCTGAATTTAATTGCAAATGTCAGCACAATGACAAAGTGTGCAGCACCAGCTCAGAAATCTGAGTTGGATCTCGCTGGGAGGAGTAAATCCCTGTTGCTCATGTGGGTGATTCAGCCCAGGTTCATCAGGAACCGCGTGTCAGCACTGTGATCCAGCCAGTTCCTGGTGCGCAAAGATCCCTCGTGGCTCAGAGGGAGAGGGAAGGAAGATAATGTGTTTTCCCCACTTCTGGCGTGCAGAAACATGGGATATTTCCTAGAGGTGTGTTAGCAGGCAAAGTGAGGTGATGCAGAGCAGAGACCTCGTGGGGATTGAGGCGCTGCGGAGCTTTTCCAGGCACTGTGCTTTGACTCACACCTCTCCTCCTCACCACCTCCTCTTTGAAGCTCCTGCATGTTCCAGAAGAAATCATTTCACAAGTGTAGAGTGAGCCATGCTTCTAGGTTATACCCACCTCCCAAGGATGAAATAGTCCCCTGGTTTGCTCATGGTGTTTTGGTGGTGGTCCAGCCTTTTTTGGCAGCCGTGGAGGCTGGTTTGACTCTTGTGACTGTTTGTTCCCCTTGGCAAGGGACACTCTTCCTGGTCTTGGGTCTGTGCTTGGTCCTAGGGCTGTTCAACCTGGAGAAGAGAAGGCTCTGGGGAGGCCTTAAAGCCCCTTCCAGTGCCTAAAGGGGCTTCAAGAGAGCTGGAGAGGGACTTTGGACAAGGGGGAATGGCCTGGAGGAACAGGACAAAGGGAAATGGCTTCCCGCTGCCAGAGGGCAGGGTTAAATGGGATATGGGGAAGGAATTGTTGGCTGTGAGTGGGTGAAGCCCTGGCCCAGGTTGCCCAGAGAAGCTGTGGCTGCCCCATCCCTGGAAGTGTTGAAGGTCAGGCTGGATGGGGCTTGGAGCAACCTGGGCTAGTGGAAGGTGTCCCTGCCTACAGTAGCGGCGTGGAACTGGATGGTCTTGAAGGTCCCTTCCAACCCAATCCAGTCTGTGATTCCATGATTCCGTGTCCTGTCCCTCCTGTCTCTCTCCTGTTCTCTCTCAGTGTTGCTGTCACCCACTCCCTGTTTAGCACTGTCTGCAGATTTAATTTCCCTGCTGTTTGCATCCTCTCTCAGGTTGCTAATGAAGATGTTGTGGCTCCCTGCTGGTATTTTTCTGTCATTATCTTCATTTTTATTTTTTTTTTACACTTGTGCTTGAAAAACCAAAATTAAGCAACGATGCCCCAGCAGAGTCAGACCCGTTCCTTGCCTAAGCACTTGCGTTACGGTCAGGGAGGGGTTATTTATCCACATTTTTACTGGACATGTAAGCCTGGCCTTGCATCACCCCTCAGAGGGCTCAGTCCTACCTACGTCTGCCCTACCTGCAGTATTTGAGGCCTGTCTGACATTGCTGAGGTGGTTTGCAGATCTTCAGGGTTGTGTGGGAAGCGATGATGGAACAGGATCTGATGTGCTGTAGCTGACAGGGAGCAGAGGAAGAGCAGAGGTGTCCTTCGGATAAGGACCACTGGCATGTCAGGTGACATTGCCCTAATCCCAGCTGTGCTGCTTACTGCATGAACTAGTTAAATCAGCTCCTCTGGGTCTCTCCCATGTGGAAGATAAAGCAACGCTTCCATCAGGTTACTTACACCTCATTTTACTGCTCAGAACTCTGATCTCTGTATTGAAGCAGCTCTGGGAGCAGAAGTTGTTGGGTAGGAAAGTCCAGCCCAGATGTCTGGTGTCATCTGCCTTGTCTGCAGGGGACTGAAGCAGGAGCTGTTTCCTGAACTCAGCCCTAGTTGCCTGGTGCCAGGAGATCCCTCTGAAATCTCAGGATTTCCAGTTGAGCTTTTCACATCTTGCCCCTCCTCGGAGCGCATTCTGAGCTAGTTTCCTTCTCTCCCTGGCAGCCACCCAAAAACTCCCGGTAGAGACCAGAATGATCCCTTTGTTACACTTTTCAGTGCTAGAGGTGACCTGGAAACTTTCTTCCCCCCGTGGAGATCTGAATGTTGATGACGGCTTTTCCTTGCTCTGGGGCTGACGTCACCGACACCTTGAGCCAAGCAAGGAGCTGCCCTTCTTTTCCTGCAGAGGTGTCGGTGACTTCAGCAGCACCCACTCGGGAAACGCGCGATGAGGCAGGCAGGGCTTGGCACGGCCCTAAAGCCAGCAGGGAAGTGTTTACATTGATGCCATTTCCATGTGCTCTGAAGTCCATGTTCATTTTGCTAATGACTTTGATCCGAGAGACTATTTAACTGGGAAAAGAACGTTTCCTGCTGCTATTTTGGTGGCTGATAGGTGTGTTTGGGCTTATTTTGAGTCCAGGCATACACACATGATGATATCTGGCTGTAGTTATTATCCTGGGATGAAATATTGGGTAATTATGTTTGATGGGAGTTAAGTGTTTATTTTTCATTTCTAGGTGATCACTTAGTGTCCTTAAATCAGCACAGGGGAACGTGGCAAAGCTATTTTTGTGCCACGAGATTGCAACTATCATGAAAATAGCTCCAGCTTTCCCTCTCAGGAAATTTGGGTTTAATCTCTTGGCCTCCTCTTCCCTCTCCAGTGAAAAGAACAGCAAAAAACATGAGACTCAGGTGCCCAGTGTACAGGACTCAGTTTAGATCCTCAAATAGGAGTGGAGAAGGGTAGAGACTTTATATTTAGCCTCCAGAAGGTGCTTGTTTAGATTATCTCCAAATAAAGGAACAATAGCCCGCTGGGAATATTTTCCTAAGGAGTTAATGAGAGGGAGAAACACAAACATAGACACTGACGTGTACTTCGAAGAACAGTATAAATACATAGAGACTTTTTATGAGGACCTTCTTCCTGAAGGAAAGGTTTCTTAGTGCAGGCTCTGAGCGAGACAAGTGCCTGTTTGTGCGGTGCTGTGCCTGTCCTGGCACCTTCCTCACCTCCTCCACAGGGATATTTGCCTTCTCATTCCTGAGGCACCTCTCCCAATGAAAGATTTTTAACTAGATCAGATTCCTCCTGGAGCAGTCTAGGTGGCTGTTAATGATTGCAACCCATGAAAGGCCTTTGAACTTTACAGGTCCCTGCATTCTCCTGAGCTGAATTTGTCTTTCCCACATAGCCTGATGCCAGATCCAGTGGTGGATTAGGCTGGCTCACAGGGTGATGCATCTCTTCAATTTGGGTTCTTACCCCACAAAGCCCCCTGGTTCGTGGTTCTGGGAGCAGAGCAGGAATACAGCTGGTTTGGATTAGAGAGGGTAAGAGATGGGGGAGTTTTTCCATATGGGAAGTGCTTTGGTTTTCATCAGAGGCTCTTCTGAGGCTCCAGCTGCCTCACATACGCCAGCAGGTTTGCTCAGGCCACTGCTCAGGCTGTTAAGATGAAGGAGAGATTGTCACTTGATGATGATTAATTTAGGAATGCATTAACATGCCAAAGAAATCGAATGATAGAGGTCTGCTTGCCCTCTCCTCTGGTTTCCTAGACCCAAGGGAAAAAGCAAAGCCAAGGCTGAAGCATATGACTTAATTAATGATGACTGTGGACTTAGCCTCTGCTACCATTTCAGCAAACTACTCACAAGCTGGCAGGGCCTTTTCCCTCTCTCAGATGTGGTCACTGAGAGTTGCTGCCTTCTCGGTGTTTGGTTTTTATTTAATCCTGAAACCAAGGGTTAGATAAAACTGACCTAGGGCCTGGCTGCTGCTCAGGTGCCTCACAGCCTCCCTGGACAGGCTGAGCTGTGACCACCCTTTCCATGGTGACCCCAGATGTTGCGGGTCAGCTCCAAAATACAACCCTCACCATACATGTACCCAAGGACTCATCGATTCCCTAACCCTGAACAGACCGGTTGCTCCATGTCCTGATCCTGTGAGAAATCCCATCCCATTTGTTGGGTTGAATCAATCCTGGAAGCAGCTGCCAGTGTCACACCTCCTCAGGGAGCAGCAAGGGTCACTGCATGGAGTGGTGGCTGTCCAAGGGAACCAGGGACAGTGGTGTCTTCTCTGTGCAAGGCTGTGTTCCCAAAGTTGGGGTTTTCTCAACTTTTTTTGTGTGTGTCTTACCCCTGTGCTTCCCAGCTCTGAGTTATGAAAGAACTTTGTGAAGCTGGTTGAAGTTGTCTGACTGAATGCAGCAGGCACTGGGAGCTGCCTGTGTCAGAGGCAGGTGCCTTGGTTCCCACTCGTGTCCTCCTCCCCATTGTCTCTTCCTCCTCTTTGCCAGGTCTAGCCGAGGGTGCGAGCGGTGGGGCTGTGTTGGAGCTGAGCTTAGCCCTGCTTCAGCCATCCCTTGGCACGGGGGGATAAAACAGCTCTTTCAGCCTTGTACGCTCCCAAATATTTTTCTAGGTCCACCCACTTTCTCCCAGACTGGTTGTGAGGCGCTCTATAAACATCTCCAGCCCTTCCAGGGTTTACCATGGGCGGCTGTTGTCTCAGGCTGGGATTTGAGCTGCACAAGGGTGTTGGTGGCTGTAGGTCCCGCAGTGCCGGTTCAGGGAGAGCCGGGGAGTGCAGTGTTTGCCAGCACTGCTCAGTCCTCGGGGTCTCCCCGTGGACAGACTGCTCGGAGTGCACCAGCACGAGTTTGAATATTAAATCTACATTTCAAAGTCCTGTTATTACTTATTACGTTTTAATTGCTTCCCCTGCCCTTCGAATCAAAGTACAGCCTGTGGTGTAGGAACAGTGCGATGAGAGCCGGGCTCTGGGCTGGGAGGCAGAGAACACCCACTGGATGGATCCGCCCGGCCAGGGGAAGGATCCTGCGGCGATCCCGGCCTGTTGCGCCTGGAGCTGGTTGCGTACCATCCAGGCGTGTGAGGGGCAGAGCAGGCAAGGGCTGCCAGGCATCATGGTGGGAAGAAGGGGAAAGGAAGGCCGGCTCACAGAATTCCTTGTGCATCCTGGTGCAAGGGAGCGTGTGCCAGCACATGAGCTGCCAGCAGCAGCTGGAAGCGCTCAGGAACAGCAGGGAGGATGTTGACTGCAACAATGCATCAAGGCTGCGGTTTGTAACCTCAATAGTCAGGCAGTTAAGTTTTTTTTCTCTTTTTTTTAACAAAGACATTTTGATTGCCAAATCCATAACCATTAGCAGCTGTGGTTTCGAGCTGTTCCTTCCTCACACGTTGCAGTCTAGACCTGACAGGCTTTCAAACAAAAGTTTGGCTGCCGGCTTTTGTTTGGATTTCTTTGTGATCCTGCGTTCTTTCCTTCTTTTCCCGTTCTGTTGATTCAGATTGAACATGGATGTGTATCCCAGCCGCTGTGGAGTGGCTCCTCTGCATCCCTGAGCTCTGTGACCAAGGACACAGAGCTTGTAGTGTTCCTTGGGTGCATGTTCTGGATGTTTCTGCCTCAAGCTAGAAAATTTGGCATTTCTAGGAAGTTGGATCTGCTTTAGGGTTTCTGTTTAGGAAAATGTTACATTTTTCACGGGCCAAAAGCTGAGTGCTGAGGCAGAGAGAGCAGGTCCTTAAAAGATAATGCTTGAAAATGTTCTCAGAGTTTGGAAGTGTGATGCAAAACTGTGTCATGAGGGGGATCAAAGCTTGGATTGAAGCGCTTGGTGCTCTGCAAGTACTTTCCAGAACTGGAGGGCTGAGTCAGGAGCTGACACAGAGCTGTCACATCTGCTGTTCCCAGTTGGGTGTTACCTTTGGGTGAACGTGCCCTGGAGCACTCAGGGTGAAGTCTGGGTTGGGAAAATTGGCTGGATAATCCTCCAAAAGGAATGTCCTTGCAAAGAGATGATGGAGACCACTGCTGTCGAAACAATGGACAGGAAACTGCTGCTCCAACACCACTCTCCTTGGAAAAGTGACAAGGATAGATGTGGCTTAACATCCAGTTAAGCATCATCTCTCTCATTTTTGATGGCTCTGTTTCTCCTGCATCCACATGTCCACGCTGCAGGTGTTCCTTGTAAGTGCTCTTCTTTGGCCACGGCACCCCTGTCAGTCCCAAGAAACTACCAACTTTCTTTTCCCATTTGCAAACCACTAAAGAAACATTTTCTAGCTGGATGGTGAGCAATTTCCCTCCAGAGAGGAGGAGAAAATGGCTGTTTAGTAGTTAATTACCTGTTACGTTGCTCTGACAGCGATGAAGCTTATGAGGCATGAAAGAAGAGCGGGTCCGCCTCTCCCACAAATCACCAAGAAAACGGGGTGAAGGAAGTTGTGCTCCCCGGGGATGCCTCACATCCCACTGCTCTCCGGGTTTCTCCAGCGCCCGGGAAGAGCCCAGCGCATATTCCTGCCTGCTGGGGCGAGTGATTTATTGCCCCTGCTGGTTCCAGCAGCCCTGCGCTTTCCGAGGGGATGTCGTCTCCGCCGGGATGATTTTTTTCCCTTTGAATGCGTTTTATGGTGAACTCTCTTGCCAACACATGGGCTGCGCTTGCCTTTATTCTTTCCAGACAGCGTTGCTTTCCAGTGCTGCCTCTTTTATTCCGAAGCTCTTGGAGAGCAGCAGGGAAACGAAGGCTGGAGCTGGTGTCCTGGCCCGGCACTGCCTGGCAGAGCAAGCCGTGTTTTCCCCGTTCACTGAGGAGCCACGCCAGGAAAATGATTCACCCCTTTCCATTATGAACCTCGCAGAGCATCTCAACCCCCTCCTCACTGCCGGTGCCCCCGGCCACCCCCGGCAGCTGTAAGATGGAGAGGGTGGCAGTGACCCGGGGAAGGACTACATGTTCCAGCGTGCAATTCTCCGCCGCTCGGGCTGACCGGGATGTGCTCCGCGGGCACGGGGAACGGAGGAGAGCTCAGGCTGCATTTAAGGGCTTCGTGGGTCGGCGTGTGTGAAACGCCGGGGCTGTTCCCATCCCGTTGTCTCCATTTGTGTCCCGAGGCCGTAATGAGAACGAAGGATGCTCCTAAAAGGTCGCTAACGGAGCTGCCGGGCAGCGTTTGGGCTTTGTGCTGGCGGAGCCGCTGCTCCCTGCACGCGGTGCCTTTGTTCCTGCCTCGGGTGCGCCGGAGCAGAGCTCATCTCGTTAGTGATGGTTTGGCTTCCTCCCAGCACGTTTTCTTTCGGCTCTTTCCGTTCCCCTGCCTTCGGGTCACGGCGTTTGGGTTCAAGCCAACGCAGCTTATTGGAGAGGGGTGAAGAAATCCAGGGGTTCGAGACGGCCCTTCTCCAAGTTTTTTTTTTCCCCGGTATGGAATTGGACAAGCTTAGGGTCCCGAACGCTGCTTTGATACCAGTGGCCCTCCACGGCCCTGGCATCCCACTGCAGGCTTTACACAAATCAGGGGAAAAATATTTAACAGATTGGTGTAGGGGGGAAAAAAATAGCAGGAGGTTTTTTCTCAGCTGTCAGAGAAGGTAGTTTGTGTCTCTGCTGGCTCTGAGCTGGCTCGTCCCCTCCTTTGCTCTTTTGCTGTGGGCTGTGGAGCGGGAGGCTGGCAGCCCTGCTGCTATTCCTGGTGCTGACAAGCTGCTGATGGGAGACGAGGGATGGCAAAAACTAAGTGTAGGGAACATTCATTAGCAATTAGCCCTGCCTGCAGCTTGAGCGAGGTGGCTGTTGGGGACATCTGATAGCCACTTAATATGCGTTCAAAGCATTGGCTCTGGTGTGAGGGTGAGTCTGGTGGCCAGTTTTTGGAGGAGCCCAGCCCTCAGCTGCCTTTTGCAGCTACGTTTAACCTCAAGCTCTTCCTGCATGCATTAAGCCCTTGAGATCTGCTTTTCTTTCCCCTCCCAACTAATCGCCTCAGCCAGGATCTTACAGACCTGTTAGCTGCAAACTGAAGCCCAGCTGGAGCGGTAGGATGAGCAAGGAGGGTGGTGGTTGTGTGGACGCCGGTGTGTAGAGCACGTTCATGGGGTTTTCGGTGCGAAGCAGTGGGCAGGAGCAGCAGTTGGTAAAGCTGTGCCAGCTCTTCACAGCCCACGGAGCCCACAGCCTCCCAACTGCCTCGTCGCCAGCCGACTCCGAGGTGGCAGAAGGTCTGAGAGGAGGCTGAATCATTTTATGTTGCATAACCTCTCTCTTTCAAGCTTCTCTGCTCATCTGCAGGATTGCAGGAGGGTGGGTTTGCTCCTACTTGATGGACAATCTGGCCTCTGGACTGTATTTGTTGTGGCCACCTTTTCTTAAATGCAGAGTTGCTTCCAGGTAGAGTCAACATCTAGCCTGGAGTAGCAGCGCCTGTTTTATTAACACCCTCAAGATGAGAATGATGAGTACCATTGAGTTTAAGAAGGAACATGCCCCATCAGACTCCTGGCTGGGTTTGATTCTCAGTTGCCAGAGGAGAGGGAGCATGGAATTGGCCTTTTCTTTGAAAAACGGCTGTTGCAGATCCTCTTTACTGGGGATCATGGAATCCCAGAGTGGTTTGGGTTGGAAGAACCTTAAAGCTCATCTCGTTCCATCTCTTGCCATGGGCAGGGACATCTTCCACTAGACCAGGTTGCTCCAAGGTCCGTCCAACCTGGCCAGTTTGACAGGATATGCTCTGTCCTCTCTGCCTGCCACACTCTATGTGGTTTTTGGGCTTTTATTCCAAGCCTCAGATTTGCTGAAGTGCTGATGGGCAGTGACCACTGTCTGTGGGACGTAGTAGTTGGGAATAAATTTGTTCTCTGTCTCCTAAACTTCTGGCATTGCAGACTGTAGAGTGACTCAACTGACCTCTCCCAACATAAACATTGAGAAAGGAGGTTTTTTACTTCTTAGACACTTGGGCAGCTGTGGAAAATGTAACGGAGGCGAGTGTGTTTAGTGTCTTGATGGCAGCATCTGCACTGAGAGTGGAGCTCCCTGTGTTTCTGTGGTATGAATGAATCAAATTAGGTCATGGAGGGGGCTGGGGGAAGAGGAGAGATGGGCTGTTGGGTTGACTCAGCATGTTGCGAGGGCTCAGCCTTAACTTCCTCACCTGGGAGCATCCTGACTCTAGGCAGAGGAAAGGGTTACAGCTCTTTTCCAACTCCAGCAGGCAGGAATATTCTGCTTTTTTTGTTTAGCAGGATGGGATAAGAGGTTTCCGGGGTAGATACAATAGGAAGCCTTAAATGCGGTGGCTGGATGAGGGGCTCCTTCCCTGCCTCCTGAGACTGAGATGCCAGAGGAAGGAGCAAGGCTTTTTAAAATGCAGGACACGGAAGGGATTTGGCACAGGGACAGAAACGTACCCCAGGAGCGAAGATGAAAGGCTGTGGTGTGGAAGCCTGAACCCAAGTTGCAGCTGTGGCATCCGCCTTGGCCTTGGGGTTGGATTGAACTGGAAGCTCTTGGAGCTGAAGGCTTGATCCTGGCTTTGGATGAAAGCTGTCAGTGGAGAAGCCAACCTGGCTGTTGCCTTCACTGCTGAAGACAGGGTCCCTGTTTGGGGGATGTTCCCTGGCTGGGGGCTGTAAGGGGTGTGAGAGGGACATGGTGGTATCAAGGTCCACCTGGGAGATGGTGGCTGAGGAGATTTGGGAAGCAGCTGCACTCCAGGCATAAGACCTCTATGACACACTGATCCTGTACAGCCAGCCATGAGGTGGAGTGGAGTGGGGATGGCCCACCTCTGTGGACAGGTTTGGGTGGTCCCTTACGCCACTTTGCTCTATGGAGTGACTTTCGGAGGCCGTGGTGACACGGGAGCTGCTGGATACAGCAGGTTGTCTGGCCATGGAGGTGCTGCCAGTCACCCACATGATGCCGAGAGCGATAAAGCGGCGCCAGCATTTCGCACTCTCCAGGCGTTGGCCGGGATATTCACATAGGCTCTTTCTAACCTTCCAAGATCCTCCTTCCCTGCAGATGGGAAATGAAAATCCTTGGCATTGGCATGGAGCAGTGGAAGCAAGTCAAGTAAGGTGACTCAGCCAAAAAAAAATAAAGAGGAGGAAACCTGTCCAAGCCCAGATTGGTGCAGCAGGGCATCGGCACGTGGTGCGGATCAGGGCACTCTTCCCCCCCGGCACGGTGCTGCACAGAGCAGATGAGTGCCCTTACATCTCTCTCTCTTACTCAGTCCACAGTCCTTACGCACTGTTGTAAAATGAGAGGGGTTGGAAATACTTTCCCTGGTTGATCCAATCCCAGCTTTGGGCTTCTGTAAATCCCCCCTAACCACTGGCAGTGCTGCCAAACCCCACTGCAGCACAGGGAGAGCAGGTCGCTCCCTGCTTCCCTCTCCATGTCCAGCTGTTCCAGGGCAAATCCAAACTCATCTTGGCAGGTCGGTGAGAGCTTTTCAAACACTCGGCCTAGGAGTCATTTGTTAGTAACAAATGGGGGATTTGCCAGGACATGCAGCTCCATCTGGTCTGGCATCCTGTCCCCTCCAGCAGCCTTGACAGATCTGCTTGGGGAAGGCAGGGGAGCAGGAAGAAAAGACAAGACAGTTTTCCCATGGAAGGAAAACCACTTCCGCAGTCTGTTTGAGCAGTGTTTCCTGGGCTGGAGCACCTTCATGGCACACCCTGGCCTTGGCGCCTGTCAGCGCCAGTTCTGCATCTCATGGACAATCTGAGGGAAGTGTTGGAATATACATTTTTTTATTACTATTTTGCATTTCACCTCTGAATGCCAGCAAGGCTGAGCCGCAGCCAGTCAGGATTTTGGTGCGCTTTCTGCATGGAGTAGGTTTTTTTCTCCTTTTTTCCCCCATGGTTAATGAGAGAAACAATCTTAGAGGTCTTTTCCAACCTAAATGCTTCTATGATTCTATAATCTGTTTATACTCTTCCTATATAATTCCCCCATGTCTTCATCGTGGTGAAATCCCTCTGTAGAGTCTGTGCACAGAGCCAGCCCTGAGCTGGCTTCTCTGAGCCATCACCTGGGCATGTTGCAGGTGTGTTGCTCCCCCTTTAGATGCAGATGAATCTCAAGGGCTGCATGTCCCACAGGAGGACGGTGCACACTCTGCAAATCTCAAATCCTTGTGTCTGGACTGAGCTTTGTGGGGAAGATTTGGGGACATATCTGTAGATGGGTCAGCTGGAGGTGGCCACCCTTCTGGTGGTCATCTTCAAGCTGGGTTTGGCAGCTTGTTTCAGTTGAGGTGCTGTTGTGCTGCCTGTGACCAGGTGGGGATACCCACATTCCCGGGAACACATCAAGCTGAAAATCAGTCCTGAGCTTGTCCCAGTGAACAGGCAGGTTGGAGAGGGCAGGGCCCCGACCACCTCCCTGTCAACACACCATGGTTCTGGTCAGCTTAAGTCAAGTGTGTAACCACAGGGGAAACACAGGTCAGTGCTAAAGGGGGTTGAAAGGGGTTTGGGAGCAGCCAGGGTGAGTGGATCCAAAAAAGCAGCAAACTCTGGCAGAGGCATGGTGGGAAGAGGCTGAGTGAGGGGCTCTCTGAATAACACCCAAACCTGCAATTGTTTGGGGTTTTTTCATTAAAAGTTCTTAAGTGATTTAGTCTGAGCTGCTACAGCCTTGATATAACCCATGTCTTGACTAAGATCCCTCTGCTCCTGCCCACCAAGCTCTTTCCATGCCTGTGCAGTCACCTTGACTCTGTTCCCTGTGTCTCCCTGTGTTTCACAGTATCCGGACCTGAGCCAGGAGTCCGATTCTCCATTTGTCTTTATCTGCACTGATCCCCAGGAGATGGTTGTGAAGTTTCCCATCAAAGGAAAACATAAAATCTGTAAGTAGTAAAGTTTCCCCAGCTGCCCCCTCGGCCCTTGGAGCCTACTCCCCTCGGCACCCTGGCTTGCCTTTGCCAGATGAGTTCCCAACCTTTGCCCTCTGCTCTTTGATCTGGAGGTGTTTGTTTAATAGCTCGAATACATCTGTAATATTTTTTTTGTCTTCGGTTCCCCTTGCCCCAGATGTTGCTTCCTTCCAAATACATGCCTCTTCCTGCCTCTGCAAACACTCATGGAGTCACCGAGCACTTGTGCCGGCGGCTCATCCACTGCTAGCATCAGCCTGGGTTGGGATACAAGTGGGTGCGGCAATGCCCAGGCGGATCCACGCGACCTCCTTGTCCTGTAGTTCCAAATCACCCTCTTGCCCCTGACGATGATGAGGGCTCAAACAGAAAGAGCTGCAGGGCCAGATGGATGTTCCCCATCCACAGGCCGGCAGGCTGGGATGTCCTGGCAGAGCTGGCAGGGAAGTGCTGCAGCATCTGTCCGTGCTCCGCTTGCCAGTGTCGTTGGTCCCTTTTATGAGCCACCAGCCCCTCTGCAGGCTGCCAGTTATTCCTGCCTGCTGCCGTAAAAAGGATGGAGGAGGGATGCGGCAGCTGGGGAGCCCACAGTCAGCTCCAGCCTTATTAGCAGCCTCCCCACCTCACAGCCTGGGGAAGGCGCCACACATGCTTGCAGGGGATGTGAAAAATTAATTTGATAGGCTAAAAGCAGCAGAAGAAGGAACAGTCTTGGCTGTTTGTTTAGCAGAGCTGACACCTGGGTGTTCTCCCTTCTTTGCTGTGTGGATCTCTGGGAGTAGTTACCTGGGGCACAGGAGCGGTGGGATTTCTCAGGACTGGTTAATAAGGGCTTTTGAAGCACAGTATAGGGTTATTTTTGTTGGTTTTGAAGTTTTTTTCTCTTCTTTGCTCAGGGAAGTACCTTTCTCCCGCAGCTTCAGTTTCTCCCTGATTGTTAGGGTGTTCCTGCAAAACCGTTTGGTTTCTTCCCTACCTTTTGAGGCAGTACCTGGGAGATGCATCCAGCCAATGGTGACCAGTGATGCTTGGAGAGCTGCAGCATTTGGATCTCACTCAGTCCTCCCCCTGGATGGGTCATTCCCACTGCCAGTGAGCAGGCAGGAGTTATTAAGGATGCAAACATCTTGGCTGTGGGAGAACAGCCTCGTGGCTGTTGCATGCTGGAAGAACTGCATCCTTTTTTTCCCTTGTTTCAACCTCTCCTTGCTCTCATCCAGGCTCTCATGCCCCTTCACTTCCACATCTGCCTCCATCCATCCGAGGGTAGGAGAAGGGGACGCTGCGGGGTGAGTGCGGGATGACCGTCTTGTGAGCGTCTGCCTCGCCGGGTGCAGGTGCTGCCAGTCCCCTCCCCATCTGTCACATTGTCTCCTTTGTGTTGTGACACTTCCCTTCTTGGAGCAGGATCAGTCTAACAGCCTGGAAGGAAGCCGGCTGTGCTGGCAGCTGCCTGCGCTCCTGCTGCTGGCCCAGCCTTCCCTGCCCTCCATCCCGACAGGAGCTGTCACGGGAGCAGCGCGGGAGGACTGTGGAGCTGCATGTTCAACCCCCCGGAAGGGACATGGTCTGTCTGGGTGATATTTGTGACAGCCTAGGGAAGGAGCAGGGAAGCCTTTGACCTTTCATCGGGGCAAGGCACTGTTTTAATAGGAGCTGGCATTGCATCCCAGGCAGGCGAAAGCTTAATTCTCCCAGCTGGATGCAGAGCAGAGAGAAGGTGCCGGCTCACATTCCCACCTGGGCTTGCCGGCTGCCCTGGTCTCCTTGAAACCTGGCTCAAGCCATGACAAAATGCCAGTTTGTCTTGTTGGGAAGCCAAGCCAGAGTGGTTTTTCTTGCCAGATAACAGCATGGAACTCGCCGTGATGACATCCGGATGCTTCTCCATTGCAAATTAGTTGTTTCTAGCAGCCTGGGGATGGGGAAAAAAAAAGCCCTAACATGGCTCGGGTTTTGCTTCCAGGGTTGTTGTTTGTGTAGAAGGGATGGGCACAGTGCTTGTGTTGCATCTGGGAGTGTGGCTGTCCCCAAACACATCCCTGTGTAGTTTTAGCATGTAAGGACAAAGCTCACTGGCTGTTCTTGTGGGAGTTTTTCTTGAATCCTGGCAGAGCTTTCCTGAAACACTGTTAAGAAACCTCTCTCCAACAGCTGGTGGCTGGAAGAGCACGGAGGAGCGGGTGGAGGGACACAGTGTGTGAGAGGCCTTAAATCATTGAGCGGAAAGAGCCAGGGACCCTGGGGCTTTGCCTTATTTTTAGCTTTTTTTTAAAGGTTACCTATGTGGTGTGTGATGTTTGCCAGCTGGAAGAGCAGAGGAGCCTCCCGGTGGCTTTGGGGTCCAGGAGGAGCAGGCAGACACATGAAATATGACTCTGACAGCCCTGGTGGCACAGTGTTGGGTGGGGAGGGGACCAGAGCATGGAGAGAGTGGGAACTCGCTGCCTTCTTCCTGCCAACGCCCACACGGTGTGGGGACAGGCTGGTCAGAAACGTTGCGTCCAGATGGGCTGGCTCAGTGTCCATTGCAAGGAGGGGGCTTCTTCCCCACCCTTAGGTGGTGGTGGGGAAATTCTTCTCCAAGATGGCCAAAGGGATGAAGGATCTCCCAGACCAGATTCCAAGCCACATTTCAGTTCGTGGATCAGTCGCATGGTGACCTGCAAACCCTCTTTGTTGAGCTGGAATTGAGAAGTTAGTTGGCTTGGTTTGAAGAGAATGTGATGATCTCTGGCTAGTTTGGAGCCATATTCTTTAGAGAAGCACCTGCTTCTCAGGCACACGGGCATTTACTGGCCGTTTTTGGAGCAGTGGCCAAAGTAGAACTTGTTTGGAGCTTGGTGGATCTTGTCCCCACCACAGATGTGCTGTAGCTGGGTTGAAGCAACACAGCTCTCCCCAGGACTGCATGGGCTGTGCTTCGTCCATGGGCTTGATACCCCGCAAGGATGATGCCGAGGGTGAAGTACTGCCAGCTCCGGCTCCGTGCACCTCACTGGGATTTGGCTGGGATGGACTCTGTCTTCTAGTGAGATGGAACTCTGATCCCTTTGCCTCCTCTACTGATGGTGTGCCTATAGTGGACCCGATGTTCCTCCTGAAGGATGCAGGAGATGCTCCCCAGGGATTGGGGCCACCCTCCCAAGCTCAGGATGGGGCCTGCAGTTTTTGCTGCTGCCTTCTGCAATGCCTTGGAGCCCCATCCCTGCTCCCTGCTACAGAGACAGGCCGAGACTGGCATTTGGAAGATGGGAAGATGCAGGGGAGCAGCAGGGAGATGGATTCCTGGGGAGACATGGCATTAGAGGAGGTGACTGGCGCTGGCACAGCCTCTCTGGGAGCTGCAGGAGCTTTGCCTGGGAGAGTGGGAGCATCCTGGCTTTTTTACAGGCAGAAGAAGGGGACAGGAACACTCCTCTAAAGCAGCTCATCACGCTCCTGGCTTGCTCACTGTGCCTGGCTTCTGGCTTCTTCTACAGGAGTTCCCCAAATCCCACATCCTGGTGTCCTGCCCCTCTCCCAGGTGGGAAAGCGGAGCTGGCAGCCAAGCCACTGTGAAGGACAAGGGGAGGCAGTGTTTGCTCCAGGTCCCACCAGAGCTCCTGGCCAAGGTTCTCCCAGGTGGCAAAGGCAGCATGGCCCTCCCAGCTGGTGGCCTTGGAGGCCACCAACGTGGCACTTGACAGCAGAGAGTGGTTGCCCCAATCACATTGGGTGCCCATTGCACCATCGTCCCCAAGCTGAGGGTTTGTTGTCCCCAAGCCCGGCTTTCTGCCACGCTGTGGAGAAACATGTCCCCGACGTGGTGCTTGATGGTCCCCCGTCTTCTCCGAGTGTGTCAACACACATCCTGCGGGTGAGCACAGGGATCGGTTCCCCCCCTGGTAGTGACAGGCGGGTGCTGGATGTTAATTTACTCTCCTCCTCGCTGAATTTTCCCCTCTCTGGCATCTTTTGGCTGCATCGGACACGCTTGCCCCCGGCTCCTCGGTGTCGTGCCTGCGGAGGAGGCCGTGGTGGCTGGAAACGCCTGGCTCCTCAAGCAGGATAATTGGATGTGACAGGAACACACTAACTAGGAGACCTCGCTGCCTCCAGCTCATTTGCATTGCAAATAGCATTTAAAAATAAAGAGTGATGAGGGTTTGTTGTGGTTTTTTTTCCTTTAATCCTCTCTTTACAGGGAAGCTGGATGCAAAGATCCATCAGGGAGCGAAGAAGGGGTTAATGAAGCAGAAAGCTGTGGGGTGAGCGCCAGGGGAGCAGCACCGGTTCCCACGAAGCACCCGGCTGCCTCCAAAAAGTGCCAGCATGGTCCTTGGCTCCGGAAAGCAGGTGCAAGACGGATCCCTGATCCCAGATTGCTTTTAGGTATTGCTCTATCTGTTGTATTCCAAATGCATTAAAAGAGACGTGTTTGCACCAAGCTCTGTGCTTCCGGGGAAGTCACAAGGGTGGGTGGGAGATGGAGCTTCGTGGGATGAGGTTGAACAAGCACTGGCATCTGCATATCCTCCCTGGAGCAGTGAAACCCAGGAGGGGTGAGGGGAGCTCCCCAACAGCAGCCAGCCCAGCTCCGTCCTGACTTTGGCAGCATCTCCCCGAAATTGCCTTGAGGTGTGTTTGGCTGGATGGGGTTGGACACATGGAGGAGAAGGGGATGAGGGGGATGGCTCCCAGCAGCCAGAGAACCTGAGCCTTGCCCAATGGGGATGGAGGGCTCAGGGTGAGAGGGAGGCTCTGTTCCTGCTTGGAGGCTTTCTGCTTGCAGGTGCCCTTCCAGCCCTTGGAGTTGCTTGCTGAGTGCCCAGCCTTACATCCCTCTCTCCTGACTTGTAGCAAAGCAGCAGCCACCTACCAAAACCTTCCCCCCAGCAGCTGTGTGTAAAGCACCTTCTGAATAAGATGAATTTTGCCTTTCTCTAATCCCTCCCATTCAGCCTTTCCCCACGTCACCGCGTCTCTGCTCATTATGCGCCGTTGTGCACTGGGCTGTGATCCCTTCGTGCCATGATGCTCCAGGCTTGGCCCGAGAGCTCCTCCTCATCACCTGGAGCCCACCCTGCTTGGGGGTGGGGGCGGAGCAACCGCCCAGCACTGCCGGCATCCCTCTTCCTCCTCATCTTCTCCAGGGACATGTTGGTCACTGCCAGCTCAGCTGCTTGGCACAGTCACTGGTCACATGTTGTCCCAGCCCTCTGCCCTGTCAGAGAGGAGGAGGAGGGTGTGAAGCCTTTGTGCAGCTGGATGCTGCAGCACTGGAAATCATCCCATGCCACTTGCCCTGGGAGTTGTCTTCTGGCTCTGTTTGCTGCCTGTGGGATCTCCAAGGTACTGAAAATAGTGGGGCTGGATCCAATGCCCACCCATACCATTCCTCAGTGGGAAAACCCTGGTGGGTGTTGCAGCTCTGACTTCCCGGTGGTTGGCACGGAGGCTGTGGTGTGGGAGCTGCTGTTCCGCGTGACCGAGGGGGATGGGCTTCTCCTGCTTCCTTCCTCCTCTGGCTGCATCACCCCATCTGCCCTGTCCCTTGTGTCCCATCAGTGTGGTCCAGTTAGCTGTGCTGGGACTCCTGGAGAGTTCCCTGCAGTCTTGTTACACAGAGATCCTCCTGTCTCAGGTGGATGTGCCTTGAGAGCAAGGGGGAACGTCTGCAGTGCCCAAAGGAACAAAGCTGGAGACAGACAGGGGGTTTGGGGAGTCATCCCAGGGTCCTGGTGCCTTGGGGACAAGGAGACAGGAGAGGCCTGTTAAACCGTGCCCATCTCCTTCATCCACCTCTGTAACAGTGGCAGTTGCCACCTCCCTGTCCTTTATGTCACCTCCAGGTTTCATCTCCAAGGATTTCACCATTGTCAGTAGGATCCATTGAGTCCCGCAGGGGCTCTGACAGCCCTGGGCAGGATGGATCATGGGCCCTCCTCATGGTCATGCCAAAACATGCCATCAGAGAGATGCTGAGATTGTTCACAGTGGAGCTGCCTTGCCTGGCAGGGGGTTTATTTTCCTCCTGTATTAGTGATATCACTTACAGTTTTGCTGGGGAAGATGCACTGACTCATCCCTGGTTTGTCTTGTGTTCCTGTCTGATGCTGGTTTTCCCACCTTGGGAAGCATAATTCCTGTCTGGGATGTGCTGAACATGAATATGAAATGCCCAAAAAACCTTTTACCCAACCCTTCAAAATACTTCAGTAAAAAATGACCTGGTTTTATTAATACAGGTTGTCTTGGGGCCTGTCAGCATTGGCTTTGTGCCATATGATAACAGTTTCTCCTCGTCATTGGGATAAGGAAGGATTTCTCCTCTTTCTGTTTTTTGGGCAGTAAGAGTTCTCTTCTCATCCCTCTTTTCCTGCTGCTTTAAACCTCTTCTGGCTCCCTCCCACTTGCCTCAGCCCAAAAAGCTGGAGAGACACCCAAACCTCAGCTCTTCATGGCATCCCACCTCCTCTACCAGAGATTTGGGTCTTGTGCTTTCCTCATTTGGGTCAAAAATCTTCAGAAGAAATCAATGTCCTCCTGAAACCAGAGGAGGAAGACATGCACTGTCCTCGGGGATGGTTGCACTTCTCCAAGATGAAATACCCACTCCAGCCCTTGGCTGGGTGGAGGGAAGTAGCGCTCCCCTCTCCATCACCTTTGCTGCAGGACTATGTCCCTGCTCTGTGCTCCAGTTGCCAGCTTGGGTCATTCATCCCATCTCCCATCAGCACAGCTTGATGTACTGGTTTGCCTTGTGCTGGACTGGTTTGGGGGTGTCCTGAGGGACAGAGCTGGGATATCCCCATGAAAATGAGCTGAAATTTCCTCACCAGACAATGGGGCTGATGCTGAGGCTTTGGGAAAGTGAGCAGAGGGTTTTGGGGTGTCCTGAGACCAGGGCTGAGATGAACTGAAATTTCCTCCCTGGTCTGTGGGGCCAGTGCTTAGTCTTTAGGGTGGGAAACAGAGGGTGTGTGGGACATGTCACCTCCTGGTGGCAGGGGCAACTGGGGATCCAGGTGCTCCTTCCATTGAGAAAAATATTTGGAGAGAAAAAGTGGCAGCATGGGGCATGATGTGGTGGATTTTGGGGTGGATACGGGTACCCTAGGGTGGTGACCCCCCTGCCCTTTTGCGCCAGCTCATGGAGCTGAAAGCGTGGCCTAGGGAGGTCCGTGCCGGGCTGGGGTCTCACGCGGCACCGCTCAGAGCGTGAAACACCCCAAAAAACTCTTTCCCATCCCTTTCCGCGGTGGCTCCGGCTCCTGAGGCGAGGGATGCTCCGCTCCGGGCTTTGCCCAGCTCCGGCTCCCGATCCCTTCGTGCGGGGGATTCCGCTCCGCGTTTCCCCACCCGCCCGGGGACGCCGCTCCGCGTTCCGCCCTCCGCGTTTTGCGCCGCGCCCGCCCCGCCCCGCCCGGCGGACCCGGCGCGGCCTGCGCGGCGCGGCCTCAGC
>VZRE01003682.1:418355-495768 GCA_013396775.1 Cephalopterus ornatus
AGCAGAGGGTGGAGGTTCCCCTGGGAGAGGGAGTGGGACTCTCGGCACAGATGCCACAAGATAGAATTTTCCCCACGGCGTTCAGTGAGTGTGAGTTGTCTGGGGTGGGGGATGGGGGGGGTCAGACCCCGAGAGCAGAGCTCCTCCGGGCATCTCCCCCTGGGCTGTGCCGTGTGCTGATGACCTGGTGCTGCAGGATGTGCCGCCCGCCTTCGAGGCCTTCGAGCCCCTGAGAGCCAGCGGGCCGATCCGGGGGTGACACTGGTGGTGACAACGTGGCCGGGTGTCCCATGAGGGCTGGGGCGGTCGGCGGGGCGAGGACGGAGTTCCTGCGTGCAGCTCTCCCGCCCGTTGTGTACACGGGGAAGGTCACAGGTTCAGGTCTGGTCTGTGAGATTTGGCTCCCCTCCATCTCCCAGCAGCCCTTTTTTTTTCCTTTCCTTTCCTTTTTCCCCCTTTCTGGGAAGGCCCTTTCCCTCAGAGGAGGTGTTAGCCACTCATTTTCCGTGGCGGACACTGGAGAGCCCACAGGCCCTCTCCCCGCCTCCAGAAGAGCCAAGGATGCCGGCGGCAGGGCTGGCGGTCGGGCTCCGGCGCGCGCAGGCAGTTCCTCGCCTGGACATCCTCAGGAAAACCTATTTCCACGCTTTGTGCAATGACTCCGGCATCGGATTATGCCGCACATTTCTAGCTCTTTGTTGGCAGTGTGTGACCACACACACACGGCACTCGGAAAATCCGGGCAGCTGATCTTATTGATTAACTCTGGACCAGAAATAATTTATAATTTATTATTTTGAAGCTGTTTTGGTCACGAAACGCAAATCCTTGCCCTTTTACGCCCTCCTTCATCCTGTGAGGTTTTCTCCTCTCCTGTGCGGTGGAGAAGGGAGACGTGTGCAGCGCCGGGAGCACGTCGTCTCCGTGGTGCAAAGGGACAAGGATTTAATGTTTCACCTGAACTGGTCTGGTGTGCAGGGCAAGGGCTGCTCCATTTAGAGCCACTGGAGGAAATTAATTATCAGACAAGTTGTAATGACCTGTAATTGAGTATGGCCAGGGCATGGGAAGGAGGTTTTATTTCCTTTTCCGAGCTGAGCACTTGGACCTGGTCTGTCTGTTTGGTGAGTCGCCATTAGGCTGCTCATTAGCTGGAGGGGCCGATGTGAGTGTGTGCGCAGATGTGTCTCTTGACACACTTGTTACCTCTGCATGGGCTGAAAGCGCCGTGATTTTTTGGGGTGGACCCATCTGTCTGTAGCCCCGTGCTGGGTGGCAACCCCAAATAATCCCTTCCTCGCCACAGCTGCAGGGTTGCAAAGTCCCCTTGCGCTCCCTGCACCCAGTTTGTCAAATGTTGGTGATCACAGCATTGCTTCTGCTGCCTCAAAAGCTTTTTCCCTGTAAATCGAGCTGAAAATGTGCCATTTTTGGGAAGAAAGAGCTTGTGAAGACGGTTGAGGGGTTCTTATGTGGTGTTGGAGGTATCCGACAGCTTGTATGTCTTTATGATGAATTAATAGGAAGGACAGACCGGAGTTTGCTCCGTCTGGTTTATTCTCTTGGAGAACAGGGATGCCTCAAATCAAAAATTGCCTCTGAGTTGTATTTACAGTGTATTTTTAGTTGTGATTGCATAAATTAAAGAAAACCAGGATCTGCCTGGTCTTTCCAGTGCTTCCACAGGGGCATCATTCCCAAAACAAAGTCAGTGTCCGTGTGTTGTGTCCAGGCCATGACAGGTGGTGGGATCCCACTCCTGGGCTGATCGTGGTTGGGGACTAGAATCATGTGTTGTGCACACAATTTATTTGGCATTTCCTAGGTGTAGGGATCTTTCCCTGTATGTTTGTGATGGGAAGAGAAAGAGCTGGGCTGTGCTGTGTTGCCCTTGGCCGGGCTGGGAGCGAGGATGCACCTCGTGGCCGTCCCGCTGTGCCCTGCACGGCATGGCTCCGATTGGGATTAGGGCCTGTGGGTGCTGATGCAATACTAGTCCCAGATGTAATGCAATAAGCCTCTTTGTCCCCTTTATCCAGAGCATTATGTAAATAAGATGGTATTTATGGTCCCAGGTATGTTGTTCCCGGGCTGTGTGACAGCCTGCATGCGCAGTGATGCCCTTTGAGTGTTGGCACTGTTGCTGGTGTTCCTGGCCGGAGGCAGGGACCTGCCAGGGGCAGATGCTCCAGGGGAGCACATCACATGCTGGTTCCCTACGGGGAGGAGGTGAGGCCTCAGGTGACCTTGCCAAGGACTGGTGACAGTTTAACTGTACTCAGTTGCCTATACGTGGTGAGGGCAGCGAGCAGGTCGATGTTGGAGTCTGCAGGGATGGGGTGGTCGCCCACTGAGTTCATGGAGAGGTCCGTGGTTATCTTTGCAGACTTCCTGCAGAACACGGGCTGCTGGTTCCCCAAGCTTGGGGTTGTGAGAGTCACATGTCTGTTCGCAAACCTGCCTTGTGTTCTTTTGAAGCTGATGGTGGTTTGTGGAGAGGTTTTTTGGGAAGCACCAAAGTCCCTGAAGGACTTGGAGATGGCCCAGGCTGTCTGCAGTTCTCCCATGATGCTGCTTCTGATGCTTCGTGGGCTCTCTGGGCATGGGGAGAGTTGGTCCCTTCCCCATGGATCTTGCCTGCTTACTTGGGGCTGTCATAATTTGGGTGCTTGTGGTAGTGGCTGGAGGGAGAATGATGCTGTCACGTGGGGGTGCTTGACTTCATCAGAGTTTGGGGGCGTGGTGGGTGTGTTGAGGAGCCCTTGGAGGTGTGAAGGACCTTTTGTAAGATCAGGGGTAGGTGGGTGAGCCGGCTTGGAGCACGTGGCTGCTCTGGGAGCTCATGGGTGGCCATGAGTGGCTCCTGAACCAGAGCTCTGGCCACCCCAGCAGCAGCCAGTCTGCTCCATGTACCCATGTCGGATTGACCTGGATGAGGAAGGGTGTTGTTTGGTGTTGGGAAAGGGCAGAAAAAGAGTTCCTACTGGGATATGGTGTATTTTACTGTGCAGATGCACTTTCTTGCTACTGGGGGTTGGCTCCTTGAGGAGTGTCGTGGTGTCAGAGGAAGGAGTGAGGTTGAGCTTGGACAATCCTACAGTGAGAAAATAGAGAATGGCTGATTAACCAGGAAACTTGCTCTGGGACTCCATTTGCTCTTGTGATTGCTTGGGTTTTTTCTGACTTTATATAACTTCTTTAAAGGAAACCGATTCCCTTCTACATTTGGATGGAAAATCAGTTTTTGAGATGAGCCCAGGAGGTTGTTTTGTTTTCGCTGCAGCTGAGTGTCCTTCACACGCACAAAACCCACTGACGTAGCTGCTGAGCGTCAGCTCAGATGTGGTGTGAGGGGGTATGAAAGGATGCAAGTGTGTTTTTTGTGGATGAATAAGGATGATTTCAGGAGAACCTTGATATTTTGTATTTAAATGTTAAATGCTCAACTTCTACAATTCATTGCCTTGTTCATGGAGTAAGAAAAGAAGGAAAAAGAGGAGATGATGTTGTGACTTTATGCTGCTCCTTCACCAAGCACAGAAAGGTTTTGTGGCATTGGATTTTCCCTCCAAGCAGTTCCTGGGCTGCTGAACCACTCTTCCAAAGGCTGGAAGGATGAGATCTCTGTACAGTGCTACATCATGTGCGACGTGGTCACACCGATTTATTGATAACAAAATTGATTTCAGTGAATTTGCTGAGCCTGTTTGTAGTTTGGATTAAACAGAGCATTCCTGGTTCAGGTGCGTCCAAAGATTTGGCTTGTAGTTTTCCTGTTGCTTCTCCAAGGGGATAAGGGTAGATCTGGAGGATTGTGCTGTGCAGATTTAAAGGAGTGAAAATGAGGTGTGTAATGACTTCGCCATGAATCCGGTGGGTGGAGAGTCTTGCTCATCTCCAGGAGAATTACTGCTCCTTCCCCAAAGGTTTAGCAGCCATTGGGAAATTTCTTCTTGTGTTGAGGATTTCCTGTTTATTTTTGAGGGGGTTTCACATCTAATTTGTACCTTCCCTCTGTATCCATTGCCACAAGTAATTCCATGTACACTAGGACTCCCCAAATAAGCCCAGCCCGCTTTGATACATGGTTCTGGCTAGGTTTTATTGTATTCCTGTACATGCTGGCTAATTCACAAAATTTGGCAATTTGCAATGGGTCATTAGCGCGAATTAGCAACTTTCTGATGGATATCAGAGCTCTGCAAGTGTGCCGTATTAATCTAGGAGATACACCTATTTATTATCCCTCCCAGGGAAAAAAAAAGGGGATTTCTCGGCATGGTACTCACTCTGCTTGCATTTGTCCCTGTCTGTGTCCGCCTTCCCTCCTCGTTTACTTCACAGTCTGGTTGGTTTTTTCCCAAAGTGTTCCCAGGCTGATGGTGTGACAGGAAGAGCAATTACAGCTGCACACACAGGCCTGGCTGCAAACGGAGCCTCAGCTCGGGGAGCCAAGGTGCCCTAATTGGTTATCGAATGAAGGGAATTAAAGGCATTAATAGGTGAAGTGGCAGCTCCTTTGGTTTTGGAGCGACGGAGAGGTGTTCGTCCTCTTCTGACGGCTGGGAAACGGCCAAGGCTGGCTGTGTTCTCTGCTCCTAAAAGGAAAAATAGAGGAAATAAAGCCCAGAAGCTCTCCCTTCCCTGGGAGCAGCCTGGGAGCAAGCAAGCCAGTGGCTGTCTGTCCTCTCCAAACTGCGCTGTTGAGGTAGGGCTGTGGCCGGAAGACACCACTCAGCTGGGATCACTCCAGCGCTCTTCCTTTGGATGGAGAAGATGGAAAAGAGACATTGACTTTGGCACAGAGTGGCAGCACAGCAAGTTGGTTTCCTGTTCCTGCTGTACCTCTGTGGAGGGTGATCCCTGTTGGAAACCTGTGTGTCTGCGACCATGTGAACCCAGATTGGGACTGGGCCCGCCATGGGGCAGGAGGATGGCAGGGAGACCAGGAGCAAGGGGAGGAGCCTCCCTACTTCCAGAACCCTGGAAGGAAAGGGGACAAATGGCTGGTTCACTGGTGCCCAACACCCTGAGCTCGCGATCCTGCCAATAACACCGGGTGCCTTCCTGTATCCCTTCTAACAGCATTGGGTGAGCAGGGGAAAAGGATGAGCTCCCTTTTCCAGTACTTACTCCAGCAGTTATTTATGCCCCTTGTTGTCTTTGGTCTTTGCCAGCTCTTCTTTCTTCCCATCTCCGTGACTGATGCTGCAAGGATCTTTCCTGATCACATCCATCTTGCTGCTTCCTCTTGCTGCTGGCGATCTTCCAGCCTGTGCAGACCTCTGAAGTTTGGGAGCCTTTTGAGTTATTTTTACATGCTCTCTGCCCTTGTCTGGGCTGCGTTTGAGGACAGGTCACCAGTTCAAACACCTCTAAGCCTCCTGTAAATCAGTTCCCTTCTGTGCTGGGGTTAGCAAGGTTGTAAATGGACTGGTTTTTAAATCCACACGGCTGCTTGGCTTTCCCAGTGGAAACCAGCTCTCTGCTCAAGGGACAATCAGCCCCTAGTTTTGTCCCTATGAGAAGCATTGCAGTGCCAAACAGATTGGCTCAGACATCCTGTTTTGAGTGTTTAATGTTGTTTTTGGCACCAGCCAGCAGTGACATGGCTGGCTGGGCTCAACACGAATGGGCTTTATGCGGGTAGGAGAGCACCAGAGCTGTGTCTGGTGCTGCCGGAATGCACTGGCTTGTCTGGGGCAGGCTGATCCAAAGTGATTCCGAGTTAATCCTGGCTGGTTACTGCTCACAGTGTTGCTTTTTGCTTTTGCCACCATATAGCTGCCAGTGGTCCGTGTGTCAGCCTTTGGCAGCCAAACTCTGTGGTGACGCCTCTCCGCTCCTGTGGCACTGCCCATGCCTGCTGGGCACCTGCTGGGTGCGTGTGCTGGTGACACTGTGACACCCACAGGGTGACATGTGGGGATCATGGGGCAAGCGGGAGATGCAGGTTTTGGGTGAAGATGGGGCTGTGTTTCTAGTTAGTGTTAAGCCATTGTGTGCAGGTCCAGGTACGGCAGTTACACAGAGGTGTCCTCCAGTGTGCAGACACAATGGTGAGGGGACAATCCTGCTGGGTGTCCCTAATTCAGGATAGGTCTGAGAGCTGAACTTGCAGGAAGGAAGCTGCTCCGTTATTTTAACCATCGAATGCTTTTTTCTCCCACGCAGGCAGGTTTTTCAGTTCCTCTTTCCCAGTACAGCCGAATGTTTAGAGCACTGGGCACCGGTTTGCACTTGAGGATGTGGGTGCTAAGGTGCTGAGAAGGCTCTTGGCCATTTTCGCCTGCCAGAAATTTTGGAGTCTGCAAGGTCATGCTTGCTGGAAGATGCCTAGCCTGGCGTTCTTGGATGAGCCGGCTGTGATCCAGCCAGCATCCAGAGCCTGAGCCTTGCTGCTCCCTGCTCATTTCATGGCAGAGGCTTGGGAAGCAATAGGGCAGTGCTGTTAGAGCTGTAACAAAGCACCGGCATGGCTCTTGCCTGCTCATGCTGTGCTTGATGCTCCTGCAGTCTGTGCCACTGAGTTATCCTAGCACTGTGGCCTTCCCTGCAAACCTGGCTCCTGCCTGGCAGGAGAGTCCTCAGCTCTCCGTAGGAGGGCTGTGTGTGCAGGAACATTGCTGGACTTAAGGGCAGCTACAAAGAGGAGCCACATGGAGAAGTCAACGGGCAACAGATACAAATTGTGCCAGGAGAGGTTTCATCTCAACATAAGAAAGTAATTTTTTATAGTGAGAACAACCATTCAATGAAACCACCCCCTCTGGGATACGGTAGAGTCCCTGTTGCTGGATGTTTTCAAGATACGACTGGACAGGGTGGTATAATCTCACCTGGGCTCCCTTTCCCGTGAAAGATTGTGCCAGGTGACCTTTCAAGGTCCCTTCCAGCCTGGTCTGCTCTGCGTTCTATGACCTGAGTCGTGTTGACATGTATGTTCACACTTGTGTGGAACAATGGTTCTTGCTCAGCTTCCCACTGGAGAAGTGACTCCAGCAGTGCAGTTTGGTGGAGAGTGAGCAGGTGCTCCAAGAAGGTGCTGTTTGCCTGCTGTCCTTCATGGGAATGGAGTGGAGTGTTTGGTGCCTTCCTGTGGGCCTGGAGGTATGGATGTGCCTTGTGCTTGAGCTGAACACCATGCAGTTGTGTGATGGTTCACTCACCAATGGTTTTCTTGAAATATGAAGCTCTTGGACTTCCTTGTGAGTTAGCAGAGGAAATGTGAGCCAGGTTTCATTCAGTACAGAGGTAGGTACCTTGAAAAAATGCACAAGTTGAGAGATATCAAAATCAAATACTTGCAAATCTGAAGAATCCTGGGCTCTCAAGGCATGAACAGGCAAAAAATTGGGACTTTGTTATGACACTTCCAAGACTGACAGGAGGATTAAAGAGGTACTTGTTCCAGTTTTCCCCATTCCACGATATAAAGGAAAGCCTGAAATGTTTGCCTGTCTTTGTATTCCCCCTTTCTGTGTGCCTTGTGTATCATGGCCGCTTGTGGCCTGTTGGGAGTTGAGGGAAGCAAGGATTTCTGGCAACGGCGGCTTTGCCTGTCAGACATGTTTGAGAATGTTGGGTTTTTCAGCCCTAGGTCAGGTTGCTCATGGTGTTGAGGTTAAAAAAGTGTCACTAAGAACCAAACGCTGAGCTTTAGCTTATCTTGTATTTTCATCAAACACTGGCACCGCGCACGTCTCTTGTATTGACAGCTTTGCTGAACGTTGTCGTGTGCCGTAGTTGTGCTGAACATTGCTATAAAGGCTGTGTTTTAAGGTCATGAATAGACAGGGGTGGGTGTGAGGTTTAATTTTGATCCCAAATGTATCTTTTGCCTGATGAAGAATGTGAAGTGGATGCGTGAGTGTGTATTTGGGAGCAGGTGGGTGTTATGGCTGATAGATCTCCAGAGCTTTCTTCCAGGAGGTAGGGTCATTGCCTGGCTGCTCCAACACCAAAGCTCTGCTCACCTCTCCACCTTCCTTCGTCTTCAGCCTCTTCCAATGACCTCTTCTGTACTGCTTTTGTCGTGCCTGGACTGAAATATTTCAGGCTTTTCTCAAGAATGCCAACAAATGACTCATCCCCTGAGCGCTGCCCTGTGTCAGGTTCATCTCCAGTGTCAAGTCTCAGCCTACAGAAACTTGTAGTCCCGGCCTAAGTTTGGCAGTGTCTCTCCCGGTGCTCTGGCTGCAGTGCATGCTGGAAGATGTAGTCTTGGCGGGGTGCACCTCCATATTAAAAAAAGAAGGGTGGCTCCATTTTATTCAAATTGGGTTCAGCCTTCTCACTCCTGGCAGCTTGCTGGCGCCGTCCCACTCAGCCCCGAGAGCCACCGAAGTTCTCCCGGCGCCTTGTGTGAGCACAGAGGCGGGAGCGCAGCTCCTCCATTCAAAATCCTGCTTAATTCCACATTGAACAGCTTGTTTTGAAGCCCTGTGCTTCGGCGTGTTTTGCAACAGCTCGGACTCCCGCCGGGCGCAGGCGGTGGAGGGTTCCTGCCCACGTTGGGTGGCAGTTCTGGAGGGTGTCATGGCAAATCTCCTTTGTCTGCTACGGCCTGACTGATGTCTGGGGGAGAGCGAACCCTCCTCCCCTGCGTGATTTCTTGAGCTGAAAGCAGCAAGTGAGTGAGGAAGCTCCTTTGTGCAGATTTCTCCGTCTCCTCTTGTTCGTGCCAGCTGGCTCGCGTTCAACATTTCTCTTTTTTTCTCTCTCTCCTTTTTTTTCTCTTCCCTCTCCCCCAGCTCTAGAGAGAGGGGGCGGGGAGAGAGGGAACATCTTAAAAAGAAATCTGCAGAAAAGACATGGGAGTTACTTAACAAAAATCCAACCCAAACAAGCCCAGCTGGGGGATTACAGGCGCGGTGGTGGGAGCTGAGCGGGGAGCGAGCGCGGCAGCTCGGAGAAGGCAGCGTGTTGCCCCCCCACCACCCCGAGTTTCTTTAGTCGTAAAAGGAAACAAAAAGGGATCTTGTGCGGAGGCAGCGGATGGGGAGAGCGGCCGGCTGGCTGCCAGCCGCGGGAGGAAGGGCCTCGCATTGTGGCCCCTGGTGCTGCTGCCTTGGCTGGGGGCTCCTGGGGAGCCCTTTGGGGGTCTTGGCAAGCTGGCAGGGGGGTGCAGCAGCCCTTCCACACCATTGCTTTTGCCTCACGCAGGAGGGAGCAGAGGGCTCTGTCTGCTCTCCAGGGTTGCTCCTGGCTGGAGAGAGCATCTCACCGAACCTTCTGCTCCCTGCTTCGTGCCCTGCTGGAGGAAATGCCGCGTCCTACAGATTTTCTCCCCCCCTTCCCTGTCCTCTTTGCTGCTCCTTCTTGCGGGCATTCCTGAAAGTTAATCAGGGTGAAAATTGCAGTCGGTCATGTCTGGAAGCCACCAGAGGCTGATCCTGGAGCGCTGCAGGCTGGAGCACATGGCTATGAGACAGTCTCCCTACGTGTGGGCTGGCTGCTGCCAGGAGAAGAGCTTTCTCCTGCATCTCACTGCCCTTGGGCAGTCAGTGCTTCCCCGCTTTGGTCTCTTGGCCTCCGGTAACCGGCGGAGAAAGCTGGAGTGGCGCAGGCTTGGCAGGTTCTGAGCATCCTGCGCTGGTTTTAGCACAAAGAGCCGGGGGCTCCTGCGGTTTCCTCGCTGCCTTTTGGAATGCGAGTGTTCTGGTGGAGGAGCTGTCTCTAGGTGTGTGTGCAGCCCTGAAAGTGAACTTTCAGGTTTGTCTCTGAATACGGTTTGGCTCTGTCCCAGCCCGTAGATGCGGATTGTAGAGGTCTCAGCACCTAATGGAGCTGAATTATTCATGTCTGGTGCTGTGTGTGTGCAGCATTCCCAAGCAGAAAGCTGTCTCCTTGTAGGATCTGCGCTCCAGGACTGCTCTTAAAACGCTTGGTTGGCAGGTCTCCAGGCCAACAAGTGAGCACATGCTTTTCATGTTGCGCGGGGATCAATCCTGCGATGGCAGGAGGTAAGGGGAAGGACACATTTACAGCTGAATCAATCTCCTTGCTCTGTTTTCCGAGATGCCATGATTTGTGGCGGCGTTACACCCCCCAGCAGGAGAGCAGGGAGGATCTGGATAGAACCCAGCACTTCTCCAGCTTGGGCAAAGCAGGCAGTGGGAAAGGCACCTCTTTCTCTGTGCCATGAGCTGTGGGAGCCAGGGTTCCCCATCTACCGAAATAATGATGACAGGGTAGGTTGGGAATCCGTAGGGGTCTGGCTTGGGAGAGGGACCCAAAACGCTCCTTCATCTGCAAGGTAGAGCCTGCAAGAGCGGAGAAGAGAAATGGGGAATTGGAAGTTTCAGGGAGGGGGTTTTAGAGCTGTGGAGAATTTTTTAGAGCCACGTGCAATGGAGGATGTTCAGGGGGTCCCCCCACAGCATGTAAATGGGGTCCCAGCCTTTAACCTGGGGCTGGAAAGGGCTGATCCCTGTTCCAGTCCCTCTTCCTGTGGTGGCACGTCACAAGATCCCTGCCCTGCTCTCGGCATGATGAGCCTTCCCCCGGCTCTTGCCAATCCAGCATGTTCCTGTCCGTCCTGTTTGTGATTCTCTACCCTCTGCATGAGCAGAGCCCGGGCTCCCTTGGCGCCTCCTCTGTAGGGTGAGGGTTTTTGCTCCTCTTGTTTTCTAACCCTTTGATTGTTCCTAGCTCTCTAATTGCCTAGGACTCAGCGGACTTCTGGGCTCCTTCTTCCTTTTGTTGTGGTAGGAATTGGCAAAAACTGCTGCTGCTTGCAGAGTTTCAGACCCAAGTCCCGCTCATCTGCTCTCCTTATTCCACATGTATAAATAATATTTATGGAGATGTGTGTGCGTGTGTATCTGCACGTTTGGAACAGCAAGGTGAACTCCCTGGTGGGAGCAGAGAGCCGGCTGAGCTGGCATCGTGGAGTTGTTGCATGGAGCGGTAGGTGCTGTGCCTGTTGAAGTACAACCCTGTGGATTGTCCATTGCTTTTATGCCACTGCGAGGTCAGATCCTTGTTCCTTTGTCCTTGTGATCCGAGCTGGCCGTGGCCCTTCGTGTGCTCCAACCTTGGGTTGGCAACTCTTGGATTTGGAGGCTGAGCCTCATCCTCTCCCAGGAGCTCCTGTGTGTTGGTCCTGCGCATCAGTGCTGTGTCCACCTGTCCATTGGGGTTGTTCCTAGATTCCGTGCCTCAGCTTAGGGCTGGAAAGGGGCTGTTGCGAGCCAAAAATGTGGTTCATCCATCTTGTTACCATCTTTGCCCATCTGCACAAAGGGAGTGTTGTAGATCTATGGCACAAAGAGCAGCTGGCTGTGCCATGCAGGGGTGAGGTGGTTGCTGCCAGTTGCTGGCCCCATTGGTGGTTTGGAGAGAGGCTCCAGAGACAGGTTGGTGGGGTTGGGCTGGACACCCTGGCTTGGGACTGGGGAGCAGCTCCTGGGGCAAGGAAGAGGAGGAGGAGGCAGTGGTAGAAACACGCAGGGCAGCTTTGGGAAGCCGTTAGTGACTCTGATGCACAAAGTGATCTCCTGATTCGGCACTTTCCCTGCCGCTGAAATGAGAGGTCAGTGCTTTTCATTTCCAGCTTGCACGCAAGCCCCCAGCTCCTAGGGTTAAAAATCTCCGTAATGACCTGTCAGAGAGCGGATTATTAGCTGTACAGAGCCGAGGATGCTGTGGGGAGCAGATGGAAAATGGTCTGGCTGCGGCAGCCTGGCTGATGAAAGAATCCCTGGCATTTTTACAGTGTTTGCATCTCTGGAAACGCACCGTGAAGCTGCTTTCCAGGCTCCTGCCTGCTGGGGTTTGAAGAAATTTGTGTATGTGTGTGTGTTTTTTTCCCTTCCCTTCTCATTTCTCTTCAAGTCACCTGTTTTTGAAGTGTCGGTCGTAAATAGTACCAGGAGCCAGCAGGCTCGGAGCTTGGCGGGGAAGGGGAGGACAGTGCTGCTGGAGAGGAGCCTCATGTAAATGGGCGGTCAAGGATTTCTTAAGGGTTCTGGAGGGCAGGCGGCCCGGCTTGATGGTGCTGGGAAGAAGCTATTACATGTGTTAATTACGTCTCGTCAGGGTAATTGCCAGGGCTCTGTCGCTGTGTCAGGTGGCGTGTGGGTGTCTTTTTTATTTCCCTCCCAGGGCGAGGGGCTGGGAAGCTGGGAGGAAATATTTTGGGCTCACTGGGGTCAGCTGTGGCATGGGTAGGTAGGGCTGAGCCCCCACTTCCCAGTTAACACTGGGTACTTGTGCAGTTGCATCTTAGTTTCCCACTGGAAGCTTATCCTGGAGGTGATGGTAGTAAACATCCCAAATCGGGTGCTATGTTGTGCTGCCTGGAGGTGTGGGATGGGAACCCTGTGCTTCCCACTGCGATTTGGCCTTTGGTGACCGCTCTGACACGTCCCAAGTGTCACAAGCACTCTGAAGCCTGGGATTTATTTCCCACTGAGGCACTCGACTTCCCTGGCGAGCACCTCTCGTCCCTCACAGCGAGGCTGGTGTGGAGAGGAGCCCTCCCTCTGGGTGGCATCAGCAGGAGAAATCAATCCTCCCTCCCAGGGGCAGCGCTCGATAATTCAGAGGGAAATGGCGAGCGGGGAAACGTGTGAGTAATGTCTTGTTGGAGCCGAGAGCCGTGACCTGGCAGGGCCGGTATTGATCGAGGACCGGTGCCAGATGGCCGCTGCTGCGGGGGCAGCTGCCGAGCAGCCCCAGCCTGGGAGGTGGCAGGAGGATTCTATGATTTGGGATTTGGGAGGTTGGGGGTTTCACCCTGCCCAGATCTCCCCTGGCTGCAGGTGTGGCTACCAGTGAAGGCAGATCTGTCTGCCTGCAGCTCTTCGTGTGTAACCTTGTTCTCTTTGCTTTCCCTTCCAGCAGCAATGCCGTCACCTGGGCAGACCCCAACCACTGGAAGCCCCCCAAGGACGTAGGTGACCCTCAGGGCGTGGAGACAGGGAAGAGCCTTGAATTGTGAGGGGTTGTTAACTCTAAGATGTCCTTGAGCAGCGGAGCTTCCGGAGGGAAAGGAATTGATGCGAACCCGGTTGAGACGTACGACAGCGGGGATGAGTGGGACATTGGTGTAGGGAATCTCATCATTGACCTGGACGCTGATTTGGAGAAGGATCAGCAGAAACTGGAAATGTCGGGCTCCAAGGAGGTGGGGCTCCCGGCACCCAATGCAGTGGCGACGCTACCGGATAACATCAAGTTTGTGAGCCCAGTGCCGGGCCCTCAGGGCAAGGAGGGCAAATCCAAGTCAAAAAGGAGCAAGACTGGCAAGGACAGTGGAAAGCCGACCCCGGGCTCCTCCCTGTTCACCCCCAGTGAGGGAGCTGGTGGCAAGAAGGAGGCTCAAGGACGCTCTGGGGATGGCGCGAACTCAGGTGGTTTGGTGCCTGCCGTCACCCCAAAGGGCTCGGAGAAGTCGGCCAAGGCGTCTCGCAGTGTGGCCGGCTCCAAGAAAGAGAAGGAGGGCGGCTCATCCAAAAGCAAGAAGGAAAGGAGTGAGGGTGCAGGGGCTGCGGTGGAGAAGGAGTCCAGCGTGTTGCAGCCCCTGGCCCTGGCAGTGAGGGTGGGACAGTATGATGGGGGCCAGGGGACAGAGCCTGCTGCTGCCGAGCAGCTTGGGAGTATAGCTATTGACACGGGAGCTGCGCTCAATCCCTTGGGAGTTAAGTCAGAGCTGGAGGATGGGGAAAGTGAGTGCCGGCAGCTGAAGAAGGTGAAGTCGGAGAAGGTAAGAAAGGTGCCATGGTGTGGATGACGTTGCTGCTCCTGTGCCAGGACGTCCTGCTGTGGGTGGCAAGGGAACAGTACTGTGTCTCTGGTACTGCTGGGACCAGCACTGGTGATGGCTGGTGCCTCCTGGTTCTGGTGTGAAGGTGGTTTGGCCACATGATGTACCAATGTCTGGACGTGGCAGTGGAATGGCACTGGTCAAGCTGTGCCTGGCTGCTGGGAACCTTGTGTCAGCAAATCACCTGCAGCCACTGTGCTCCGAGTACCATCCTGCTGTACCCTCTGGGATTTGGTTTCTTTGGTGCTGTGGCTGTGCCAATGGGTCCAGGCCTCTCTGGCCTCTGTCACTCTGCAGTCAAGGTGATGTCCTGGTGCTGTGCCTGCTCCAGCTCCCAACAGGATACATGGCCTCTGTGGGCCACTGTGCTTGGCATCCCACTGGCTTCCCCTTGAGTGCCAAGCCTCCCTGCAGCCCCTGGAGGAATTTATTTCTCTCTGGTTGCATCATGTGCAGAGAAGGATCCCTTAATGTGTCAGTGAGTGTAGGATCTGCGTGGGCTCGTGGGTGAGCACAAGGAGCAGGGCTGACAGGAGTCACCGCCTCGTTCCTGGAGCTGCCGGTGGTATGTGGGCTCTGTCCCACGGGTGGTGACAATCCGACCCGGGCCAGCTGGGGCTGTGGGTGGTATTTGTCTTGTCGCTCCTTTTCTGACATGTGGCAGCAATGCGGAGCTGGCCAAGCTGCTCATCCAGGTCACCAGGGGCACAAAAAGCCCCACCAGTGGCACATGGCCTACAGGGTGAGTGGCTGTCTGTCTGGGTGGTGCTGGGCTCTGTGTGGCTGCATGGCTGGACACAGCCATTTTGGGGCTCTTTTCTTGTTTCTCAGTAATCAGTGTGGCTGATGGGAGTTCTGTGGGTAAAGGGGCAAGACTTTGAGCACGTGGAGGTCTGCGCTCTCCTCTGTGCCAGCTGCACACAGGTGTCACTGGTGTGTGCCTGTGAAGCCACGTTTGCCACACACAGGTTGAGCATCACAAGCGTGTGTGTTTGGGGTGGCTTGGCCCTACTGCCATCAACACTTGCTGGGATTGGGAGAGTGGTTGGGCATTATTGGGGTGCACATCGCCCTGTCTGCAGCCAGCGGCTCCCAGGAGGATTTCAGCTTTAGTGTGGGGATCACAGCGTGGGCACCAGGATGGGTGGGGAGGGCACAGTGGAGTTGGGAGAGGTTCTGAGGCCAGGGTTTTGTTGGGGAGCATGTATGGAGAAAAGGGTGGTCAGGATGGTTGGCCATGGGATGGCTCTGGGACAAGGGCTGCTAAATGGCTTGGTGCTTTATCCACTTGAGAGGAAGACCCTGGGGCAGGTGACTGAAGCCTGTAAAATTCAGGAGTGGTGTGGAAATGATGTGTTGTTCTCTTGTCTGTTCTGGCAGTGGAACCAGAGTGAATGAAACCAGGAAGAGCAGCTGATATGCTCTTCTACATCATGGACTGGAATGTTGCTGCTAAAAACTATGGATGCTGAAAGTCCACCAGTGCTCTGGGGCAGTTGGTGGGTTTGTGGAGGAGAAACCCATCAGGGGTTGGACGGGGCAATGTCTTTTGGCTTGGGAAAAGCACGAGGAGGACAGGAGCTTGGGAAGTGGTTTGGGAAGTGTCTCAACATGCTTGGCTGTTACATTCCATCACAGTCATCTGTGCTGGCTGCTGTCACAGCCAGTACTGGAGCCGGCTGGACCTTGGGTCATACCCTGCATGTCTTTGCTGCCCTGTTACTATCAAAGATTTATTTCTTTCAATTGATGCAGCTGCAGAAATCCTCTGCAGCTAGAGGGGCAAAACGGAGGTGGGGTGTTGGTGGGGGAGAAGCTGGACATGCCCCAGCCATGTGTGCTGGTACCCAGAAACTCCCTGTCTGCTGGGCTGATCCCACAGTGTGGGCAGCAGGGGAGGGGGGATTCTGTCCCTCTGCACTGCTCAGGTGAGTCCCCACTTGCAGTGCTGCCTCCAGCTCTGGGGCACCAGGACATGGAGCTACTGGAGCAAGTCCGGAGGAGGCCACGGAGCTGCTCCAAGGGCTGAAGCCCCTCTGCTCTGGAGCCAGGCTGGGAGAGCTGGGGGTGTTCAGCTTGGAGAAGAGAAGCTCCAGGGAGACCTTAGAGCCCCTTCCAGTGCCTAAAGGGGCTCCAAGAGAGCTGGAGATGGATTTTGGACAAGGGTCTGAAGGGACAGATAAGGGGGAATGGCTTCCCACTGCCAGAGGGCAGGGTTAGATGGGATATTGGGAAGGAATTGTTGGGTGTGAGGGTGGTGAGGCCCTGGCCCACGTTGGCCAGAGCAGCTGTGGCTGCCCCATCCCTGGAAGTGTTGAAGGCCAGGTTGGATGGGGTTTGGAGCAACCTGGGATAGTGGAAGGTGTCCCCTGACCACGGCAGGGGATGAAACAAGATGATCTTTAAGGTCCCTTCCTACCCAAACCAGTTCTATCATCTCCATGCTGATGCCCTGTGAGGAGGGTTCTGCCATTTTAATTGTTTAGATTCAGGCACAACCACCTCAGGGAATGCTTAGCTTGGAGGGCTGATCCCTTTTTTGAGAAGGGATTTAATATCTGGATCTGCAGGAACACATGTTGTGTTTGCACTTAGGAGGAATCATTGACTGCGTTCGTCAGCCTCCTGGGGGAACCTGGATGGCTCCCTTTGGGTCAGGAAAGCTGTGGGCGAGGAGAAGAAAGGTGTCTGCATGGCGAGGGGTGGGAAGACAGTTTTGTTTCTTGAGGAAGAGCCTGAAGCTGGTCAGATGCCTGGGGCAGGGTGGAGGATAGAGGGGGTGCAGTGTAGGATGTGGTGATAAGGGATGTGGCATTTGGCTCATTCTGTCTCTTGAAAGCTGTGGAGGTGCCCCAAAAACTGCATGTGGAGTCCAAAGGAGAAGTGAGGAGTGGAGGTACATGCTGCCTGTGGGAGAGATGCTCCTCCAGGCAGTGTATCAAGGGGATGAAGGGAGCATGTTCATTCTGGCCTGGCGACAAACCCTGCCTGGGAAGCGAGAAACTTGCTCAGACTGAAACAGGAACGGCCACAACATGACTCAGCCCAACCTTTGGTCTCCATCAGCTTGTCCTCTGCTTAACCCTGTGCTGCTCCCTCTTCTGTTCTGGGCAGAGAAGCTGGTCTCTATCTGTGGATGAAGGAAGAGAGACTGACTGTCCCTCCACTGGCTTCAGCCTAGGGTAGGCGACCTCCCTGTCTGTAGGTGCGTGCTGAGCTGGCATCTTTAGCCAGGAGGTTTTGTTGTATCTCCATGGCTGGATTAATGAGCACTTTAGCAGGGAGTGTTTTTCCTTGATGAGGTGCTTTGGTGCCCCAGCCAGTTCATGCCACAGCCAGCTCACCCCACTTGCCTCTGCTTCTGCTTTTGTGCTCTTCTAGTATCTCACTGTAGGGTTTGGCAGCCCTCAAGTCTTTGCTGGGTGTAGGAAGGAGCTTTGCTGTAGGTTCTTTTAGACACCCTTCCATGTCAGCCAGTGCTCTGTGGTGCCATGTCTGCAGGCGAGGTCACCCTTACTCCCATGTCTGACATTGCAGCAATGAAGCCTGTGGACGTGGCCCACAGGCTTCATGGAATTTGTTTTGCCAGCTCCTCTGGTCACTGCTTTCCAGAGTGAAGCCCCAGGAACTGAATATCCCAAATGCCCCTTTTCTTAGTGCGGATCTTGGCCTTGTCCAGGCCTGGTACATGCTCCCCTCAAATCCGATGCCATCAGTGTGTTGGGACACAAGTGATAACTTCTTCAGGGATGGGGCTGATCGTGATGAAAGCCACTGGCAGTAACCCTGCTGAGATCTTCCAGGGTCTCTGGGATGGGCTGCGCACCTCACACAGGTTTGCCTCAGGCTGTGGTTGGTGCCTGGGCACCTTCTTTGAGCCCCAAAAGATATTTGGGGGGCCAGCAATGGAAGCTTACTACTTCTTGCAGCAGGGAGAGAAAAGAGCTTGTGCTGATGGACCCATGACCAGAGTGTGGGGACCAGAGGCTGGATCAGTCCCTGGGTGATGGGGGTTTGGTTTGGAGGGACAGTGGTGTTGGGGAGGGAACGGCAGCTCTCGGCAAGCAGCCACGCTCAGCAAAATGGCCGTGCACGGAGGAGCAGCGCCCGCTGTGCAGTCCCTGCCCCGCCGACTGCCGTGGCGGGGGCGAGCTGGCCCCGGGGTCCCGTGGCCGCGGCGGTGGGCGCTCGGTCGCCAGCTCTGCACCTACCTCGCTGCCTGTGCCGTGGCCCCTGCACCCGCTCCTGGGCACGCCGGGCCGGCCAGGGGATGTTGAGCATTAAACAAAAGAGCCTCCCAGCTCTTGGCTGCCGCTTCGGCTTTGTTTTGATTGAGAGGTTGTTCAGCAGGAGGAGGGAGGGGGTGTTTTTTTTCCTCCTCTTCTGACGAGCGTCCAGATGCGACGCTGCTGCAAACAAGGGAAAGGCAAACAGAAGCCGCTGGAGGCTCGGCTCTTCTGAAAAGCCTCTCTGGGTCATGTGCGCTGCGGTTTCGGGCAGCCAGGAGGGTGAATTCGGTCGTGTCCCTCTGTGGGAGAGGAGGTGGAAGCTGCTGGTGCATTTTTCCCCTGAATTTCCCCCTGGTCACAGCGTGGTTATGCCCTGCGCGTGCTCGAACTAAAGATCCCTGCTATGGGTGGCGCAGTGGTGAGGGGACATTGTGAGTGGGAGGGGACACTGCAGTGGCTGGACCCCAAACTGGTGTGAAAATGTACTTGTGGCTCCGTGGGAGGAGAGCGTGACAGTGAAGGGGGTGGGTGGTGACACTGTGCCAAGTGGCAGCTACCAAAAAAGAAATATTCCCCAAGATACATCCCTGGGCTCTTCTTGCTGCTGCTGGGTTGTCTGCCACTTTGCAGTGTGGCTTTGGTGTCACCTGTGTGACCCTTCTTCCTCTAACTCAGGGACATGGACCTGCGTGGTGTCTCCAGTGCTGGTCCTACGGCCTGAGCAGGATGTGGGATGGACCCTGTGTTGTCCCCCCACGAATCCTTTCCCTGGAGTCAAAGCCCGGTTGCCTTTTTTTAGTCTTTTTTCCTTTTTTGGGGGGGAGAGATGAGGTGTGGTGGTGGATGCAGCAGTGAGGGTTGGGGTGGGGGGTGCTTGGGTTACTCCAGCTTGAAGAGGTAAGATCTACCAGTAGTTCTACTGGGTCCAAGCCCAACAGGAGATGGGTATAGACTCTTTTAGAGACATTTCTTGATGTGGGGCAGAGCCAGGATGGAACATTGTGGACTGTCCCAGCCTTGTACTTTGAAGACGTGCTTGGGATTTTGACTGGTAAGAGGTTCTTTGTCTTGGGACCAGAGTTTGGGTGGAGAAGCTCCCAGTGGAGGTGTTTTGGTGAAAACAATTGCTGCTTTAGAGACCCTCCAAAGTTTGCTCCATTCATCCCTTCAGAGCTGGTGTGTTCACCCTGTGATTCATTTTCCGGAGGGATTTTTGGGACACACTGGAAGCCCAGCACTTAGATAGGGACCTGTTTGTACAGAAAACCCTGAGCAGAAGCTGTTTCCCACCCCTTGCTCCACAGGACTCAGCTTTTTCCAGGGAATGGCAGCCAGAGTGACATTGGCAGCCCAGGGAGGTGCAGGCAGCTGCCGGCTCTTGCCTGCTCCGCTCGCAGTGGTTCCTTTTTTCCAGCCATGCTGGAATCAGATTCCTCCGGAGCTGCTGACAGGGCTGTGTTGGGAGGCCTTGGGAATGACACTGCTCGTTTCCTTATCGTCCCCAGCCCTGCTGCCTGGAGCCTTCTGCTCCAGGAACAAGGCAAGAAGGGGGCATGCAGCCAACATGTGTCAAGAGCTACAAAGGAGGAAATTGGCCTCGTTCACTTCAAACCATGGGGTTAGTCCTGGAGTTTTGGCTCCTGCTGAGAGGTTATTTATATGTGGGATTTTTTTTTATAACCACTGGATGTAGCAGGCTGGGAGTTCCAGCTGATCCCACCTCTGAAGGCTTTACAAAGGGAAAATTGCGTCTCTCCCTGGTTGCTTTCCCAGTTGGCAGTGTTAGGAAGGACTAAAGGGCTGAGTTAGCTTTGATACCCGACCCATCGGTGTTGCTGTATCCCGGTGAATTGGTCGTCGTGCCAAAACGCAGCCCCATCTCCACTGGAGCGGGAGCAAGACATACGGCTCCCCGTCAAGGACATGGTGATGGGAAATGGAGCAGCACTGGGAAAAGGGAGAAAACATCTCCCTGCTCCTGAAGCGTGAGAGTGGAATGACACCGTGAGAGCATAACGACACTGTGCTAACGAGGGGGTGACAGAGAGGGGGGACGGCCCCTTCTCTGCTTCCTTGGCACAAGCGACCTGCGAATCCGCTCCCACAGTGCTTTGATAAGAGATTCTGATGACAAGGCCGGCGGGTGATTGATCCTGCTGACTCACACACCTGATTCGTCCTCCGAGGGCAATGGGAACTGCTGGATACGGGTCAAATTTGGAGGCTAAGGGGCTCGGGTAGACTCTGTGGTGTTTTTTGCTTTGCTTCCAGGCTGGCGGTGGCTGCTCATTAGCCTAATGACCCCAGTTACCCAGCACCATTTATCTGCCGAGGGAGATTTCTTTAAAGGAAGATTTGCGCCTCTCGAGCGCTTGGACCCCGAAGGCTTCAAAACCCAGCGAGCGGCTCCCGCGGCCCTGCCGGGGGGCTGATGTGGGGGGAGTGTGCCAGGAATAACCCGCTAATGAGCAAAGCTGCTCCTCCAGCCGGCAGCCAGGGAGGCCGCGGGAAAGGGCTGCAGAGCTCAGCGCTGCCTGCATTCCCCCTCCTCTGCTTTTAAAGGCTGCTTGGCTGGGGACTTGCTGCCTTTTCCCTGTTTTCTGCAGCTATGGCGTCTCCTTAAAGGTTTCTTTCACAGTGCTGGGTTGCTCTGCTGCTGCTCTTGAGGATGCTTTGGGCTGGAGCTGTGAAATCCATCTTCCCTGTGAATCCTTGTGTTCAACCCCGGAGAGGTGCTGGGCAAGAGGGCACCCAAATCCCCAGAGCTGAAGGTGGGCAGGAGAAAAGGCAGTGGTGATCACAGTGGACTTTTGGGGTGACTTTGTGATGTTCTTACCTTGTGGTAACCAGCGCCTGGAGCTCAATCTCTCATCGAGTGCAAGAGGAGCCACCCCAGGGCTCGGAGCTGAGCCAGCAGCTGGGAGAGCAGCCCAGGGCTGGGAAGCAACTGCCGGGCTCCGGAATGATTTAAAGACACCAGCAGCCTGACGATATGTTGTATTTGGTGACAACATCTGCTCGAGATATTCCTGTCCCTGTTACTCATTCCTGCCCACGGACCAGATCAGGGAAATGATCTGATGTAAATAAACGCGCTCAGGGTTTTCTGGGGTGAGCTCAGGTTGTGGGCTGGCATGGGCGGGTGAGCTGAGATGGGTGGGGGCATGAGCAGTGGTGGTGGTACCTGGGGCTGGAGTTGGGTGCACAAGCAGTTGTGGTGGCACCTGGGGCTGGGGACAGGGGCTTTGCCAGGGTCATGCTGTGCTGTGAGGGTTAGGGATTCCCTGGCCTCTTGTAGGGCTCGCAGTGGCTTTGACCAGCACTGCTTAACCCAGGAAGGCACATGGTGCCTGTGCTCACCATCCCTCCTCTCCCCCTGTGCCCCCAGCCTCACTGGCTGAACCTTGCCAGCTCCATCCTAGCATTCTGTGGTCAGGATAAATCCCTTTGCAGGAGAGTGCTGCTACAGAGCTTTTGTAAGGTGTGGTAAAGGCATGTGTTCATCTGCTGACATTTCCCATGTGCTTGACACTGAAGTGGGTTTAAAACTTGGTATCTAGATTTATTTTAAAATATTGTCTGGCCCTAATGCACTTGAGGTGTCTTGAAATGTGTCACAATGAATAGTGCACAGAGCACACCCGCTCTGCAGGCCTGAGCTGGAATTCTGGTTGAGACATGGAAGTCGCCATGTTTTATATCCCTTTGAGGGGATGGAACGTGATAAAACTCAGAAGTGCATTTTGTCCAGTACTCAGGAAGCAAGAAGACCCATCTGGACTCGGGACTGCCTTCCCTTAATGCAAATGCTGGAGCCTCCATGCCTCAGTTTCCGCTGTCCTCTGCATGGATTGAATGCTCCCCTGTTAGGCATGAGCGTGGGCTTTGTAGGGGAGAGAACTGGATGCTCCAGGTGCAGAAGGCACCGTTGCAGCTACAAATCCTGTGGTTGTGGCACTGTGTTTTTGGGTTTTTTTCCCAAACCAGAAAGTAATTTCATTCCAGGAAGCTTGCTCGCTCCCCCAATTAGCCATGGAAATTCAGTGTTGTGATATTTTCCCCAGGTGCTGTGCAAACGAATACCCTTCCTGGACTCCCCTCGCTCGCCCCACCATCCCTTCCTCCGCTTGTTGGGATGCAGGTACACTGCCTCGCACACCAGAATGGCCCCGCTCAGCTGTTTAACAGATGGGTGTGGTGTGTTTGAACCGTGTGGCTGGTGGCCACCAAACTTGGGCTCAGCCCTCCAAAAAGGACCCTGGAGCTGGGGCTTGGTGGTGGGTTCCAGTGGGGCTGGAGGAGGGACAGCTGCATCCACATGGCAGCTTGTCTGTGGATGGTGGCCAGTGGAATCATGTGTTGTCAGAAAGGAGAGGCCATCCCAAAAAGAATCGGTACCACTACAGCTGGTATTGGTGCCGGGATATTCCGTCACCGACGTGGTGTGGCGGAGGGGCTGCGGCGTCCTCGTGGTCCCACATGGAGCATGGTGCATGCCAAGAGCTATGGCTGATGTGACTACATCAGCTCCAAGTGAGTGTTTCCAGCTGGTACTACCCTACCAGCTTGGGATCCTGACCCACCCTCCCTGGTGAGACACTGAACCCACGTCTACGCTTCTATGTCCTCTTGACCACCACAGCATAGGGAAGAGATGCCTTTTACAAGGAGAAGGGAGCAAAGAAAGGCTTCACTGAAAGGGTGCTCAGGCATTAGAATATGCTGCCCAGCGAAGAGTTTGAAAGGTGTGTGGATGTGGCTCTTGGGGATGTGGTTTGGTGATGAACACAGTGGTGCTGAGTTAATGGTTGGACTTGATCTTGGAGATCTTCTCCAGCCTTTATGATTACACAGGAGAGAAGGGAGGATGTCAGTACTGTAGCTGAGTGAGGAAAGGAGCGTGGAAGAACAGGCGAGCACCAGGTCCAGTCTGTGTGTGCTCAGGGGCCAGGGGAAATTGTTTTCCAGGGCTGAAAGGATCCTGTAAGGAGAGGAGAGCTGGATGCCAGGCAGCTCTTTGAGGTGGTGACTGTCATCAGGCAGAGCTGGCCCATGCTGGTAAAACCTCTCCTGCCTGGGCGCGGGAGAGATCAGCAGATCTATGGGATGCCTTGTACACAGAATGGCTTTTAGGGTTTCCAGGGCTGTTTGCTGTTCTGTCTTTTGGAGGGGGGAGAAAGGCAGCTATGTGTATATATCATGGAGCTGGTTTGCTGACAGGAAGGTTTCTTTATTTACTCAGCATTAACATTTCAAGGTGCAGGAACTCTTTGAGTATTTAGTGTTTTATGGTTTTGCAGGCTGGCTCTTAGTGCTCTGCTTTGTGGGCAGGGTGAGGGAGCGGGAGTGGCTGAGCGATGAATGTTCCTTTGAAGGAAACCAGCCTTTTGGTTGAACCCTTGTGGCCACGAGCAGAGCTGCCCTCACCTGGGGGAAAAGTTGAAGCCCCTTGGTAGCCAGGAGAGTGGGTGGTTCAGCTCTTGGACTGGGTCTGGATCTTGCATCAAAAAAGCCATGGCTGCATGTGAAACCACACCCCAGCCTGGGGATGAGCGAATGTGTCATGGCTTTGCCAAGTTGCTGGCTGATTTGTTTGTGGAGAAGCCATGTCCCTGGAAAAGGCCCTGCTTTTGAGGGGCTCAGAGCCTGTGTTCCTCTCCTGTTTCCTCCAGACCAGGAAAACAGGAGCTGTTGGTGTTGCTCGTGATAGATCCCTCAATGATGGCTTGGACCAGTATGTGTGTCCTGTCCACATGGTCTCTGTAAGTAGGTTCAGTGTTTACCCATTCCCCCAAGGGCACAAGGAGGTGCATGGTATTGAAAACTGGAAACATTGGGGTTTCCAGGCTGTGGACTCCTCACTAGTGCCTTGGCTCCATCAGGATCACCTCCAGCACTTCCCTTTGTGGGGCTCTGCAAGGCAGAAGGCCTGGCGCAGAGGGCAGCAGCAGATCCTGTTCCGGTTTTTCTCATGTGAACAAAGGCTGTTTTGGGGTTCTTGTTGCACCAGCTCCGTACCCAGCGCTCCCTGTGTACTTGAGCCCTGGGCCCTCATGCATCCACCTTCATGCAGGGAAGGGGCTCTCCTTGGCTGCTTCTGGCTAGGAGAAGAGGACAGGTGAGATGAAGCACATCTTTGTGGTGTTCTGATGGTCTCCAGCCTTTGGCTGCAGGAATAAGAGTGACCAGACTTGCAAGTGCCTGTTGTTTCTGGGCAAGAAACCAACAGCTTCATCCTCCAGGCCACTGAAGCAGCCAGAGTTTTCTGGGCAAGGAGGGGATCCAATTTGGTGTGGTTCCCAAGCCGGTAGCTTAAGGAGCCCATGATGAGAAGGCTGCCTTCTCTTTCAAAGCCGCTGTCATGAAGTAGAGCATGTTGAGGTGGGGTAAGGGACTGGGATTTTGGTAAATTGGATGTTTTGGGGCATGGAGACCTGTGTTATGGTGTGGTGCTTTGCTCCTTTCCCACTGCTCCGCTGTTGTGTGTTGCCTAAAAGCCTTTGGGAACTCTTCTCCCTGGTGAACCCCTTTCAAATGTGGCACTGAAGCAGTGCCCAGTGAGGTGCCTCGGCAGCCCCGTCAACTGAGTGATCCTAGCCTCCTGCCAGCCGGTAAGGCCATTAGCCCAGTCTCCTCTGGGAGCTGATGGTCTGATATGAGAGATGGGAAGAGCATCGCTTTCAATTTCTCATTGATCTTAACGAGACTGTGTGGCAGACTCGGATGGCCAGGCTGTGTTGGGGGCTGTTAGCTCCGGCACTCAAAGCCGCCCTCAGGTCCGCTTTGCTTCTCAGTTCTAGGAAATGGAATAAAGAGGAAACCACTTAGGAGGATTTTAATCAGAACTTGGCAGAAGAACTTAAGGAAACCCAAGAAATCTTCTGACAACCGCGCTTCACGCTGAGATTGCCGATGAATGGAAAGGGCAACAACGGGGCCGTGGCTTGGGTGGGTTGGGTTTCTTCTGGCTCGTTTAATGGGATCACATTAACGTTCCTGCCCCCCCGACTGGGTGAGGGAAGAGGGAAAATAAGCCTTCTTCTGTGTGCTGGAGGCTTGTCAGCTGGAAATGAGGCTGAGTCCTCTGGGAGTAGTTGATGACAGTTATCCCAGACCTGCTGGAGATGTCCAGCATGGCTCGGCAGGAGGAGATTGCTTAATTTATAGTAATAATGGCCTTGGAGTTTGGGGCTGTACTGTGGTATGGTTGGATTTCTTCAAGAAGTTGATCTTGGCAGACTGGAGAGTTGGGCCTGTGTGAACCTCGTAAAGTTCAACAAGGCCAAGTGCGAGGTCCTGCCCCTGGACTGGGGCCATCCCAAACACAAGTACAAGCTGGGCGAGAATGGATTGAGTGCAACCCTAGGGAGAAGGACCTGGCGATACTGGTGGGTGACAAATTGGACATGACTTGGTGATGTCTGCTCGTAGCCCAGAAAGCCAACCTGGGCTCTGTCCAAAGGATGTGTATCTGGCAGGTGGAGGGGAGGGAGTTCTAGAGAAGGGAGACCTTAGAGCCCCTTTCAGTGCCTAAAGGGGTTCCAAGAGAGCTGAAAAGGGATTTGGACAGGGGCCTGGAGAGACAGACAAGGGGGAATGGCTTCCCTCTACCGGAGGGCAGGGTTAGATGGGATATTGGGAAGAAATTCTTGGCTGTGAGGGTGATGAGACCCTGGCCCAGGTTGGCCAGAGCAGCTGTGGCTGCCCCATCCCTGGAAGTGTTGAAGGCCAGGTTGATTGTGGCTTGGAGCAACCTAGTCTAGTGGAAGGTGTTTCTGCCCAAAGCAGGGAGGGGTTAGAATGAGATGATCTTTAAGGTCCCTTCCTACCCAAATGAGTCTGTGGTTCAGTGGTGCTCAGTTGTGGATGGTGAGTGCTTTTATGAGTGAGAAATGCTGTTCTGAGGTTCAAAGCCCTTGTGGACGATGTCTGGGTTCAAACTCAGACGTGTGTGAGGAGTGGACAGACCTACTGTGATGGGAGATTTCATCAGCTGCTCAGCCCCTTGCTTAGAGCTGATGGTGGGTTTCCCATAATGTCTTCTCAGCCCAAGTTTCTCATTTTTGGGGTTTGGCTCTGTTGTAACTTCTTCTGTAAATGGTTGTTTTGGAAAATCTGATTAAAAATCCATGGAGTGGTAGGAGTAGCTTGACCATTTAGGGGCAGGAGAGCTGCAGGAGCAGTTCTTGCGTGTGTGTCCTGCAGCTGGGTAACCCAAACCAGCTTTTATTTTCCAGTTCCTGGGGAGAGAAGCATGTAGTTCTGGTTTATGAGCATGAGCCTGGCGTTGCTGAGCAGAAACCCCCCCAAGCTGTGTTTATTTGTAAAGGCCTCTTTGAGACTCTGTTGTACCAAGGCTTTTTGTTTTATTGATATTCCAACATCTGGATTGTTTTCCTAAACGTGCTTTCATCCAAGGAGAGGTTAAGGGAGTGAGAACTGTTCTGATAAAGCTGCCAAAAATAATCTTTGCTTGAGACTAAGTACTGCTCTCGGGACTTAGTCTTGTAAAACAATTTGTGGGTGAGCATGAAGAACAACCCCAGGAAGCCCTGAATACTCCAGATGGTCGTTCCTGCTGGGGGGTTGGAGGACTATAAATTCTCCATGAGAGTGTTTGAGTTTGTCACATGCTACCTGAGGTGATCTAATAGCGGTCAGGGAGGTTGCAGGAAATTGTGGTTGAGGTGATTGAATCCTTGAGAGGAGAGATCTGCATGCACGTAGTCGGATTGACGGGAACAGTCTGGAACCTGCTGATGCAGACATTCGTCTTCCTTGCGCCCTGCAATGGATTGCTCATGAATGGCTTGTCATCTTCTGTGACAAGCTGACATAACAAGCCTGATAGCTGGTGTAGCTTTAGGTGTTGAGGATGCGATGGTGGCAGTGTGGTACAGATGATCCATGAGGTATTGTATGAAGAGCCATCTGAAAAGTAGGTTGGTGACATTTTGGAGTTGTGTTTGGCTCTCGGCACCTGGGAATTGCCGAGCTAAGTGGAGCTCAGCAGCCTCAGCGCTGCCCCCTTCGTCATCCTCCTTCTGGCAGTGTTTTCACTAAAAATCACATGTCCGTATGCTGTGACTTTGTTTGACAACTTGTGCAGTGACAAGGAGCTGCACTCCTTCCCTGATGAGACGTGTAGGTATACGTGGCATGTGTTCTCCCAACTTGTGTAGCCATGAAGCAAAATATGGTTTGGATGCCATCTGCTTCCCGAGGGGCAGAGTTAGAGCTGCTGCAGAATCCATGGGATCTAGGCTTGCCTGTGTGCTGTCCTGTGCCTCTCCCAGAGAATCTGGGAATGGTTGTACTGGGTGAGCCTGGTTAGTTCACGATTAACAGGGTATTAAAAGTGTGCTTGTAAGAGGAGTTTCTTCTGAGCCTCTTGGCTGTTGGCTTGTGTATCCCACCTGGGAATGACACCATAGCCCATAAGGAGAGGATTGAAGTCATGTTGCATAGAATATCCTAAGTTGGAAGGGAGCCACAAGGATCATTTGGTCCAATTCCTGGTAGCCTTGACTCCATAAACAGTTTTGATACTAACTTGGAGGAGATTGTGTTAGGGGCGGTGTGTTCCTTCCTCAGGGGCTTCTCTTGGCTCTAGAAACATGAACATGGACAGCACCATCAGAAAGCATAATCAGAAACCACCTTGGTGACTCTGTCCACAATGTTCCTCACATTCCCAGGATGGCTGAACACATCCATGCTGGGCAGGAGCTGTGCTGGCTCCTGGCTTGGGTCAAGGGGCAGGATAGGGAGCCTGGCTCTGGAGACTTGTTGGAGGGCTACAGCTGGCGTGTGATGCACCAGGGCCAAAAGCAGCCACTCTTCCACCCAGGCCAAGAATTTGTAGAGGTTTAATCACCTTGTCCTGGTGTTGGACTGGAATGCTCTTCCAGTGTCTGATTTACTGCTGGTGGCCCCTGGTCGGTCAAGTGCTGGGAGCAGCTTCTACAGCTGATGTGTTCCTGATTGGGCAAACCCTGCTGGACCAAAACTAAAATTTCAGCAGTTGATTAGACATTTTTAAATATCATGTGAGTGTCCACACTGCAGGTCTTCAGCTTGTTTCTTACAGAGGGGTGGTCATACTGTGTGCGCCTTGGGGTGAAGCATGACCAGTTTGGTGAAGGTTTTGATGCTCTTTCTTACTCAAATCCTCTCTGCACAAGGGGAAGGAGTCTTTTATTTTTTGTGTATTTTTTGTGGACTGGACACCTCATTCTTGCCTGGGCCGTTTGCAGCCTGGTGGTGTTTTGCTGGGAAGAAACTGTAGACTAGAGCAGGTGCCTGGGCTTCACCCTTCAGAGGAGATGGTTTTGGTTGGAGTGAGGATGGACAGGGAGACTGCCTTGCAGCTTGATCTAAAGGATCATCCTTGAATCCCTGTGGGGTGTTGGTATGTAGATGGGAGTGCACTACGAAGTTGGAAGGTATCTTTCACCATGGCAGGGAGGTGGAATGAGATGAGCTTTACGGTCCCTTCCAGTCCAAACCATTATGTGGTTCTGTAAGTTGAGTTTGGCTCTAGCAGGTAATCATTTCAGAACTGTGGTGTCTTGCTCTTCAGATCTTTGCCCCAGTGTCTGTGCCTGTCTTCTCATGGCTGTCTGCTTCAGTACCTCTGCTGTTCCCCTCCAGTTACCCTGGTGGGGGAAGCAAGGGAGCTAGAGGAGCAAGATTTGGTGCCACCTTGGTGTTTCATAGAATCACAGACTGGCTTGGGTTGGAAGCAACCTTAAAGCCCATGTCATTCCAATCCTCTGCCATGGGTAGGGACACCATGCACTAAACCAGATTGCTCCAAGCCCTGTCTCTAAACTGGCCTTGGACACTTCCAGGGATGGGGCAGCCGCAACTTCTCTGGACAACCTTCACCTGGGCAAAATGGAAGTTTGTGTTTTCTTCTACCGGTGTCCTTTAGGAGTCAGGCTGTCCTGGGTGGATGGCTGGGATGTGAGGTCCTGCAACACTTCCTGCTGCCCTGGGAAGACCACAACCATGTCTTCCTGTTTGATGGCTTCTGCCTGGAGAAGGGAACAGGGCATGTGGGGACGGGAGGCAGCGTTGGGGGATTGTTCTGCTTTGAGATCTCCAGTCTTGCCTTTGTCCTGAACCACTTTCTGCCCAGCCAGGTTTCAGGCCTCAGCTCTCTGGACACAGCAGGTATTTGGTGATGACCTCAGTGAAGAGTTTCCCCACACAGTGTTTATGTTCAGCCTAAGATTGGTGTGGGATCTTTCCTGCCTCCTTGCATGGTCATTGGAGTTTCGCTGCTATCCCAGCGGGTGTCCTACCTGCTCCTGGCCACCCCTTCCCACGCTGATGCTCAAGGGTTTGTTACAGCCATGTGGGGAAGTGGGTCAGGGAAGTGATCCAATTAAAAGCTCTGCCAGGCGACATCAAAAGCAGGTTTTAACCAGGCGGTTTCCCAACACTGCCTGTGTTAGGAAAAGAAGGCTTAGGGCCTGGGCAGGAATAGACAGATGTGGATAGAGTGTGGTGGGATGGTTTCTTCTGATGGTGAGGCTGGTCTGTGAAGGTTTGCAACCATAGGGACAACAAACCCAACTCCATCTGGGATTCTGCCTGGTGAAGCTTTGTTTTCTTCCCAGAGAGCTCACCCTCGCTCTCTTGTGGATGGGCTGATGTTCCATGGCTGCTGTTGCTCATGGAGAGCCTCCTCCCCAGGCATTCCAGAGGCTCCTTCTCTCCCAGGGGTGCAGTGCCAAGGGCTGTGGGCGCAGGGGAAGGCTGGAGCTGGACCGCACCCATGCCCATCCTTGCTGCCTGGGGCGAGGGGGGTTGCCTGCAGTAATCCTGACTAATCCTTTAATCTGTATCAACACTGATAGGTATTACAGCAGCAGATAAGGTTCAGACCATGGCTTGGAGCTCAGCGATATCCCCACCCTCTTCCAGCTAAATCTGGACTGATTGCGCTTTCTCTTAAGGGGACCGTGCATGTTTGCTGAGCAGCTGCACTGGTTGAGAGGGTGGATTAGCTGCTCCCAGCTGGAACGTGCCCTTGTTGCTGGGCTCCAGCTTGCCAGACAAGTCCATCGATCTGTCTACGTGTGTTCCTGGTGACCAGCATCCTGTGCTTGCTGCAGCAAACCCCTCCGGTTGTGCATTCCTTGGCCAGTCTGAAGCAGATCCGCTGTCTCCTGCTTTTTACCTGGGATTCCACCTGGATATAAGTCTGATTTGGCTGTAAACACCTCATGGAGTTCATGCTTTCCTGAAGCAACCAGTGCTGCGGATCTGTGGTTCCTTGCTGCCTGCTGCTCATAGCAGGATTTAGCTCCTCCCTCATGTACAGAGCAGGACTCCCACACCCACATCCTTCTCCTCCAGGCCTTTCACACCCTCTTCTTTTTGGGCACCTTTCCTCATGACTTAGGTCTCTGATGTTCTCATCCGTACAGCTCCTGGGCACCTCTGGTTCCCCCAATGGTCCCGCACTGTGAAGGTGGGACTCTGGATCTGGCTATCCTGTGTTTAGTGGGCAGCAGACCAGGGTTGTTAATGCTGGGAAAAGCAGCTCCCAGTCGAGTTCATTGTGCAAAGCAAACCATCCCTGTTGTTTTTGCTTTCATGGGCTTGTCTGCCCTTTCCCTGTCCTCTTCCAGCTTCTCCCCATGCTCATGGGATTGCTCCGAGTTTGCCACTGGTTCCTTCATCAGCAAAGCCATGGTTAATCCTTCCCATAAATCCTTTAAGCTGTCAGCAAACAACCCCCTTCTTAAACTTCTAGCACGCAAGCTTGGCTGGGACAGAGCCTGGCTCACAACCCCAAGGTTTTATTTTTGTTTCCAGATTATCACCTCCTTGTCCTTTCTGGTCCCAGTTTTGGCCAGCACTGGAGGCTCCCCCACCATGGCTGTGGAGCAGCAGATGGATTTATGGCCTCTGATGATATATCCGAGGTGTAAAAACATTCAGGGTCTGGATTGCCCAGCGGTGGTTCCAGGTGTGGCAGGTGATCTGAAGTCATGGGTGATGATTTTGTTCCTTAAGTTCTACGTGGATGAGGTCTCACCTCTCAGAGGAGCCACTTGTGCTGCAGGGCAGTGTGTGTTGGCCCTTCTTCTGGTCTGTGTGAGCTGGACATGCAGCTGGTGCAGCCAAAATGGGCTAAAAAATGAGAATAAAGCTCTTTTGTGGTCATGCTCCCATGTCTGCACCCAAACCCTCACATCTTTGCTGTTTGGCTCTTGGCCATGATGGTAGAGTGTTGACTTTTTGGTTCTTCCAGGTTTATTTTTTCCTTCAAAACACAAGGTCAGATCTCTGCCTTGGGCTTTATTTTTATTGGTGATTAGGTTAGAAGTTTCAGGTGTTGCATGTCTTCTTTTGGAGCATCTCTGAATATCCCTGCCTTGGAAAATCGACATCCTCTACGGCATTTGGCAGAACCCAAGTGAAAAAAAATCAGTTTCTCAGAGTCTCAACCCACATATCTTGAGTTTCTATCCTGTGAAATTTGATTTCTCCCTTAAAACTCCTGATGGAATACACTTTGGAAGTGATGGGACTCACTTTGCAGGGCTGTCAAACAAGTGCCACAAACCTTTTCCCCCTGTTGATCCCAGAGGGAGGAAAGGCTCCGAGACTCCCTGAGGAATATTGAATGGCATCTTGCAGCTGAGAGGCTGTGTCTGGGGATTACTCACTGAAACAGAAGGAAGGGAAAAACAGTTAATGCTGTGTTGGCAGGTGGCAGCTCCAGGAGCTCGTGTCCTTCAGGCCTCCATGGTTCAGCTCCGTGACTCAGGTCCAGGTGGTTCTCAGCTTAGCCCTCGGGTCTGCCAGAGGAAACGGGATTTGGAGGAAACACCATATTAAATCTGAATTTCTGAAAAATTGATTTCTTCAAATTGATTTTTTGGAAAAAAAAGTGCATTTGTCAACACGGATTAATTGCGAAAGGCATGTGGGCTCATGAGTGTGGCCCTGTGACCACCCTCTCTTCACTGGCTGTTTTCCTGCTTTTCTCGCTCTGTGTTGAGGCAGCTTTGCACCGATGTCTGGATTCACAGAGCAACCGGCTCTACCCTGACGCCTATAGCACCACGAAAACCCTGGGGCCAAATTTGGGGTGAGTCGAGGTGGGAGAACACCCACGGGCAGATACCAGGCAGCTGCAGAGCTGCTCCCATGAGCACAGCTCCTGCTGCTGGCTGCCATCGTGCTTTCCAGGAGCTCGAGGAGGATCAGCCTCCAGGCATTACACGCTTTCACGAAGCCTGATGTGCTTGCTCACCTACCACTGGCAAGCAGGGGCTTGAACAAAAGCCGTTTGCCTGCATCTGTGGGGCTTTATTTATTATTATCTTCTTTTTTTTTTTTTTTTGCAAACTAGCTGGGTGATCTGGGCTCAGCTGCTGGCACCGCGTCCTGCAGCATATGACAGATAATCGGCCTGGCTGCTGGCCCACGGAGGAGGCGAGGCTCCCATCCATGTGTGACCTGGGAAGGCACGTCGGCTCCATAAATCACTGCCTGCTGCTGCCGGTGCCTCGCACCTCTCTCCAGCTTCTTGGCAAACTCGGTATCTGCCGTGAGGCTCCGGATGGCTCCTTGCCGCTGGGCAAGCGTGTGATCAGCATCTGTGCAGGGTGAGGAGGCAGGACAGGCTTCTGTCTGGTCCCCTCGCACCCTTTAATGTCAATTCTCAAGGGATGAGCCAAGAAAATAACTGATAAACTGCCAGGTTGCCCTTCCGCCCGTGCTCCTTGCTCGTGCTTCTTGTGCCAGGGAGCACAGCTCCGTATGGACACTGGGACTGCTGCCTGGTCCCACTAACAGCCTGAAACTTTCACAGCCAAGGATTGGTGGAGAAGGTGGGTTTGCTGGGTTTTGAGTAGTCACCCAGTGGCCTGCCTTAGGGTGCATCAAATTTCTACCTCATAGGGGTTAAATTTCACCAGATCTCCACTGCTCTACTACAATTGGTCCTGAACTGTCCTGGGAGCAGCCGCATGCTGGGTATGGGTCTACGCTGCTGAGCCTGTTTCTAGAAGCAGCAAAATCAATGCAGTGACATGTTGTGGTGTCCCCTTCGGGGGTGCCAAGCAGCCTGTTCCTAGGGGTATCCTTGGAAAGAAGCCACTGCTGCCAGCTGAGCCTTTCCTGCCAGCTCCCCTCTCCAGCCGGCAGCTTTCCAACACAGAATGCCTTGTGCTTCTCCTCCAAGCACACCTGAATTCAGAGTCCATCTCCTCAGATTTTTGAACCCACCAGCAGGTTTGCTAATGAGCAGGAGGAGGGCTTGGGATCTGGCCAAGGACTTTGCTGGATCAGTGCTTGAGATTACCAGTACTGAGTTTTGGGGTGCTTCACACTGTAGGGAGCAGATAGGGATTAATCCTCTGATCTCAGCATGGGCCTGTTAAGGCATGGGATTGTTAATGATCCACAAGCCATTTTCTATTGTGGGGTGAAGTGCACGGGGCTGGCTTGGTGGGAGCACGGTCAGGCCTGAGCCTTGCGAGCACTGGCAGTCCTGGCACTCGCTACACAGAGCAAAAAATTGCTGTAGTGTGTTGTTCCAGCAGGAGCAGAGGTGAGCAGAGCTGCCAGGGGAGGCTGCCTCTGCCTGGCTTTGCCATCCCAGAGCGGGCTGTGGCACAGGCTGGGCTGCCAGAGGGACAAAGAGGAGAGTTACGTGAGATAGCTGCAAACCAGTTGGTGTACAATTCCTGTGGATGCTTTCCTCATTTGTTTGCCTTCCTTTCAGGGCTGGGTTTTCCAGCTGGGGATCAAGCTACCATCTCCTTGACTTCCCCTTCCTTGAAGGTTTTTTCTCCAGCTGTCGGTGTTGCTGTGTTCAGGCTTTTCCCTATGCTCTGCTTCCCATGGCTGGAAAAGCTGGTCACAGATCCTGGCGCTTGGTTTGCTGCTCCTCAGAGATGATGCTTTTCTGGTATCTCAGCGCCTCCACTTTCCAGGCTGTGTTTGGGGCTGCAGTCTCTGGGATCAAGCTATGGAGGCTTTGAAGGATGTCTCCCTGGGATGAGCTTCACTCTCCTGCTTACCATGGTCGGTGGAAGTGACAACTGCTGAGGGACTGGGCTGCTTTGGGTGGGAGCTGCAGTGCCATTGCAGACCAGAGCTCCAGGGTGGTGGTGGGAGGATCTGTCTCAAGTCCCTGCTTGCCATTGGCAGGGGTGCTTGCCTGGTTTGTGGCTCTTGGGAAGCATGTGGAAAGGTTTGTGGGTGTGGAAGGGTTGGAGATCTCAGTTTGGGGCTAAGAGATGACTTCAGGTAAAGGACTGTGAAGCCACATTAGTGGTCCAGGTACAGTACAGGAGATGCCCTGGGAGCAGGATGCAGCAGGTGAGGCCACCACAGCCGTATGTGTAAATAGTGCCCCTCTCCTTAGGGAAGGGGTACCTGCTTTTCCCTTGCTTGCTGAATACCTTTCTCTCTCCTGGCCCTGTTCCTCCTCGTCCTTCTTCTCCCTGCCATTAATTGCTTAGTGGTTGCTGATGCAATTAAAGCAAGATGTGTCTGCAGCCTTGGCGCTTGCCCGCCTTTTCCGAGGTCTTCCTCTGCCTGCCTGTGAGGAGGTGGGAACCGCTGGCTCGGGAAAGGGCAAGTCCCCACGTTGGCTGGCTCATGCCCGTAGTGTTGATCCCTCAGAGAGGGGAAGTGGCTGAGCCAGAGGCAGAGCAGGGATGTCTCTCTTGGCCTGAGGAGGTGACTGGCTGTCTCCCAGCACTCCCGAGGATGCGAACAGGCTGGAGCAGGGACTGTCTGGCTTCCTGCAGCTGATGTGTAATGGCCGTAGCTGCCAGGCTGAGGTGGTGATGATTGATGGGCAGGACATGGCTCAGGGCTAGGGATCATTTGTGCAGCAGCTTAAGCTGCCTGAGTGATGAGTTACGGTCTCTAGGCTTTCAAGGGAAGAGAGTGACAGTCATGGACCATGGGAGATGCTGAGCTAAAGGAGGAGGACTGCGGCTCAGTGATCTCTGGGGATGGCAGCTGTGGAGGCTGCCAGCACAGAGGGCAGAGAGGGCACCTTCTCTGCTCTGGGTGGGAAGGGAGGTTGCTGAGGTTGTGTATATGATGGAGAAAGGCTTTTCCCTCTGCCACTCTGCCTCCCACGCCTCTCCCTGACTGCTCAGCACTGCCCAAGGCAGTGTCCCCGCAGTGTCCCAGCTGGGCGCCAGCTCTGTCTTGTGCTCTCTTCACTCCTTCCTCTGCTGCCCCTTGGCTTTGATGTGTCACGTTGGCTTTTCCCATCCTTATTTGTGTTCTCTGGTTTCTGTTACCTTATCAAGGGATGTTCTTCAGGTCTCCTTTCTCCATGGTGTCTGTTGGTGTTCCTCCACGTGAAGAGAATAATTTCTTGGCACACCAAGTTTTAACTCTTTAATTCTATTGAGTCCCTCCCAGCCCCAGGTCCTTCCCTAGTCCCCATGCAGCCCTTTACTCAGCCTTTCATCCCTGCAAGCATCCAATTCCTTGTCTGAGGCACTGCCCTTCAAGCACCAGCATTTGTTTTTTAGTCTCCCATGGCCAAGAAGCATGTCTGGGATCTGCCGTATCAGCTGTGCCCGTCTCCTTTCCTGGCAGCCTCTGGGAGGCTCTTGGAGAGTTCCTTGGTTGTCACCACATGAAATACCTGATATTTAGGGCAGATGGTTGAGGTCTCTGCTGTAGAGAAGACTTTGGTGGTGTTCAGACAGGTGCCAGGATGACACCTTTTGCCTTGGCTTGGCAAAAGCCACCATCAGGGGCAGATGTTGGCAGAGATCACAAGTGATGGGGAAGGGGTCCAAGGAGGGCTTTTGCTGCCCACACTACTCTGATCCCAGAGGTTACCACAAACATCCATCCATCCATCCATTCCTCCCTCCCTTCCTCTATCCCTCCCTCCCTCCGTCCATCCAGCCCTACATCCATCTGCTTCTTGCCTTTGTGTGCATGTTCTAGCCCGTTTCCTGTGTGTCCTACAGCTGCACAAAGCCCTGCTGCTCCCTGGCCAATGCCTTGTTTCCTAGCCCTGACCTGCAGAAAAGCAGCCCACTAGCGTGCTCTGGCCATCCCAGAGATGCTGATTGGCATGTTGGGAACCTTCTCCCTCTGTCCAAATAATGTCTCATGTGATTATTGTCAATAAAACGCTGTTGCTCCTTTCCCTCAGGTACGAGGCAGGAGTAGATAAGTGTGTATGGACATGCCGCCTCTGTGTTTTCAGGAGGGATGGTGGGATTAAAGGTCAGATGGGTTTATTACAGGCAGAAATGCATTTCTGCTGCTTCAAGCTGAAGTAGAGGTATCAAAACCTGTTGGCCAACAATTGTGTGGGTCCTGAGGCTTCCAGTGTAGGCTTTGGAAGACTGCCCCACTGGTAGTGGGGAATCCTCTCTTACAGGGTTGCACTGGGTCATGACGCTGACCCAAGTCTCTCCTGGGAGAGACTCTGGTATCCTGCCTTGTCCCACTTGCCTTGACTGTGTATTTTTGTGGGGGTTTTTTTCCCTCCCCAAGATCCTGGACTTGAAAAAAAAAGTAATCGCTAATTAGGAATTAAATGCCAAGGAACACTGGGACCAGCTTCCTGAAGAGCTTGGAAATGTGGAGCTGTAGGATGGCGGCTTCCCCCTATGCTAAGGGCATCCTTTTTATGGAAGCGACCAGAAGGATGACTTGAACAAGTATGTGATGCCCACCCATGGCCTCTGGGCTGGCTCTGAACACTTGATGGAGTCCAACCCTGAATCCTCAGCATAAATGAGGCTGAACAACTCATTTATCGTCCCTCAAAGCCAACCTTCGGGCATGGAAAGCCATGAGGAGCGGATAAGAAGTTTCCTGATCCCTTCCCGCATCTCACCAAGGCAAGTGGGGAGGATGGAGGGGGTGGAAACACACATCCAGCAAGTCATTAGGAGGTCATTAACCCGAAGGCTGGCTCCTTGGTCACTTTCTTTGCCTTGGAAGAGCTCTCCAGTGGGACCTTCCGTGTGCAGGCTTGGGGGTTCTTCACAACCACCATGGGCTAATCCCTTCCTGAGCCCACGGCTGCTTTCCTGGGCCAGCTGGGATGCTCTGGGTGCAGCATCGGCACTCCCCATTCCTTCTGAGGGCTCCCTCTGTTTATGGCTCCCTCTGTTTATGCCCGCCTTGCTGGGCATAAAAATCCTCCAGGCTCTGGCTTACAGATCTGTTGTGTCTTTCCAAACAGGGCTTTCCAAAACAGCTCTCTCCCACAGCTGCCTCTTTAGGCTGAGAGCACCGTGATCCTTCTCTACCCCAGGGGAATGATTGATTTTTAATGATGGGTGACCAAGTTCAGGGCCACAGTGGCCAGCAAACCTCAATATGCAGCAGGCCACCTCGAGCATGGCATTCTTGGGGCTAAAATGCCCTTATTTATTATTAATCCACTCTTTTTCATGGCATTAAGATTGCCCTGCCTTAGCTGGCTGGTAATTTGAAGAATTGTGAGATTTCAGTGGAGTGGGGAATGAAATGGGTGAAGATCTGGGCTTGCTTATGGTGGGTCTATCTCCAACAGTATCTTTACCTTATTTTAGGAACGCCAAGTAAAAATCCAGCATATTGATTAAATACAACCTTGGCCCTGCTGCTCTTCTGAGCCAGGTGCCCACCAGTACCTGACATCTCATTTTTACATGTGTGTGCAAAAGGTGCTGCTGGGTGGAAGGAGGCACAGTGGCTACTGGCACCGGATGGTGATTTTTGGCAGTGACTGTTTTCTGTCTCATTTTGCTTTGTTTCATGGCGAAGGGGAACTGTTTCTCGTTAGCTGGCACTCAGTGACCTGTGGGTATCCCTGAGCGCAGCCTGAGAAATGCGAGGTTAGAGGCTAAAAACCTTCCTGGAGCTTAATTGGGCTGGCAGAAAGCTTCAGCCATGGGTGGTGTCAGCATCCCCGTTTGGTGGGGGCCGATTTGGATTTCAGATCCAAGCTCTTCCCTTCGCTACGGTCCAGAGGAGCTGATGAAACAGCCACTTGAAGCTATTTTTCTATTTTTACATGGAGTGCTCTCGAGGAGGAGCATGGCTGCGGTCGGCACAGTCCTGGGATGCAAATCACAAAGCTCTGCTCCCTGAGATGGGCTGAAAGCCCCGATGTGGCTCCACCGCTCCCCTGCTGGTCGGTGGCTGCAGGTGGTGAGTTATGGTCTGGCTTGGCTCCTCTTCTCCGCGGCTGCTCAGCTTCCCCGCGAGGAACCATTGATCCTCCCCAGCCGGCGGCTGCTGGTCGGCAGCACAGACCCGCCAGGTGAGACCTTCAGGCCCCAGCCGTGTCCAGCAGCCAGGCACTGGCTCTCACGGGCGGCGTGGGATCGGCTCTGCCTCCTCCTGGCAAACGTCCCTGCCCACGGTGGGGGGTTGGATCAAGGTGAGCTTTAAGGTCCCTTCCAACCCAAAGCAGTCTGTGATTGTGTGATCAGAGCAGAGGCACTGAGAGGCATTTGAGCCAAAGAAGGAGGATTTGCTTTTCATCTGCGAGGGTTGAACTAAAACCTAGAGTGATGGTAGGGGATGGGAGCCTATGGGTTCATATGCAAAGCTTGTTCCTCCTCCTCTTGCAGCTCATCCTGGTAATAGGAGCATGTGCTGTGCTGCTTTGGGGTCGGTGCCTGGGCACTGTTCTTCTCGGGGCTTAGAGAGGCAGCAGCTTGATTTCAATAATTAATAAAACCTCGGGAATCAGCTTGAAAAGCTTTCTATTGAAATTGCTGCATCCAGCAGGCACCGATTCCTGTGTGTTCATGGTGGGAGCTGATGGACACGGGTGCAAACCGTTGCTTGAGGGATTGGGGTGAGCCCGGCATGTATCAGCCAAACTAGGAACATTGGCTTATGCTGCTTTAAAAATAGCATGTTAGAAAGAATTTGCTGGAAAACTGGAATTTGAGGAGTGGGGGGAGACACAGTCATGGGATGCAGCACAAAAAGGGAAGACATTTGTCATGCCCATGTTAGTGTGAGGTTTCTGTCTTGTGTACTGGGAGACAGAGGCACTTATTTGACCACTACTTCTCCAGCGCAGGTCCCCGCTCTGCAGCCACCTGAATGGGACATGCAGTGACACCCTTTTCCTCACCCACATCCTTGTGTGTCGTGTGATTGGGCTCATTCCTTCCTCACTCTCCTCCTGTAACCTCCCCACCGGGCCATGGAATAGAGCTGGCTTTGTGTCTGGAAAGCACCAGGATCTCTCCTGGCAACTGGAGCAAAACCTACAAAGACGGGGAGATGAGAGCCAAGCGGGCAGCTTCCTAAACGTGCAGCCTGCAGGGGCTGGGACGTGCACATCATACCAGAGCAGGTCTTTAATATTAAATAGATAGAAGGAAGATGTCTCCTTTTGCCTGAGGGATAAATAGATCTGAAACTCCTCCTAGACTTTGCTGCTTGTTGCATCTGAAATGTGTGTGTCTCGCCCTGAAATTGAGCCTCTCCAGGAGCCACCAATCCTTGGCTACAACACATATATAAAAATGCTGCAGTGTAGGTAGTGTGTGTGGTGTGACAACAGGTCTCTGAATGAAATGTCCAAGGGATGGATTTGCCTCTTTTTCCCTGATCCATAGCTGAGTGCACCACACGGTCTGGAAGTAACACTTCTCATGATGCCACCAAGGCAAGTACCGCAGCTGCCATCCCCTGGTGCCCTCAGGGTGGTGCTTCTTCAGTGCTGGACCTCCTCCAGGACTGTGTGGCTGCCTCAAGAGGTGCACCTTGCTTTGCAGGGACCAAGTGTTGCCTCATTGCCTCTTTACCCTTCCCCAGACAAATTTTGTAGGCACAAGCACTGAGCTAGGCTTCTCATACCTTGGAGAGAAGAGTCCAGAAGAGCCTTGGGACCAAATGTTGTGTGTAGCCATGGGCTATAGAGTTTCTTGTGCAGGAAAACTGCTTAGAAAACCCTCCATCTCACTGCTGCCATTTGTTGGGAGACCAGTGGGATGACAGAAGGATTTTTTCCTTTTCTGCTTGGCCATGGACCTCCTAGTCCGGCCACGGAGGTGGACCATAGAGCTAAAGCTGCTCTTTTATCAGAGGTGCTCATTATCGTGGTTGCAATGTGGAAGAACGTCAAAAGAAGAAGATCCTGCCAAAATTTGGTGAGGCTGAGATTTGCCAGTGCCTCGTCTGAGCTTGGGCAACTCCAAAAGTGATGGATGTTGTCTCTCTGAAAGGAGGATGTGTGTCTTGGGAAAACCACAGATGTGGCTTGTTGGCAGTTTGGAGCCTGGCATGGGGCAGATCTGGGGTGTACTGAAGGGGTGCCATGGGGAGTGATGTGGGTGCCTTATGGTATTGCTGGAGAGATGTAGGAAAGAAAGGGGGAAGGAGCAGAGCAGTGGAAGGATGAAGGGTTTTCCCACTTGGAAAATACTGGTGTTCTTAGGAACAATTTCCTTGCCAGGAAGCTCTGGCCAACGTCTGTCTTAAATGTTCCTATGCTTGATTCATCCCATTTCCGCCTTGTTCCTCTGCATCATCCTGCGTAATTTGTCTCTCTCCTTTGATGTTTTCATCCCTCATGTGTTTGTAGATTACAGCTGTGTCCCCACATAGCTGTCACTGAACCAACCTTTCCATATTTAGCTCTTCTAATCTCCTCTTGGAGACCAACCCCTTCAGCCTTGTTATTTTTGTGCCTCTTCTCTGAACTTCCTTCCATTTGTCTCTTGTGCCCTTATTTGTCATGAATGGTCTAGTGGAAGATGTCCCTGCCTGTGGCAGGGGCATTGGAACAAGATGAGCTTTAAGGTCCCTTCCAACAGAAACCATTCTGTGATGTTAAGATGGCATCTTGGAAGTGATCCCCTCTAGGTCATTGGAAGGACCTTGGGGGAGTGCTTGACTGATTTATGTACATCTATAACTCCATATCCCCCCACTTTTCTTACACAGTGACCCTAAGTGTGAGTGACACTTGTTTTTTGGACCCATTTGCAGCCCTTGGATGTTGGGAGGCACAACCCAACCCCATAGGTTTGACTGCTGTGGAAGGTACAGCTGACCCCATGCCACATTCAGCTTGGTTGAAGAAAACACCCGAAAGCCAGTCTCACCTTTCATCCCACATCCCATCTCTTCTTTCTCAGCTCTGCTCTGCAAACACCAGGGCCTTTTTCCACATCATCTCTTGTGCTTTACCAGTGTAAAAGTTGGTTTCTTAGTGGTGTAATAACCCCCCATCAATGCACATGGTTGTGTTGTCCACCATGGGTTCACAGTGGCAGAGTGATTGCAGTGGCTTTGTCCGTTCTCACCTGGCAGTGGGCACTGAATACTGAGGTGGAAAGGTGGTCCCTGGACCATGCACCCAGCAAGCAGAGGAACCTGTCCTAGATGAGACAGGTCTGAACCCAGCTCATTTTTGCTTCAAGCCTTGGATCTGTCTCCTCCCTTCTGCGTTTACTAGAATCCAATTTTATACTGAAATGGTTTGTAAATCCCGAGCTGTCTCCCCTCTGGTTGACTTCTGTGTACTGCAGCTTTCCAAAGGTAAAGACTTTGTGCCTGGATAAGCATTAATTAAATGATTGAATTATTAATGCTCTGAGTTTGCACGTGGTGGGGGTGTGTGCGTGGCTGTGCCCTGGTGCGAATTGCTGGAGGCCCAACAGCCGCAACAGCCTCCGGATGTTGGAGGTTTAGACTTGCAGGACTGAGGTAGAGGAAAAATTGGGTGATAAAGCTGCAGGCAAGGTTGAAGCAGGCAGGTGGAGCCGTGCCATTCCCTAACGGAGAGCTGAGCTACTGTGCCAGCTTCTTGCACTCAGCCCTGACCTACCAAGTGTCAGCCTTGGCTTGTGGTCCTTGACTGCTAATCCTGGCCAAGGTTTGTTGGTAACTTTTGTGTTCTCGCTGTCTCCAGGAGACTGTTTTCAGTCTCTTTCAGACTGACCTGTTGATCTGCCTAAATGGAGATGCCAAGCTCTGCAATATGTTCTTCATCCCTACTTGGTGGTGGGTTGTTCCTGGATGAACCGGTGGTTGATGCTCAGGGTGCTTTATAGCACAAACACAGACCCTGTAGCCGGGTTAAAGCCACTTGGCATGAAAATGCTGCTTTCTCGTGTGATTTCCCTTGCCTGTCTTGCAGATTTTGGTTTTAGGGATGTCTCTAGCTAGGCTGTTTGCAACCTCTGTGTCCTTTGGCCAGGTTTATGGAGCTGGTGGTTATCAGCCAGCTTTTAATGGTGGCTGGAGCTGCATCACACCACAGCAAGTGATTCGTGAAAGATCTCGTAGATTTATATCCTCCTTTCAGGAGATTGATGCGCTCAGGTGCTTGTGAAACCTTTTATGTTCTCCTTTGCCTGCCCTGATGGGCTGGTCAGCAAGTGCAGGTGTTAACGGTCGCTGCTGAGCACTGCTTGGATCCTTGGGTACAGTTGCTTGGTTATTTTGGAGGAAAGAAAATAAGCAAAAGCTTAACTGCCCCATGGTGGTTCTTCCTTGTAGCATCCTGGCTTGAAGGACACATGGCTGGTGTCGGTGGTGCAGGGGATGTTGGAGGATGCGGGATGTGAGAAGCCAACCATACATCAGCAATGTTGATCACGTTGACAGGAGGGTGGGTGCACGTTGCGAGGCTTAATGTGGGATCTGGGTTCCCAGTGGAAAGCTGCTTGCTGTCATCAGAGCTTTCCTGCTTCACCACCTACCAGAGGTGAAGATGACTCTGGTGACCATGGCAGCAGTGGTGCTGAAGAAGAGGCCAAAGGCTGGGTTGGCCAGTGTGAAGGACACTTGTGGCCTTCATGTTTCCAACCATCTCTGTGACCCAGACGCATCTCCAGTTCTTTTCCACGTGAGATCTTTCCCCTTTTCCCCACCAAACAAGCTGTTTTGCGTTTTAATTCAATAGAGGAGGAGTGCCCGTTGCAGCCTCTACGTGGGATTTCAGTGGTTGGTGATAGGTGAACAGACTCAACAACATGTCCTCAGTCGGCTGGTGGGACCAATGCACGGAAGTCCCAGCTTCGATTTCTTTCCCATGTCTCTCGCTCACATCACCTGTCCCCTTTCATCGCTACTCTTCGCTACCTCTCTCCTACCGGAGACACCTTTTTTTTTCTCTTCCGACAGCAGATCTGATAGTCTTGTAAGTGGTTGGAGCAGGTGACTTGGTGCCAGCACGTCTGCCTTGGATACTATTCCTGGCTTTATTGAAGCCACAGTAATATGCAAGACTGTGCCTCTGCGGTGTCTGCCTCCTCTTGATCTTGAAATGCTGCAAGTGCTCAGATAAGCCCGTCTGTGTTCAAGCAGGGATTTTATTCCCCTCTCTGCTGCAGAGAGAAAGCGGCTCGTTGGAGGTCGCGCTGGGTTGTATTTGCATTTCTCCAGCAGCATGGCTGGGGTTGATAGGCATCCGGCCGTCTGTATCACCTGGCAGTTTGGATCAGTCCCTCACCGCTGCCACGGTGGGAGTTGTACCTCCGGCATTACGGGCTGGGATGTCACACCCTGATATTCCCATTAACTATGGCCACGTCTGTTTTTGACAGTGCCAAACTGTAGCCTAGAGAGACTGTGGAGAAAAAGACTCCAGGCCAATTTAGTGTATAAGGTAAGATAAAAAGAGCGGGAACTTTAATCAGGCCTCAGGCCCAGGGGAATACACGCGGTGCTGGCGGTGGGGCCATGAGCTTTGTGCAGAAATCCTCCTCCAGGCTTTGGTTCCTGTGGCCTGCACACGTGAGGCCAGGTCAGGCCTTGCCAGACAGGTCCTCCTCAAAGTGCTCAGATAAAGATGAGTCTGAGTTGGCCACCATCTCCTCTGGCCGTTCTGCAGGGACTTGCTAGCCAGGGGAGGGGTTTGCATGGGTGGAGGCAAACCTCTTCCTGCACCTCAGAGCTGGGGTGCTTGGCATGACAGAGAGAGGACAGGGAAGCAAGCAGCTTTTGTAGGCAGAGCCTTCCCATTACGCCTTGGCATCAGCAACCTTGCAGCTGGGAGATGCCATGAATCTCAAGCAGGTGTCTGGGGGGTGGAAGCAGACAGTGAGGAGCATCAGGGACAAGTTGCCAAGAACTGTGGTGGGGAATTGGCCTCTCCTGGTTTGGGTTTCAGGGGGATGGTGAAAGTCCTGGGTTGCAGAACCGGTTTGGAGCATCTGGGTATGTGTTCGCTGTCTCACACTCAGCCTGGGGCTGGGAAATTGGGACCTCTGCTCCTTAAAAATCCTTACTTCCCATCCTAATTGCCTGGCTCTTTGGTGGTGGCTCTGGCCAGGAGGTTGCAGGCTCTCCTGTCCTCTCTGGAGCGAACTCAAGGAGTGTGATGCTGAGCCCTCTCCACTGTGCACATGTGGGAGCACATGGAAGTATTGATCCTTCCTTGTGGCATTTGCTGCTTCTTGCTAGGGGGGCTGTCAGAATTGTCAATCCTTTTTTCTTTTTTTTGCCCTGTTGTACTATGGGTTTGGATTTGCCAAGGTACCCGGTGTCTTCCCCAACTGCATTCCTGTGGTCCGTAGAAATAACTGGCTTCAGTTATTTGAGCTGGAGTTTATCCAGGGAAGGGAAACTGTCTTCTACAACAGATTTGTTTTTTCACATCTTGGTGTCAGCAACCTCAACCTCGTACTATAGCAAGAGGGAAGAGCAACAGGCAACAGTGTTGGGATCAGTGCCCCAGATCATGCTCCGGGCTCCATCCTTGGACCTGCTGCTTGTGCCACCATTATTTCCCTGCATGTGTGGATTTGTTGGAAGCTCTTGTTGGCTGCTTTCTTGCCGGAGAAATCCAGCCAGCAAACAGTCAGGGTTTGGTGCCACCTGTGCTGTTTGGGGAGGGGATCTTCTGGAGCCTTCTCCATGCCACATAATTGCCTTGAGTACCTCCAGTGTGTTGGGATGTTGCTGCTGGGGGACATGACTGGGAGCTCTGCTTGCAGGTGGATTCAAGATGGAATCGTAGGCATGGTGGGCACTAGAGCCAGCAAAGGAATTTGTCTTCATGCTCTGCATACCCAGCTTTGGGGGTCAGGTTCGAAAAGACTTTTTGAAGTCTCTCCAAAGGTCAGCGGTGGGGAAGAGGCACCGTGAGTGCTGTGCCGTGAGGGTTTTGAGATGCCCAGGAAGGTGCTTGTCTTCTGGATGTATCTGCTCCATGGTTATCTCTCTCCATGGAGCTGGAAACTCACGTTCCCAGCTTGTACTCTGAATAAGCAAATCCTTGGGGGATGTGGTGACTGAGCAGGGCAGGAGTGACAACATCAGAGGTCCCAAAGGTTGGGCTGAGCCATGCAGTGACATGGGACATGCTGGCTGCAGCCTCCAGCAGTGCACCTTGATGGAGCAGTCCTGGTCCATGTTTTGTCTCCTGGCACACACAGCCATGAGTTTGTGACCAGTAACAAGGCTACCTCTTAGCTTTTGTTGTCTCTGTGTCTGCAGGAGTGGAAGGACCTTCTAGATGAAAGAAACAGGCCATGCACGGCGTAGCTTCTTCAGATGGGGGTTCACTGGAGCCTAGAACCACCTTGGGTGCATTGGTGATCTCACACTGAGCCCTGCAAGGTCTTGGCTGACAGACAGGGTACAGCTCTGGGGGTGCTCTACACTTCACATCCTCTCTGCCCTTGTAGATGCACCACAAATATCTCTGTTGGTTGCTCTTCTCTGGTGTTTTGGCGTCACACTTGGCTCTTACTGCTCCAAAATTCACTTTTCTTGCCTGACTTTGATTGATCACTGGGGGCAAAGCAAAATTCTCAGAAATACAAGTGAGTGGTCTGGGTGGTTCAGAGAGCAACATCAAAATTCAGGGGGCATATTTATGCTTGGTTTGCCCTCTTTCTCCTGATAGCTAATTGGTGCTGTGGTGTCCCCTTAATGACTGATGCTAACAAACCCTCACTGGCACAGCTCTAAGGTGGCAGGAGCTGCTTTGTGTGCATCTCCCTTTGCCAGCACCCACACTGTGCTTCCCTTCTTGTGGGACCCCGTCACACTTTCCAGCGAGGGCTGTAACAAGGTTATAATTACCCCCTGAGAGCCCGGCATTGCATGGTGCTGGCGGTATCGTCCCGGACTCTCCCTGGGTTTGCTTTTCCCCCATCGAGCAGTGCCTGTTGTGGCCGCCGCCGCCCGGGCTTGGCTCAGTTCCACTTCTGTCCTCGGCAGTGGTGAAAGCACGTTCCTCGTGATGGGAAAGCCTCCGCCAGAAACACAAAGGGCTTTCATTAGGGGAGGCAGCAGAGGGTGGCCACGGACAGCCAGCGCTGGCACCGGGAGGCTTCACCCCACATAACTCCTGCACAGGAGTGGCTGGAGACACATCAGCTCCCTCCAGCAGCGAGTGTGCAGCCAGCATTTAACCTTAGAGCCTACCCAGCTTGGAAAGAGAAATAAATTTTCCTTCTGCAAAGGGGATTTAGGGCCTAGAAGTCTTAAGGGGGGTGGCCAGAAGGTGCAGGGCTGGCTTTGGGAGCCAGGGGTGTCTGCTAGTGCAGCTCTGCCAGCTGGAGGCTATGTGAAAGCCACTGCTCTGGGGGCTGACTGCTGCCCACCACCCCCTTGCCAGCATTTCCGTAGGTGGAGGGAGCTGGGTGCCCACCGAGGGGGAGAGTGGCTGGCAGAACCTGCTCCATGGTACCCAGGGCTCCCCCAGCCATCCTGCATCTCCTGACCTTGCTTGGGAAAGCAAGAGGATGAAATGCTGTGCCACCAGGAGATAAGACACATACGGGGGGGGAGGTAAATCCAGGAATTGATCCATCTATCTTGTCCTCCAGCCTGGCTTTTGGCTTTTTTCGGATATGTTCCAGTGAGGAATCTCTGTTCCTGCCCTCACCCCTGAAGAGCCACCCTGGGCCTTTTTGTTTTGCTCTGGAGCTCTGGAGCTTTGGGCGAGGGAGCAGGAGAGCCGCCTTGTCTCCCCACAGCTGCTGAAAGAGGCTATTTGTTCCAGAGCAGGGTGAGATATGAAATCCCATCAAGCCGCCTCGCTTATTAGAGAGATCTCAGCGAGCTGCTTATTATGCACCGTGGCATAATGCAGATTACAAATGTGACCGGGCGATAATTAGCAGAGCTGGAACTGTAATTAAACGCTCCTGTGCTGCGCTGTGGTTTCTGTTGCAGAGTGGAAGGAAGCTGAACCGTTTCAGAACCCACAGGTCTTTGACGTGCACATGCGGCCACCGCTCCCAGGGCGATGGGGGAAATGGGGGCAAGCAGTCCCCATCACCCCCTGGGCCATTCCTGCTGCCCACCCGAGCCAGGCAATCCTGCCTGGTTCCTCCCTGGCTCTCCCATTGCTGGAGTCTGGCTTGTGGTTTGCAAAACGTGGTGTTGAGGAGCCCCTTCAAAGGAGGCTCACGCTTCCTTGGAGCATTTTGTCCTGGATCCACCAAGATGTGCAACATGAGGTTGCTGTGTTTTGGGGGGCGATTTTCATGTGGGAGCCTCTTGGCAGCTCCTCTAGCAGCTTCCTGGGATTATTTTATACCAAACCCACCTTTCTCTAATCCCATGGGATGCAGTTGGGCAGCCTTGGATGTGAGGTTGGGCTCCTGGGGGAGAGTTGGTCCTGCTGGTGAACGGTTGGAGGTAGTTGTGGGGAAAAGGGCTGTGGAGCACAAGCTGTGCTGCTGGCGGAGGGGAATATGTGGTCTAGCCACTGCTGCTTCAGAGCTATGGGCCATCTTGAATGCCCAGTGGGGTAGAAGTGCTCTGATGAGCTGTCTGGGGATAGGATGAATGCAGGAGGACAAAGAGAGGGCTGCAGACAGAAGGTGCTTTGTGTTCTGCTGGAAGAGCAAATCCACTTGCACTGGCAGAGCCAGAAGGTCTCACATTTCTCCGTAGGAGTCACATTTGTGTCCTCTGCCCACAGCCACCCCTGTGGGAGCAGGCAGAAGCTGCTGGCAGATGTGATGTTCTCCTCCCTGCTCCTCTGCGTAGAGATTTGTGCCACTGGAGATGTGGGGAGGCTCCGTGGGGTCAGGAGTTGGTGGGGAGGGTACTTGCTGTGTCATGTGGGGCAGGTGCGGTTGGATGTGCAAGGTTCTGCTGGAGTCAGATTAAAGGATGGAGGTGTTGGAGCAAGAGAGGGGGACAATTGAGCTTGGCAGCTGGTCAGGACCAGGGTGGGAGTCAGCAGCAAGGACGGAAGTGGTCATGGGCTGGTGTCGTATCCACACTTGATGACCACAAACTTGGGCTCTCCAGGTCTATAGTATCTCCCCTCAGTAGAGGTTTAGGGGGACCCTCTGGGTGTAGTACTCTCTGGGTGCTCTAGAGGGATCTTCCCCTGCTTGAAAACATAACCCAGCTGAGTGCTCGCCGATGATGTGATGAGTTTCCTCAATCTGCTTCTCTTCTGAGGTTGCCCAGCATTTGATCCAGATCCCAAATGGTGAAGAGAGGAGGTCTGAGCTGAGGAGGAGCAGCTCACCCCACAGCTGCTGCAGATCCTCATGAGCCGAGGCGGGGGGCTGGCTGGCTGTGCCTGGCTTGGCTGGTGAACCCCAAAGGACAAGAAGGTCCCCACCCTGCCCTTCCCTTGGCCAGTGCAGAATCAGCCCGTCAGCCATCCTGCTCCTGACATTGCCATAATCTGCTCGCGTGGCAGAGTGGCCAGAGATCTTGGCTTGTCAGCGGCAGGGTGGCTTGGCTGGGCTTTCACTTGGCATGTTGGCTTGTTGGCTTTCCAAGCCCAGCTCTGGCCGTGCAATGTGGTTTCCCTGTGCAAAGAGAGCACAATGGCTGGATCAGGCTCTAAAGCAGACACTTGCACAGGGAAGAGGGATATGATCCAAGTGACTGTGTCTTCAGGTGGTCACAGGGTAGATTTCGTGCTGGAGGGAGACCACTACTCGTTTGTCCTGTCCTGCCAGTTGAGCAGAAGCTCTTCTAATGAGCAATTCGGTCCAAAGTCATTGGCTGCATTAACATCTGAGCCATAGCCAAGAGGCATCGTCAGCAGGGATGATTACAGAAGCCGTCGGGGAAGGAACTTGGCAGAGGCTCTTTCAAGCAGGAGCACAGATATTTCCTGCAGAAGGACTTCTGGGTGTGATCTCTGTGACTCCAAAGCGCCGGCTCCCCAGGGTTACGTGGGTATGGGCACACCAGGATGGTACAGTCCTGTGAGATCCTTGTCCTCTGACAGGGTGTGGGACGTCAACTGAAGGTGGCAGCCCTGGACTTGAGGTTCTCCAGGAATGTAGATGCCTGTTGATACTTGTTCTCCCTTCCGTATTCTGAGCAGTATTCCTGACGGTGACTGAATGTTTCTCCTTCCCCACAGATGGAGTCCCCGGTCTCTACGCCCGCGGTGTTGCCCTTGCACCTTCTCGTGCCTGTGGTCAACAACGACATCTCGTCGCCATGCGAGCAGATCATGGTACGCACCCGCTCGGTGGGAGTGAACACCTGCGACGTGGCCCTGGCCACCGAGCCCGAGTGCCTGGGCCCCTGCGAGCCCGGGACCAGCGTGAACCTGGAGGGCATTGTCTGGCAGGAGACGGAGGACGGTAAGTGTCACAAAGCTCCTCGCTCTCCACCAGTGTCATGGTGGAGTTATGGCAGTCCCTTCCTTCCCATGTCCCTGCTGTGCTGTTTGTTGGCACGTCCTGGGCTTTCCCGCCACCAGCTGGGTGGTCAGGACAGAGGAGCCGTGTGGGAGAGGCCTGTAATCCGTCCGGCAAAGGGAGTAATAGGCCAATAGTTGCGTCAGCCCCGCTCGTTGTGTTCTCTCCTTGCTCAGGCAGTGGGCGAAAATCTGAGCTGCCATTTCTCTGCCTTTCCACAAGAACTGACTTGTTCTGGAGGTGCCAGGGAAAGGCTGTGCCAGCCGGCACGGGAATTCAACAGAGTTGACTTCATTTTTGCTTGGCAACCTGCAGGTCTGTCACAAAAACGCTCAAACCCTGGGAGGCAGCAGAAATCTCCTGCTGGATTAAAAAACACCAGCGGAGCTCTCAAAATCGACTCGGTGGGAGATCAGCCTCTCGGCTCGATTGCCAAGCCAATCCAATCTTTTTTTTCCACTGGAGCTCGTCTCATCTGTGCACAGCTTGGTTTGCTTTCCCAGGTTCTTTGATGGATTTTCGTTGCTGTTGAGGCTCTGCCAAGGAACGCAGGGATGAATAGGTGGCTCAGCGGCCCACGGCGAGCGCTGGAACACGGCCTTCCCTCCAGCCTTGGTGGGATGCTGGAGGTTTCTGCCTTGGGAGGTGTGGGGTGAGCTCCTTGTACTTGTGTCTGCAACCAGAAAGAACCTGGAAGCATGAAGGTGAGAGAGCAGCAGTGGTGAAGGCTGGTTGACAGTCATCTCAGCCAGGTATCCATGCACCCCTCTTGGACATCTGCTCCCGCTCTCCCATCGCTATTCCATGCAGAGAACAAAGCTGTTGGCTTTTATCCCTGGCTGCTCCTCACTGTGATTGCCTTTATCCTCAATGGAAGTCAAACTGAAACCTGTGTTCCTGTGAGCTGCTTTCAGTGGGGTTCCCTTCTTGCCCTGTGCTTTGGGAGGACAGGGACAGGCCCAGTTTGCCTTCCCTCTCTCCCTACTGGGAAACTGGTTTTGAAACCGTGGTTGGTGCAGGACCGAGTGCTGCAGTGGCCCCTGATGTGAGCACTGAAGTTGTTCCGCATGGAAAAAGCATATTGAGAAATAGCACCTGAGCTATTGGGAAGAGAGGAGTGCATGGACCATGCTGGGGAAGACTGAGATGTCTAGTTTGGGATGGGGACCTCTGCACTCCTCTGCCCTCTCTGCTTCACCATCTGTTCCATATGGAAAAACTCATCTGGATTGAGGCAGGTGAGAGCTATGTGTTTTCTATGGTGCTCCAAGGGAGAAGGACATCACACATTGCAAAATCTGGGAGAAGGAAACAAAAAGCGGGAATGTTCAGGAGCCCTGCTCTGTGCATCCCAGGGACTGGAGGATCTGCTGGGGGAAGGTGCTCTGAGGAAACCTGTGGAAGGTCTCTGCTGAGCTCCCAGCACCGGCACTGCTGGTTCCAGGTCTGGAAGAGCCCTATCGCTTTACAGGATGCAGCACCTTCAGTGGGGGAACCTGAGGCACAGTGGGGCTGGGAGTTCGGACACACAACATTGCAGAGAAGCATCAGCACCCCCTACTCATGGGGCTCCCCCACCTCCCTGTCCCCATCAGTCTCTTCTTCTGCTGTGACTTTCCTCAACCCAAAATCCCCAGAGCTGCAGAGTTCCCTGAAAATCCCAGGGCTGCTAGAGACCCCCACAGGCAGCAGCAAAGCTAATGAGAGCTTAGACCTTGAATGGGGTTTTTTTGGGTGGAAATCAGGAGAGGCTTATAGTGGCCATACCAGGAGGGATAAACTGACTATCCCTGAGGCAGAGAGCACAAAATCATTCCCCCCTGCCAATTGCTAGTTGAGAGGTAGTTCTGTGAGACCAGTTTCCGTTCTCCCCTCCCTTTTCCCCTCCTCCTCACCCCACTGCGGAGCTCTGTGCCCGTCTGCCTGTCCGTCTGCATTACCCCTCGCTTCCGCAGCCGCCGTTTCGGAGTGTGCCTTGGAGGCGTCTTGCCATTTCCCACAGCCCCGATATTTTTAGTCTGTGGTAATTCAGTGAACTCACACAGAGATCCTTCTCTACCGGCTCCTGATTGTTGCCACCATCGGGAGCAAGGATTTCAACCTTGCAGAAGACAAGCCCTGATGTTTCCTTTGGTTGCTTCTGGTTGTCCGTGTGTGTTGGCTCTGGTTATAGCAGCATCTCCTGTCCTTGAGTGAAAAGGCAGGGTGGAACCATCCCTGTTTTTTGCCTGGCATCTCCCTCCAGCCTTCCCATTTTCCCTGGTGGGAGTCAAGGGTGATGCTGGACCTGGCTTCCAAAGCTGGAGCTTGTGAAGTGTTTGGGATTTCATGAGCATATCCCCTCACCCAAAGGATACAGGGGAGAAGGCTACACCAAGGGCACGTCTAAAGAGCCAAATGAGGTGCTTCCACCACCTGGAGACTGCCCTCCAGATCTCCAGAGATCTCAGCTCCTCACCCAGAGGAATCCGTTTCCCTTGGGATGTAGCAGCCTCACTGAACTGCTTGGAAGGACCCTGGGCAGCAGGAGCAACTCTTGACTTGCATCAAACCTAGAATCACAGAATCATGGAATGATTTGGGTTGGGAGGGACCTTGAAGATCATCTCATTCTCTAGAATGAGCAGGGGAAAAGGGAGGGGAGAACAGAAATGGCTCCTATGGCACTACCTTTCAACCAGGAATTGACAGGGGGCAGTGATTTTGTGCTCCCTGCCACAGCACTGTTTCCTCCCCCATTAGCTGCCGGGTCCCTTCTGTCCTCTCGGTGGAGGTGGTTTCCTCACCTCTGCTCCCCGTGAGCAGACCAGGATCCAGCGCCACACCAGTGCTGTTCGCAGCCAAAACAAGCACAAAACCTCTGAGCAAAAAGGATCGTGGGGTGGCAGCACCTGGAAAAAGTCAGCACACTCCACATCCCTTCCTCCAGCTCCATGCTGGGATGGTGGTGGCAGGTCACCCACGGCCAAGCTTTGCACACTCCAGGTGTTTGGATTGTCCTTTGGCAAACATCTCTTGAGGGTATGATGGAGTGTGAGCATCCTCAGGAGTGGAAGATGCCACTGTGGACGTGTCCTCGCTTGGAGCAGGAAGGAGTTGCAATGGTTGGAGAGGGAATGGAAACAGATGGGAGGACGAAGACTGGAAGGTTTTACTGTAACCATGAGGAAGCCTGACCCACATCTGATGGCTTTACACGTCAAACATGTTGCCTCATCATCACCCACAGCCTTGGTTAGCGCCCGAGGATGTTTGAAATGGAGGATGTGCCAAGATTGCACTGCAGTGGGTGGGCTTTGGGGCTTCCAAAGGGATACACCCTCCTCTACATACACACTACAGCCTTCTAATCCTTGTCTACTTGGGCCCAGAACCAGGAAGTGAGTTTTTAAGGCTGATGCAGGAAGGGTGTAGAGCGAGAACGTGGCTTTAACATTTGCTTTAATGATGTTTCTTACAACCATAAAATCACAGGGTGGTTTGGGTTGGAAGGGACCATGGGCAGGGGCACCTTCCACTAGACCAGGTTGCTCCAAACCCCATGCAGTGTGGCCTTGAACACTTCTAGGGATGGGGCAGCCATAGCTTCCCTGGGCAGCCTCTGCCAGGGCCTCACCACTCTCACAGGGAAGCCATTGACCACAATGCTTTGCGTGTGACCATCCATCCAGTTCCTTATCCACTGTGTCGTCCATCCATCTAATCCATATCTGTCCAGTTTAGAGACAAGGATGCCATATGGGATAGTGTTTGATGCTTTGCACAGTTCCAGATAGATGACATCAGTCACTTTTCCCTCATCTACCAGCACTGGAACTCTGTTGTAGAAGGCCACCAAATTTGTCAGGCATGACAGAAAATTTCCCCAAGGAAAATTTTGCCTGTGATGGTCATTGGTGAGTGATTGCTCCTCACTGGGTGAGGTGGCCCTTGTGCTGGCCATCCCCTGCCCCATGGTGTCCCCTGCTTTCCTGGCATGCTGGTCACAAAGACCTTGGGGTGTTGTCTTCCAAAGCCTGGGCACTGTGGCCAAGGATCTTTGCACATGGGCAGGGTCTGTGGAAAAGCTGGAGCATCCTGAAAGTGATGGAGCTGGAGGATGAAATGAAGAAGAGGTGTTGCAAAGATGATGCAGCTGGAGGAGAAATTTATGGAAGAAGGGGCATCCCAAAGTCAGGGCATCCCAGAAGTGGTGCAGCTAGATGAGGAATTCATGGGGATGTTCTTGGTTGGGCTTGGGGGATTCATCTTTGAAAAGGGGGGAAATGTGCCCTGATAACAGTGGGTCCCAGTGCCCACAGCATCATTGTTCTCCATCCTACATAATCCCAGGATTTTGCCAACCTGGATGGCAACCTTACACCATCGTCCACCTCTAATTTTTCCAGCCAGAATACAACTCTGCGGTGATGTGAACACTTGGTGACCTGGATGCTGAGTGATTTGCACCCAGACTTGGGTGATGTTGATTCCTTAAGAGCTTCAAAAGTGTGATCTTCCCATGAAACCATGTGGGATTGGAGTTATCCAATCTCCTCTACAAGAGGATCTCTATTCTCGTAGGAGGTAACGCAAGGATGTTACCTCATTACTGCCCACCCTTGCCATGCCTGTGCCTGCCACGGGAGGGGGACACGACGAGTGAAAAAAGCTGCTTAGGATCTATCCCCGGGTTTAAATTGTCCTGGGTTATTGTTGGAGGATTAGGAGGGGATTTGGTATGATTGGTTAAATATAGGCTGGTGTGTGTTGGAGGACTGGGAAGGGAGGGACGGTGCTGGCTTGCTTTGCCCTTTCCTCTTTCATCTCTGTCTTGTGACTGTGGTGGCAGGGAGGGAAAAAACACCGGCACCTCCTTTCTAATATCACTCTCTGGCCCTGGGATACACAAGGGACTCCAGTGGTTTGTCATGCAATTAACTTCCAGCAGCGCCTGTGGGCTTTGCCAGCTCAAAGAGGAATTGAACTGGCAGGGAGGGCAGAGGGACTGGGAGGCGTGGCATCCAGGTTAGGGCTGCTCGCTCCTCAGTGGCTGCCAGGTCCTTGGGCAGCTCCTGAGAGCATCCCACAGCAGCCCCACAGAGGTGTCCTGGAAACGTTGGGGCTGGGTTGGGGCATAGGATGCAGCCAGCAGCTTCTTTGGGTTTTAAGGAGAGGGGGACATTCTCCTGCCTGCCAAAAAATGTTGCATTAGGAGGAACAGATATAGACCAGCACATTCTATGTGCCCTGCTTGGGATGCCTGGGGCTAGCATCCCCCTCTTTCTATCCATCTTTCCATGTGTGGGGCCGTGGTTTCTACCTCAGGTCATCTCCATTGTCATGTCTTGCCCATGTCCATGTTAAGGCAGGTCCCCAGCACCTTCCTCCAAAGGCAGGACCCAGCCATTTCTGCTCACTGGGATGAGCCAGTTATTGGTTTTGTCTGTGTGCTAGTACCATGTCTTCCCATGACCTGCTCCCAGTGTTTTCCTGGAGGAGAAGGAGACACAGAAGGTCTGCATTTCATTTCTCTTTCTGAGGGAAACCCACGTGCTGGGCCTCAGCTCCATGTATTATCCATGCCGGAGTCTGCAGCTGGCTGCTGGCACAGCACAACGGGGATTGTGGGCTGAGATTTATAAACACGCTTCAGGCACAGCTGCTCCGGGCTCCCTCAGCTCCATCCATCTCCCGGGGCTGTATATCTCGCTGTGCTCATCAACCCTTGTGAACCCGTTTCCTATCTCCCGAGTTTTACCTTGCTTGGATAAACGTGCTCGGCACAATGGACTCCGCTCTACTAGTGCGGAAATTGGAGCAATCTATGGCGGGGAGGAGATACCCCAGCACTGAGGGATGCTGTAGAAGACCCCTCTGCCTCCCAAAAGTGGTGCTGAGTCCACAGCCTGGGTATGGGTGTGAGCCAGGCTGCTCCTCTTCTGAATTAGTGGGAAAAAGCTGAAACTCCAAGTTTTCTGAATGCCTTTGCTGTGAAATAGGAGGATGTGGCCTCACAGATGCTTCTCCAGGTGGAGATATAGGGCAGAGGGGTATCACTGGAGGTGCTGGAGCAAAGCAACACGGGGTTGTACCACCAGGATTGGGTTTTCCTGCCAGGGGTAGTCGCCTGAGCAGAAATGCTGGGCTCAGCTTGCCATCTAGTGGCAGTAATGATATTTTCCAGAGTCATGAGATTCATGGCCACACTCCGGGGGTGTCACAGCCCCACTGGGGTGTCTGCAGCTCCACATTGGGACCTACAAGCTCGCTAGGGGCTTTCTGCATTTCCCCTGGGGGCTTCCCAGCCCTCACTCCCCAGAGATCCCCTTGCCTGCCCTACCTGAGTGAACATGGAGCCATCGTGGATCTTCAGCCCCCCGCCACCCCCTGAAGATCCCACAGCATTTTGGGGATGGCTGGGTTTAGCATCCCCACGGAAATAAGGAAGAGAAGAGAGGTTGTGTGGATGCCGGCCAGAGCCGTGCTGAGAGAGGGAATGAGCTGCAGGTCTCTAGCTCCCATTTTGGTGCCCCTCCAGCCCTGGGCCCCATGTCTCACCTCTCCCAAAAGCCCAAGACCCCTTGTCTGCCTTCCTCCAGCCCTAGAGCTGAGCTCTTCTTTCTGCCTCTCTCTCAAGGCAGGTCCCTGACACTACAAGGTCAAACCTGGCCCCATCTGACCCTTTCTCCTCACCCTGCAGGGATGCTGGTGGTCAACGTCACCTGGAGGAACAAAACATATGTGGGGACGCTGCTGGACTGCACACAGCACGACTGGGCTCCTCCCCGGTAAGTGGGCTGTGGGCTCTGGGGGCTTCTGGGCACTGAGGGCAAACCCAGCCCCATAGGGCCCCCATACACTCTGCTCTGTGCCTGTGAGGCTGCCTGCACAACTGAGCTGCTCCCATTGCTCTTTACCCTCATAGTCGCAGGTCCCTTGCCCTGGGGAGTGAAGATGGTTGAGCACATCCCAGTGGACCTCTCTAGTTCCTCTTTATTGGCCACTGGGGGGATGAGTCTGTGGGATTAGTAGCAAGGGGAGGAACGGGGTCCCCACTGTGCCATGGGCATGACTCTCTCTCCATTAAAACTCCCATGTCCTCCTCCTGGCAGGTTCTGTGACTCTCCCACCAGCGACCTGGAGATGCGCAATGGCCGGGGCAGGGGCAAGCGCATGCGCCCCAACAGCAACACGCCAGTGAATGAGGCGGCCGCCGCCTCAGACAGCAAAGGGACCAGTAACAGCAGCAAGACCCGGGCGGGAGCCAACAGCAAGGGGCGCCGGGGCAGCCAGAACTCCTCGGACCACCGCACCCCGCCTGGCGGCACGGCCGAAGATGTGAAGGCCAGTCCCTCCTCCGTCACCAAGCGGAAAAACAAACCCCTCTCTGACATGGAGGTGAACTCCAGCTCAGAGGACTCCAAGGGCAGCAAACGCATCCGCACGAACTCGATGGGCTCGGCCACCGTGCCGCCCGCCACAGTCAAGGTGGAGCCAGCTGTCCTGGACCGCAACTGCCCTTCTCCCATCCTCATTGACTGTCCCCACCCCAACTGTAACAAGAAGTACAAGCACATCAATGGGCTGAAGTACCACCAGGCCCACGCGCACACAGACGATGACAGCAAGCTGGAGGCAGATGTGGACAGCGAGTATGGTGAGGAGCCCTCCCTGCATGCTGATGTCGGGAGCTGCAATGGGGCTGCCGGCTCGCAGAAGGGCTCGCTCTCACCAGCTCGCTCAGCCACCCCCAAGGTGCGCTTGATGGAGCCCCACAGCCCCTCCCCGTCCAGCAAGTTCAGCGCCAAGGTCCCCTGTAAGAAGAAGGTGGGTGGGGAGGGGGACACGGACCCAGGTGCCCTGTCCAATGATGGCTCCGAGGATGGTCCATCGGTGGCTGATGAGACGAGCAATGATGACTTTGACTCTCTGGAGAAGCGATGTGTTGATAAGGACAAGTCAAAGAAGGCCTCTGGTGCTAAGCAGGAGAAGATCCCTTCCAAAAGCTTGAAGTCTGCCAGACCCATTGCGCCAGCCATCCCTCCACAGCCAATTTACACCTTTCAGACTGCCACCCTCACCACTGCCAGCCCCGGCTCATCGACTGGCCTCGCCACCACTGTGGTGCAGACCATGCCCAACAGCCCCCAGCTCAAACCTATCCAGCCCAAGCCAACAGTGATGGGAGAGCCCTTCACCGTCAACCCCGCCCTCACCCCTTCCAAGGAAAAGAAGAAGAAAGACAAGAAGAAGAAGGAGCCCAAGGAGGTGGAAAACCCTCTGACTCCTGGCAAAGCCTGCAGAGCGGAGGAAGGCAAGAGCCCTTTCCGGGGGGAATCCAGCGACCTGGGAATGAAAGGCGAGGGGCTGCTGAATGGTTCGTCTGACCCCCACCAGAGCCGGCTCGCCAGCATCAAGGCTGAGGCAGATAAAATCTATAGCTTCACCGACAATGCACCCAGCCCTTCCATCGGCGGTGCCAGCAGGCTGGAGAACACCAACCCAGCCCAGCCCCTGACCCCGCTGCATGTCGTCACCCAGAACGGAGCGGAGGCCAGCTCAGTGAAGACCAACAGCCCGGCCTACTCAGACATCTCCGATGCTGGGGAGGACGGGGAGGGCAAGCTGGAGAGCATGAAGGCAAAGGATCCGGAGCAATTGGTCAAGGAAGGCGCCAAAAAAGCTCTTTTCCCCCCACAACCTCAGAGCAAAGAGTCTCCCTACTACCAAGGCTTTGAAACCTACTATTCCCCAGGCTACCCCCAGGCCAGCCCAGGTCCCCTGAACCCTGGTGGGCAGTCCGTGGCCGAGACACAGGCCTTGAAGCTGAAAAAGGACGAGGAGCAGGAGAACCCAGATGTGAAGGTGAAGAGTGAAGGCTGCGAAGACAAGAAGGCAGAGCTTGGTGGTGCCTCCAGCCAGCAGCCCTCGGTCATCCAACAGCGCCCCAACATGTACATGCAGTCCCTCTACTACAACCAGTACGCCTACGTGCCGCCATATGGCTACAATGAGCAGGGCTACCACACTCACCTGCTGAGCACCAACCCTGCCTACCGCCAGCAGTATGAGGAGCAGCAGAAGCAGCGGCAGAGCCTGGAGCAGCAGCAGCAGCGGGGACTGGAGAAGAAGGCGGAGCTGGGCTTGAAAGAGAGGGAGGCAGCACTCAAAGAGGAGTGGAAGCAGAAGCCACCAATGCCACCGACACTGACCAAAGCCCCAAGCCTCACGGACCTTGTCAAGTCAGGGCTGAACAAGCCCAAGGAGCAGGGAGGTCCTGACATGGCCAAATCTGTCATCATCCCCAAGCTGGAGGACTCGTCCAAGCTGTCCGGCAGCCAGGTCGCCGAGGGGCTGAAGGTGAAGCTGAGCGAGGCCAGTCACCTCGGGAAGGAAACTGCTGAGACTAAGGCTGGCTCCGAGTGTGGTCGGCAAGCGGAAGTGGACCCTGTGCTCTGGTACAGACAGGTAATGCTCTGCCCTGTCTGCCAGCCCAGCTGAGTGTTTGCTTCTGGAGGAAGCCCCTCACCGTGGCTTTGCCACAGTGCTCTGCTGGGGCCATCACCTTGGAGAACACGTGTTGTTCTCTGCTGGTGGTGAGACTCCATGAGATTCCCTCAGGGCCAGAAAAGGGATGGGGCTGTGAGTCTGCGGATGGGCCAAAGAGAGCCTGGGGAGGAGGAGTGGAGTTCACTGATCTCCTCCAAACCCAGGCTCGGTTTGGGACAGGCAGGGCTGGGGGGAAGCAGGTGTTCTGATGGTTGGCTGTTCTTGCAGGAAGCCGAGCCTCGGATGTGGACCTACGTGTACCCGGCGAAGTACTCGGACATCAAGACAGAGGATGAGCGGTGGAAAGAGGAGAGGGACCGAAAGTTGAAGGAAGAAAGGAATCGAAGCAAAGAAGCCACATCCAAGGAGGATGGGAAGGAGAGCACCAGCTCCGAGTGCAAGCTGACCCCCCCTGAGGAACCTCGCATGGTGGGGAAGGACCCCAGACCCAGTGTCCACGTCCCCGTGTCCTCACCCCTCACGCAGCACCAGTCCTACATCCCCTACATGCACGGCTACTCCTACAGCCAGTCGTACGACCCCAACCACCCCAGCTACCGTGCTATGCCCACCGTCATGATGCAGAATTACCCAGGTAGGGAGCCAGGGCCTTCCTGGGGACGTCCCTTCCCAGCTGTCCCTGCTCCCGGGATGGGGGGCAGCTGCAGGATGTTTTCTCACACACATACAGAGCCACGTGCTGCCACTGTGCTGCCCAAATCCTCCCTGTGCCCTGACTGCTTTTCTCCCCCCAGGATCATACCTACCCTCCAGCTATTCCTTCTCTCCATATGGGAGCAAGGCATCTGGCAGCGACGACAGTGACAAGTCCCGAGCCAGCCCCAGTGTGAGCTGTAAATCCAGCTCAGAGTCCAAGGCCCTGGACATCCTGCAGCAGCACGCCAGCCACTACAAGAGCAAATCGCCCACGGTGAGGGTCAGGAGCGCACTGGCTTTGCCCAGCTCTGTGGAACAGTCCCTGGATCCTGTACCCAGCTGGGAGCAGCTCCGCTTGCCATGGGGTTTGCTGTACCTGCTGTTGTGGGCTGTGGGAGACCCACAGCCATGAAGTACTACCACAGTACAAATCCTTTGGGATGGACCAGCCAAACCTGTGGGCCGGGCTGGCCCAGGGAAGCACTGGGGCTCCTCCAAACCCTGCAGGAACCCAGTGACACTTGTCCATAGCCTTGGAGCTGGTGGGTGGCATGCAGAGGCTGTCTCATGTCTCCTGCTGGGCTGAGCTGGGAGATGGCGTTTCAACACAGTGAGGAAAGAGCTGCCCTCAAACAGGACTTGTGTCCTCCCCATGGCTTTTGGGCTGTAACCCCTGGTCTCCTCATGGGGGGTCTTTGGGCAAAGGCAGGGAATATCACCCTGAGATGTACCCTGGGGTGGCTGATCATGTCGCTCAGCATGTGTCTGCTTTCTCCTCTCCAGATAGGTGAGAAGACGTCTCAGGAGCGGGACCGCAGCGGCTGCGGGGTGGTGGGGGGTGGCGGGAGCTGCAGCAGTGTTGGGGGAGCTGGAGCGGGAGAGCGGAGCAGCGACCGGCCCCGCACATCACCCTCCCAGCGCCTGCTCTCGACGCATCACCACCACCACCACCTCGGGTACTCGCTGCTGCCGGCACAGTACAACCTGCCCTATGCAACAGGTGAGAGCTGGGGCCGGGCTCAGGGGGCCAGGAGGGAGTTGGACCCATCCCTTGGGCTGTGGGAGGCCTTGTGCTGTCCCCTGGTCTGGCTGGGTGCCTGGCCCGGGCTGCCAGCTTCTGACGCTGCTTCTCCTCCGCAGGTCTCTCCTCCACAGCCATCGTTGCCAGCCAGCAAGGCTCTACTCCCTCCCTATACCCACCTCCCCGGAGGTGAGAACGGTAAGGCTCTGCTCCTGCCGGGATGGGCACGCAGGGGGTGCCCTCAAGGGTTTAGGGTTCGCCAGTTGCCCCAGGGGCTCGCAGGAGCTGACTTGCCCTTGGGTTGTGGCAGGACGTGAAGCGCTGGGATGCCTGGGCTGTACGAGACATGTGACTGGCTCACATGGGGAAGCGCTGGAGACTCCTTTAGACATCAGTTGAATGGTGTTAATTGTTCTGCTTGACGTTCCTGCCGCGATCCGAGGCAGACTCCAGACTCTGTCTTCTCCCCCTGTCGGACACACACTGACTGCCCCCCACACCCCCTTTGGTGAGTGGGTGAGCTGGTACCTGCAGAAATATTTATTCTACTGGGCACCAGCGCTCGGGATGGAGGCGTCTTGCCCGTCTGGTGCATATGAAGAGGAAACAGAAGCACTGAGATTTCTTGATGGATTTGGGACCCTACTGTGTCTCTTCAAGCTGCTGCTTCATGATGGGACTGGGGGCAGGCAGGGGCTTGGAGCATGGGTCTGAGCCTGCCATGGGGTCTCAGGAAAAGAAGGGCTGGCTCACATGGAGCCACGGCGGGAGAGGGGGGCTGTTGTGAGCCTGGGGGTTGTATCAGCCTGGCCGGAGGGAGCCTTGGGGCACGGGGATGTGCTGCATGTGAGGCTCGCCCTCTTCCAGTCCCTCATCTGGTCCTGCAGCCCACAGCACCCGCTGCTCTGTGCCCAGGGCAGGAGCCACTGGTGTGTGGCCAATGGCTGGAGCAGGCCTGTGGGAGCTCCTGGCCCCAGTGAAGCAGCCTCTGCCCCAGGGGCCCAGGGCTCCATGGGACTGGGGACAAGGGGGGCACAGAGTTGGGGGCTGTGCCCATCACCCCACCTGGGGCTGCTGGGGTCCCCCTGTGCCATGCACAGTCCAGACCTGCCTGAAGCTCCTGCCCATCACTTTTGAATTGGTTTCTGAGCTGCAACTCGGCAACACCCCCGGCCTTTCCTCTGCCCCCTGACCCTGGCAAATGCTCCCCAAACCCTGGGGCAGCACATCTGGCAGGGGGGTGGCTGTAGCTCCCCTTTTCATCCACCTTTTGCTTTTAGGGCAGCTCCCCCAGGCCATGGGCAGGGCGCAGCAAGGAACAAGCACACTTAGGTTCTGCAGAGGCACGTGGGCCTGTGCTGGTACCTGCTCTGGCCTCGTGCTGGGGCTGGGGACACCAGGCCCTGGAGGAAGCCGGTCCCTGCTCCCGGCTGTTCCCCAGCACTGAGGACAGGGGCTTTCTGGTCCTCTGCCCCCAGCCCCAGAGCAGCCCTCCCTGGGCCGACGCTCTACCTCGGCCCCGCAGCGGCTGGGCCGCCCCAGCTCTCCCCCCTCTCCTGCTGCCCGGCTGGGGGGACATGGGGGCCGTGGGTCTCGGTTGTGTGTGTGTGTCCATGTTGCACCCGGCCCCGAGGGCCGCTGTACGGGGATGCTCTGCCCGCCGGGCTCTGTACATACTGTAAAAAGCAATTGTTTGAAAGCTGTTGTTTTGGGTTTTGTTTTCTTTCCCCGTTTCTCCCCTATCTCACTGTACCCAGTTGGAAAGGAGGCACTGGCTGCTCTCGGCTCTGGTTCAGGTGCCGGCAGCACAGTGGCCCCAGCCTGCTCTTGTTGTTTGACTCATTTTTCTCCCAGTCTTCGTTGTCTTTGGAGGGAGACAGGGCCATGGGGCCCAGCATGCTCCTCGGGGACAGGGTGGGCAATGCCCAGCAGTGGCTCGACCCACCCTGTGCCCCTTCCAGAGCCACACACAGCCACGGGGCTGGGGACTGGAGGGGTCGAGGTGCTTGGGGTGCCCCACATCCCACCTGTGGAAAAGTGTCCCGCTGTCTGCTCCTACCTCCAGCCTCGGCCAGTCCGGCACAGCCTGGTTCCCAGCACGGCCGGGGCCCACCAGCGGCTCCAGGGGCACAGAGGAGGGCATCGGGGCAGGGGGGCCTGAGGGTGCCACAGGCTTTGTCGGCAGTCGAAGGGCATCAGGGGGCTGCTCCCCACCTTCCCAGTTGGGTCCCAGTTGAGGCTCCCTTTAGGTGTTAAATGAAACAACCATTTATGCAGAATAGGTTTGAGGTTTGACGTATCTGGGTTCTCTGGGTCAGTTGTTGCCCATGGGGCCTCACCCGGCCCCCGCGCTGGGGGGGGTTCCCACTGCCCAGCCCCCGGCCAGGGCGTCGGACCGTTGGTGTTTATAGCTCTTGTTTCCATTGGCGTTGCTGTGTTGGGTTTCATTTCAGTCTTCCTGACTCTGCCCTTCTGTAAAGTGTACATTATTACCGAGTTCCTTGTTTTTTTATATATATATATATATAAATATATATATATACAAACTGTACTCTTCTTGCCTTTGTACATTTGGGCAAGGAGGGAGAATAAATCTTTTTAAGAGACAATCACAAACCTGTGAGGGTGGCTTTTTCTTCCTGCTCCCCCCAAGTCTGGTCCTTTATCCCCAAAAGCTGTGGCCAGTGATTTTTGGGGGTGGGAGAGGGGATTACCCCATCTCTGGGGCATCTGAGAGGGCTCAAGCAGCCTCATTGGTCTAAGGCTCCATCCCTGTGCCCCCTGCCTCCAGCCCGTCCACTCTGTCCCGGCACTCACAGCTCCTGGGGGTGCTGCAGCTGAACTCAGAGGGGATAATTTGGGGCAGAACCCCCCAGGCTGAAGGCTGAACCCCTGGGCACCAAGGTCCTGCCCTCCACTATTGCCCCAGGGAAGGCACTGGGCGAGCGGGGGGGTGCCATGGGGCAGGGTTTGGCTCTTCCAGCTCCACCACGGAGCTGATCCACGTGGGAGGCAGCACCCAGGGGCAGCAGAGGCACCTTCCACATTTTCTAGAAGGTGTTTCTGAAGACACCAGTGATCTGAGACCCCCACATCTGCCCGCCTGTGCTGGAGGTAGGGCAGGGGAGAATTTGGAATTGTCAAGAGCTGAATGTGCAGTGGCACAGCCTTGTAACTGCAGCTCATTAAGGAGCTCAGATCAGCCTCACTCCAGCTCCCGTGACCAGGATTCTGCACTTAGTAGTAAAGGAGCAAAGTGGTTCCCATCCCATCACCCTCAGGATGTGCCCGAGTGGAGCACCATGTGGTGGCAGGGCCCTGGCACATGCAGGGGCAGGAGCAGGGGCAGCTCCAGCTGTAAGAAGGGATAAAACTGGGCGCTTCAAAAGCCTGAAGCAGCACTGAGTGCTGCTTCAGCCAGGGAACACCTGTTCCATAGGTCTCTGTCAAGGGTCAATCAGCACAGCTCAGCTCTGATTCTAAACTGATTTAGGGTCTGAGGAGGGAGCAGAGCCACTGGCCCCTTGGTTTCATGGGGGGGGAAGGAGGGCAAAAGAGACACAAAGTTTAAGATTATTTATTCACACACACTCATATCCCAGCCCTACCTCACTCTCCTCTGACCAAACACTGACCATGGTGGTTATGGAATGTGAGAGCACACAGGGACAATCCCACACGCTGGAATAGCTGAGGGCATGGGCTCCTGAGACACGGGTGACACATCCCCCTGCCCTGGGGCCTGTCAGAGCCAGCCAGGACACAGCTCCCATGGCACAGGGACAAAGCACTACCTCCAGCATTAGACATGGCAGGGTTGGGACGTGACCCACTGCCGGCACCATGGCCCCATCCTGGGAAAGCCCCTGGATGGGGAGAGCGTCCCACTACCTGCCCCCACACAACCCTTTGGTTTGGATACAGCCTTTACAAGCATCTCAAGCCTTGAGCTCATGCCTTTGGGAAGGTTAAGAGGAGTAGAGGAGAAGGCCCAGGGCTGCTCTGTACCCGTCCTGGGTACAGGGTAACGGCAGGAGCTTTTCCTGGCTCTTTTGGACCATCCCAGCCATTGTGGTGCAGGTCAGGAAACTGTTCGTCCCAAATAAGCAGCCCCAGGTGTGTGAAGTTCATCTGAATGCCCCTTTTATTGAACGCTGTGATAGTGCAGTGGGAACATGGAACAGGGTTAAGACTGCATAAAACAAAAGCTGGAAGAGCAAGAAGTTTAAAAAAAAAAAAAAAGTTAGACCAGTTAAACCAGCATTGGAGCAGAGACGCATGGGGGGTTTAATGTAGTGTTAAAGGATAAATTCAAGCGTCTCCTGCACGTGCCCCACACCAAACCAGGCCGTTCGCTTTAAGTCTTGAGTGGGAAATGAAAGCGTTGTCTCCCAGCTGAGCACACACCGGGCGGGTGGGAGGCACCGCCGTGGGTCCAGTGGAGTCCCGGGGCTGGTGCCGCACCCCAAGCAGGGCCCAGGCCCCGGGGCTCCCTCACCACGCAGCTGCACGGGAAGAGCTTCTATGCCAGTTCATAAACATCTTCCTAGTGATGATTACATGTGTAATAGATAGTTCTCTAGGCAACACGTTTCAATGAGAGTCAACTCTGGGGATACACAGCCCAATCTAACAATGAGAAATGCGCTTGCAGTCCAACAGAAACTTGGTTTCCCTTTCCTCAAGAAAGGAGGTGGAACCCTCTCTCCCCTCCACACCATGTTGGGGTCCCGCTGGAGTCCCCACTGCAGCTACTCTTCGTCGGAGGAGGAGCTCTGATCCAGGGGGTACACCATGAACATCACGTCCGGCCGTGACGGGACTGCGGGGTGACCAGGCCGCACGATCTCAAAGCCCAGGAAGCTGAATGTCTTCAGGAGTGGAGCTACCAAAGAGAAGGAGATCTGTTACCACCAGGAATGATCCTCTTTACCTGCCTCACCCTTGAGCCATGAATATCCAAGAGCATGAAACATCCTCTGGGAGTGCATCCAGAGCTTCCTGCACAGAAGGTGACAGCCCTCTCCAGCAGGAGGTTTTGTCCCTTCCTGTGCTCATCCAAGTGTGAAGGGGATTTGAGCTGTGCAGCTTTGTCCATATTTCTTCCTTCCTCTGACCAACTGATGGTTGATCATCTATCTGCACCAGCTGCATATCCCCGCTTTCCCAGGACACACGTGGCCATCCCACAAGTTTTATCCTGCACTTCTCTGGGCCCTGAAAGCAGCACAGACAGCAGCAAGCAGGAACCTGCTTAGGAGGTAGGCAGACACTTGGTGTCTCCATGAGGAGGTCCTGGAGCTCAGTGCAAACTCCAGACAGCTCTGCACAGCTTGGGAGCACCCCAGGAAATTCACACATGGGAATTCCGAGCGGAGTCATCCCAGAAGCCCCCACACCTCAGGGCTGCCAGACAAGGTTATGTGACACAGTGACTATTACTGAAGCAATGGCTTCCCTGTGACCTGTGACAGTCACTCCAGTGCAACATCCGATCCCTTCAGGCCCCTCGGGTGATCAGCTCCAGGGCACTGAATGGCCAAGCAGAGGAGCTCCTGGAGGTATCTTCCAGGCTGCACTGAATTTCAGCTGCACTTGGGATCTGGGGTGCTCCACAACTCCTACAAACAAGCCCTGGTATGTCCCCAGCCCATCACCCACGCAAACGCCGCTGCTGGTGACGTAACAGCCAGGACTTAATCTGCAAATTATTCTTGGCATGGTAATATGGGATGATGACATCTTCCTGGGCTCAGCTCAGCTTAGCTCTACTAACGCCCTTCGTTTCAGAGAAGTCAGTGCAGCTCGTGAAGCTGCAGAGTAAAATTAGAGCTGGGGTTGGAATTACTCACTGGGTTACAGCCTGTGCCTGGTAGGACTTAAAGTGACATGTCCCCAGCCTGGTACCTCCCCCAGCCCCCCATGCTTTAATCCCTCACCCAGCATGTCTGTCTTTAGATCCTAAAGCCTCCGGAGCTGTAAGAGTCTCCAGCCAGGACCAGGATTACCTGTAAGTCTGGGAAGGGCAAAAGTGCCAGGAGATCTTTAAAAAGCAGCTGAATTAGGCGGCACTAATCTGGAAGCACTCATTTCCCATCCAGTAACTCCTCCCTGGTTTCACCTTCCACATCACTGCAGCCTGGTGCCAAACAGAGACTTCACTGCTTACCAAAGGGGGAATATTAACTGGTTCTGGATGAGAAAGGCCTCCCAAGTCATTCAGGAGCAGCTTTCTGCACCAGAGTATTTCATGACAAGGCCCAAAAGCAGGTCTTATCACGGAATCACAGAACGGTTTGGGTTGGAAGAACCTTAAAGTCCCACCCCCTGCCACGGGCAGGGACACCTTCCACTATCCCAGGTTGCTCCAAGCCCTGTCCATCCTGGCCTTGGACACCTCCAGGGATGGGGCAGCCACAGCTTCCCTGGGCCACCTGTGATGTTGCCGTCCAGGAGATCTGCTGGAGAAACCAAAACACTTCCTCACCCTTACCCTCCAAAAAGGGCTTATTTCCTCCACAAGAAACTACTTCCATGAGAATTTCACATGTAAAGGCCCCTGCAATAGGAAGGGTCCCATGGGCCTTGCCCTGGAATTCCCAGGTTTCTGTACAGCTCCAGCAGCACCACATGGGCCATCGGGACAAACCCAAGCGCAGGGGCCAGTCCTCACCTCGATCTTCTCTGCTTTTTCTGAAGCAGATGAAGACATAGTTGACTTTCATTTTTTCTTCAGCAAACTCCAGCAGTGCTGACAACCTGCCAAGGAGGGGGAAGACAAAAGGACATCAGCTCTAGGAAGTTCTGTCCTGAGGAAGCCTCTGTGTTATCAAATTATCAACTGGATGTTTTCAGGCACAAAGATTGTTTACAGCCCTCTTCCAGTGAACAATGGGTGTTGAAACAATGGGCTTCCTGCCCTGCAGATCCAAGAGTTGTCCTTGCTCCGAGTAACAGACAAGTCCCTGCCTGGCAGCCACGAACACCCTCCTCACCCGTGGTGCTTTGGGACTGAAGCCTTCGTGGGCAGGAAGCAGAATATCACAGCTGGTCCCAAGCCAGGCTACATCCCCCTCCACTGGCAATGCACACGGCGGGGGATGTGGGAATTCTGTGCTTTTTGGGAAGGAGAAACATCCAGAACTGAGCTCCTGGCAGGCAGAGAAGGAGAACAAACCATCCCTGGAGGAGCGTGTGCACAGGCAAAGCCGTTTCCCCAGCGCATGGACTGGATGGCGCAGCTGCTGCACCCTGAATCCTCGCTTCCTGCCTTTCCAGTTGGATTATTTCTGCCACCTTTTGATGGAAGTGGCGCTGCATTAACCCCTCTGCGAGCCCCCAGGGTGGCACATGAAGCCACCGCTGTCACTTGTAACCACTGGCACTGCCAGAACGGTGACAAACAGGCCTTCACTCCACATCTCATTAACCAGCCGTCAGCACGGGGGATTAAATTTGCAAGGGTTCTGTTAATATGTTAATGAACTACTTTAATTATGGCCTCTCCTCGGCTGTTTCACCCAGCTAAAAATAATCTGACAAAACTGCGCTTTAAGTCACAGTGACACTGGCAAATAAATCCCCTCTCAGAAGGAGCCGCTCCCCGGAGAGCCGAGAGATTTACGGGCTGACCAGAGAAATTACACAAACATTTATCTGGACCCGGGGTCAAATGAGACAAGTGTGAGACAGCAACGGCACTGCCACTTCCTGAAGGTGCCCAGTGAGGGGTTTTTCCTTAATTAGCCAGCGTCACTTAGGGATGAAGCCTACTTGGAGATTTAGGAGGAGCTGAGAGCTCCACAGAGGAATCCAGCAAAGCCACAGCTCCATTGCAGCGGAGACCTCTGGCAGAGCACTTGGCAGGAAGGAGCTGCTCTGGAAGCTGCGTTTACACAAACTTCCCAGAGCTGAGCTGTCTGGACAAAACATGACTGGATTCTGCCAAGAGAAAAATCAGAGCTCCTGGCAGAGCCCAGCGCCAGCGCGGCAGTGCTCCAAGAGCAGATCCACCTACTGATGAGGAGAGCATCCATAGGATGGAGGGGTTTTTTTCCTGAAGGAGAGGAAAACCTGCCAAGATAAGACTTGTCAAGTGGCCAAGAGAAAAATAAAATGAAAAAATAATAAAATATCAGAGAAAGGCTTGTTGGCTTTCCCTAAGTATGCGAAGATTCATCTGCTCATTTATTGCTTGTTTTTCATTAGTGTTGGGACGCAAAAAATGGTAACTCATCTGAAGTATCAAAATATATCCATGAAAGCCTAACAGGACAGTGCTCTGCAGACATGGGAGCAGGATGTGCTTCAGACACACAGCCCAGGAATGGAGCTGCCATTGCTCAGCTCATTCTCCCCGCACACACAGTATGGAATCCCAGCATGGTTTGGGTTAGAGGGGACCTTTAAAGCTCATCTCATTCCATCCCCTGCCAGTGATAACAGGGACACCTTCCACTAGACCAGGTTGCTCCAAGTCCCATCCAACTGGGTTTTGGACACTTCTAGGGATGGAGAGTCCACAATCACCCATGTAAGCAAAGCCCTGCCTCCCCAGGGAGCCACGGCTGCAGCTCTGGGATTCTGAACTTACCCTTCTTTGCTTCCATCAGCTAATAATCCATCAGGGATTTCCACAAAGAGGCTCTGGTTTGAGAGCACTGCATCCCAGGAGGAGGTCTTCACCTCTGTGACCTTGTACTGGAAGTGGACAATGTGAGGCTTCCCTTCGTGCACTGGGACATCTTGGCTAACAGTGATCTTCTCGTCCTGGGAAAACAAAATTGTCAAGTCCTGAACAGCCAGGGGACAAATGGAGAGAGCAGATACAAATAAATGGCATTAGGGTTTTACTGAGAAGACGATTATGCTTTTCCCTTCCCCTTTTGCTGGCTCAGGGACACATGCTGCAGTTCTCAGCCCTCAGAGTGATTTCTAGCCAAGGGTAGTGATGGTTCATGAACTGTCCTTCAAAGAACACAACTGGACCCAATACACTGGCAGAGCTTCTGCTGCCACAGCCTGACCAGTTGAAACCAGCGCCTCCCCCATCCCCAACACTGCCTTTCTGTTCCAGGGATGACCACAAATTGCTTTCCCAGATTTTCCAACCCGTGGTTTGCCTCCTGGTGTAAGAGAGGAAAACACACAGCGCACGGAGATCCCAGAGCAGATCTGAGACTGGTGAGAAGGTCTTCGCCAGAGACCACAAAGGCAAACGTCCCTCTCCAGCCCTGCCCCAGCAAGAATGCCAAGCACGCAGATCTCAGATCCAGCTCGGCAGTTCCTAGAAAACAATCCCATGGTTAAAACTCCATTCCTCCAGACAATTCCGGCAGGCAGTTGGCTTGCCCTGTAATGATTTCCATGTTTCATTGCAAAGAGCCCCAGAGGAACAGCAAAGACCTGAGTTAACACTGTCACTGCAGGGGAAGCTGAACTGTCCTGTGTGTTGGTGACAGCTCGTGCATCCTGTTCCCTCACATTCCCAGTCACCTGCACAGCTCTGAAGGGCATAAGTAAAGCAGATATCCAGGGTCATGTGTGCTCTGCTCCCGAGTCACGGGAATGCCTGGGAAAGCCATGTGTCCATCCCTCCCTCCTCGACAGGTGGGGTGGGCAGTGGTTTCCTCCACTGGGTCATTGGGGGAGCAGCCGTCCGGCCTCCAGGTATTTTAATTTAACAGCGTGATTAATTCAACAGCTCTTCACAAGCCCTTTCTGCCTCCTCAAGCTGCTGTCCCAGTGCTTTAATTACTATTACCTTGTGTCTTAAAGTAGCTGCCCCTTGGTTTGACTATTGTGACAAAGAGGCCACCGAGGACCTTAACGCTGGTGGACAAAGTAACCCCACGTGCAAATCAGGAGCTGCTTGGCCTCAGTGAGCAGAGCAGAGGAAGCTGCCCTTCGTTTAGAGCCCACAAAGCTAAGCTGAAAAACAAGTTTACACTTCAGCAGAATAAATATTCTGTAGGAAATAAGTTTATTCATGGCGTTTTAAAGAAGTCTGCGTGGCTGAGCTCACTAGTTTTAAGCCAAATACACCAAGAAATGCACCCACAGCTGCTCCAGTGAGGTCAGGCTGCTGCAGCGCAAGTCAGGGCTCAGCCCTGAGAGAGTTCTGCACTACAGATGTATTTAAGAAAACCACATCCAAGGGGATTATGTGCATATCCCTCAGCACTGAATTTATAGGAGCCTTTTACAGTTGTTGTTAGAGTGCAGAAAGCATTTCTGTTCCAGAAAAGATACTTCTCTCCAGAAAAAGCTCACAGATGCTGCTTTTCTCATACTCACAAAACCAAAACCAAGGTGAGGAAGTTGAGGAAAGAGGGCTGGGATTGACACATGGGAGAGGGAGGTGTGCCTTTGGGTGGGAAGACTGGCAGGAGCACTGCCATAGGAGGGGAAAAGTGTTCCGAGCCATGTGGCTTGCAACTTCCTTGTCACCAGTTCTGCCCTGCACTCCAAACCCAGCAAGGTTGTTCCCTGAAACCCCCCTGTCACAGCCCAGGAGCCAAAGGCAGCACAACCACAGGGATTAGCAGAACCAGTTTCCCCGGTTCAGTGGGAATTATGTTTACACAGCTCAGTCTATTTCTAGGCATCCAAACAGAGATGCTGGGGAAGAGAAGCTGTTCGTCTGAAGCAGCAGCAGCCCAAAATTCTTTGGAAGCTGCTCAAAGCAAAATTGTGTCTATACAACAAGTGCTCAGTTTTATTTCACCCTGGAAAAATCCCCCCAGAAAATCCCACTGCCATGTTACTGTGGGCAAAAAAAAACCCAGCAGACTCTCTCTTACAAACTGCTGCCCAAAATCAGCCCTCCAGCCCTCAGCTCCGTTTCAGTGATACAAAGCCACAAGGACCAGCTTCTACTTGGTTCCAATTCACTGAGCACAAAGTTTTCCAGCCCAGCTCCACTCCTCGGATGTCCCGGGACGGACGGGGGGAGGCCCCGACGTGTTGGCAGGGTCAGGAGAAAGGATGTTATGATCCACTCTGGCCAAGCGACTGTGGAGAGCCATGGAAGCTCCGGCTGCTGGCATGTGCTGCACCTGCAGCCTCCTGCCAAGTCTGCCAGCCAGGGCACGTCCCGGATGTCGCTGTGGTGTTCCCAGCTCCAGCAAAGCTCCTTGGATGGAGGGCTGAGATTTAAGTCTCTTAACACAAAAATACCAACACCTACAGGGAGCCCCAGCTGTTTAATTTACAGCGCTGCTGTATCCGAGCGCTGGGTGCGCTGGAAGAGGCAGCTCCTTCAGAAAGGTCATCCCTTGGACTGCAACAGCTGATACAGCTGGAAAAAGGACTTAAGCTTTTGGATCTAGGTGCCTTTCCAGGTCATGCTGATGGCTGCTGGCTGAAAAGCTCAGGCTGCTGTAACTACAGCACTGCCAGACTTGGGCAGCCGAGGGGGCAGAGAGAGCCCCTGTAGCCCACACCTGAGGTCTGACACACCTGGGGCCCCTCATTCCAAGACACACACTGAGGGGCTGCAGCATGTCCAGAGAAGGGAACAGAGCTGGTGAAGGGTCTGGAGCACCAGGAGTGGCTGAGGGAGCTGGGGGGTTTCAGAGGGGACCTTCTTGCTCTCTCCAACTCCCTGACAGGAGGGTGGAGCTGGGTGGGAGTCGGGCTCTGCTCCCAGGGAACGAGACAGGACAAGAGGAAACAGGCTGAAATTGCACCAGGGGAGGTTTAGGTAGGATATTAGGGAAAATTTCTTCACTGAAAGGGTTGTCAAGTATTGAACAGGCTGCCCAGGGCAGTGGTGGAGTCCCCATCCCTGGAGGGATTTAAGAGCCATGTGGATGTGGCACCTGGGGACATGGTTTAGTGGTGGCCTTCGCAGTGCTGGGGAGCAGTTGGACTTTACCTTAGAGGGCTTTTCCAACCCAAACAATTCCATTATTCTATGTTACAGAAGGGGCTGATTTTCTGGCAGATTCTGCTAGTTTTGTCAAGCAATAAAGCCAGGAAGAATTCCATCCGTATTTCTGGGATGCAGCTATCTGGATGACATCCCCCGTGCCTACACACCACTGCCAAAATCTCTGCAAGTTCACAGCTGTACTGAACACTCTGAACTGTGATTCCTTCCACCAGCTCCCCCTCCACACTGAGCCCATTTTCTGCCTCTAGGCCTTGCTTGGTGGTGCACACGAGGCTTGGCAAAGCTGGCTGGCAGGAGTTTCACCTGCAGGGTCTCCTGTTCTCACCTAGATGAGATTCACTGATTGTCCTGAGCACTCTTGAAGCTATTTTTGTACCTTCTTTCCCTCTTTCAGAGAGCCTCTTGTGCTGCTTCCCTGGAGTACACATCCCTCTAACATCTGTGACAATTCACTCGAGCATTAAGTTGATGGCACGTTGTCACTAGAGGTTCACAGGCTGACATTTCTTCACAAGGGAAGCAGGTGAGGAACGTGTTAAAAATTCACCAAAGGAAACTCTGAAAGCAGCTGTGAGGTCTGGCATTCTCTCATGAATTCCAAGAGGAGGCTCTGGGAGCTGTGGCCCGGAAGGGTCTGTATCTTTTCATCATGTAACGTCTGTGTGCCACCCACGGGGTAATTACAAATGAAGTCTAACACCTATGACAACACCCCTGGCTCAAAAGCCAAATTTGCAAGGTGAGCATAATTTTAGGCTGCCTCATCCCTGGCATGTGGAAAAGCAGCTCTTGTCCCAGAAACAGAGACAGATGTGAGCCAAAGTCACACAAGTGCCAATTATTCTACAGGAAGGAGCAGACAGATCTCATTCAGAAGGAAAGGTCCCATGGAACAAAAAAGGATGAAAAATGAGAGAACTGCACAGAGCCACGTGCTCCTGCAAGTCTGCAGACACAAACCTTCCTGATCTTGCCCTGCCCTTGCACATGTTCTGCAAACACCCTAGGCTGGGAGGTGGGTGGCTGCCTTTCCCATCTGTACCTGGGTTCAGGCAGCTCCCAGGCCCCAACAGCTTCACCTTCTGGACCAGGGCACAGGAAGGAGCTTATCAACCCTTCCCTCATGTTTCACCTTTCTGTTTCCCGCTTCCTCCTTCTGCCAGACATTTTCAGGAGTCCTTTCATGTTTTGATAAAGCAGGCTCTGTGGACAATAGCTCCAACAGGCCCCTGGGAGCAGGGCTGGTGAATGATCTGCTGCACAATGGGCTCTCCGTTCTTAATAAACAGGTGATATTTAAGCAGGAGAGCCCTGCCTGCAGCTCAGCCGCTGAAAAATTACCTGTTCTCCCACTTATTACCTTGGAATTCTTTGCATTTATTCCCATCGGACTGCAAAAGGAACCAAACACCGTTGCAACATGGGTACAGGTCATTACTTAAGACATTAAATCTTTCTCACCTTATATATCAGAGCTGAAAGAGAAGGATCCCTGCTACCCCCTCGCCCACCGGGGATCTTCGACAGTGGGTGAGGGGCATCAGGAGCACCACAGAGGCCCTGGAACGATGTGCCTGCAGCACTGCAGCTGGGGACAGTTACTCAAAGGTAAAATACTACTGCAAGAAAAAGAGAAAGAGAACACCAGGTTACATTAGCAGGGATTGTGGTTTTGGAGGCTCTAGCTCCCCAAAACCCCAAATCACTCGTATCCCTTCTCCTCCACAGCACCCAGATGTTGACATCAAAACCACCCACTGCCCCAGTGGCACCAGAACTGGCGTGTTTTGTTAGGAATGGAGGAGGGGCTGGAGCCAGGAACCCAAAGAGAGTGCTGAGCAACCTCATGCTAATCAGAGAGGCCTGGAAGGCTGCCAGGAGCAGATGGCTGGGAACGCATGACCAGATGAGCATGCATTTTCTAGAGACAAATATCTACAAATAGATCAACAGGGCCCAGGAGGAGGAGGTTTAAGTTTCATGTTTTCAAACCGAGGAGGAGCGAAAGGGCTTGTTCTTCAGACACCTTCAAAGGGCTTGACAACGTCCACGGCAACGTGTTCACAGGCACATGAAGCATCAGACAAGTGTCCCTCACCCCAACCCTAAAAATTATAAGTTCATCCCAGAGACCTGCTTTTACAAGCAAGAAAACACATTTCCCTTGCAATTTCCAAGTTTGTTTGGAAGTCCTGCATGTGGTCTTCCAGGCTCACTTTGGACACAACCTTTAATACCTGCTCTGGCTTTTAGGAAGCTCATGAGAGCAAATTATTTTACTTTCTGCAGCTTTGGTTCCTCTCCAGCACCCCAAAAGCTCTGTGTGGAGGCTGTATTCCTCTAACACAGCCTGCAAAAGCCATGCAGGGAAACCAGTGGAACATTGTGGAACACACCAGACCAAAGCTCTAGAAGCAGCACCAAAACAAAGAGGTGCAGGAGGGTTTTCATGAGCACAGGGCCAAGAATGAGGCTAAAGTGGATAAACTCTGCATCTGTACTGACAACTCACTGTCTGTCCTGAAACTTCTCACTTGAGCTGTTCCCAATACAGTGTTTTTCCACTCTAATCCCTCTCCACGAGGCAGACAGGCTTAAATATCCAAACACCAAGTATGGAGCTGCACTGTCAGAACCACCTGAACTGCCGGGGATCACAGACTAGTTCGGGCTGAGAGGGACCTTAAAGCATGCCCAGTTCCAGCCCCTGCCATGGACACCTTCCACCAGACCAGGCTGCTCCAAGCCCTGTCCAACCTGGCCTTGTAACCTGCCAGTGCAGGCTGCAAACCAACTACTAAAATCTGGCATTTCTGAATGCCAAAATGAAAACTCGCAAACGCAGTAACAACACAGGTAGAATCCCCCAAGGATCTCAGCTTCCCACCTCCTACCTAAACCATCTTTCTACAGGAAACACAAATATTCTTCCTCCACTTGTTCCTTCCTCCAGGTTCGCTAGACTGGGCTCTGGGGCAGGGTTCCCGTGTACCATGGCTTAGAGCAGGGACCTCTTGGAGATCAGGTTATTTAAATACACTAGGAGAAGATGTTTGAGGTGGAAGCCAGCGAAGCTGAGTGTTTTGTTCTCCCCGGTGTGCCCGGGGCTATCAGTGGGCCAGTTCAGTAGTAGTGGATGTGGAGAGGATGACAAAGCACTTTGTGCCGTCCCCACCCCCAGAAAGCTGTTGGCAGCTTTGTTATTCCCTTCCCTCCTCCCTCACCCCCCAGCCAACAATGTACTATTGATAGCTCTCTCCAACTTGCGGCCAAGGCATGGAGAAGCTGGATAATGAAGTGGAGTTGTGGGAAAAAAAAAAAAAAACAACAAATCAAACAGAGAGGCAGTAGTTTTCATGCAAAGCAGCTCAAGACACTTCCCAGTTTCACTTCCTCTGACACATGCAGAAGTCAAAACACAAGCCCCGCTTCAGCCACTGAGCCCTGCCTGTGCCACTGCCCAGACCTGCACACCACCACTATCCCTCCAAAATTAGAATCCCTGCGCATCACCACTATCCCCTTCCAAAATTAGGGTCCCAAGAGCAGCACCCTCAGGGTGTACGTGGGGCACAGACTAAAAGAGATTTTGCTTCCTCCAGCTGCGCTTCAGCTCCTGGGAAAAAGTTCATGCAAACAACCCAAAACGTCTGATCCCTCCATGCATCTGCGCACCAACAGCCCACTGCAACCCTGCTCCCTCAGGCCTGTTTGTAGCTTAAAAATTACACATGTGCTCCGTTCTGACCTCTCTCCTCCTTGCAGAAGCTTTCCTACAGCTTGGTTGAGATTATGACCTTTCCCTGGAGAAACTCCTCAGTAAAAGTGGCTCGGCTGAGCCCTGCCCGAAAGGGGACCTGGAAGCCGGCGTTACACTCTCATCCCGCGGGTGTAATTTTAACTCCCTAAACTCCCAGCGATCCCAATCCCGTGCCCTGTCCCTGGGAAGCGCAAAGGACACCTCAGCAACTTGGGAACTCCTTCACGGCTCCTTAGCAACCCTCGCACCCGGAGCCAGGCCAGGACCAGCACCTCGGGGGCTGAAATCCGCACACTTTCCTGTGTTTTTGGGGCTCTATTTGTTTTGAACACTTAGACCAGAAGGAAGGATCCAAGGAGCTCCCCTGACACTGGAGAAATGACGTTCTTTTTTTTGTTTTCCTTTCTGCCCCTTTCCGAAACAGGCTATGGAGATGCGGCTGCACTTGGCCCGTAATAATAACACTATATTAGTATTGCAAGACACATATCCAGGACTTGAGGAGCAAATTGCAAATAACCATCTGATGACCACAGCACAGGTCAAGCATTTCCCACAAAGGCAGCGGCCAAGAACCGGGACTGCTCCGTGCGCATCCTCTGGGCTCTTATCGGCGACAGAGGAGCAGGAAATGACACTCTGGGGACTCTAAACGAGGAACAGACACACGAGATAAAATCGGTCAGCTGAGAAAAATACACAGATCCTGCAAGTTGGTGCCTGCTGATCCCCAACCTGCCTGGAAAAAGCCACCTTCCCGCAGGCAGGAATAGGTGCGGGGGGTGCGGGAACGGAGCGCCAGGGCCGGTCGGCCAGAAGTGCTCAGGCCGAGGTGAGCCCAGACCCACCCTCGGGGGTTCCTTCACGGGTAAGCGACGCCTCGATGGGGATTTTAACGGCGGAAAGGCGGAGCGGCCTCCCCGCCGTCCCGCGGCCTCCCCGCCGCCTCAGCGCCTGCCCGCGCCCCGCGCCCGCGC
>VZRE01003682.1:496081-519371 GCA_013396775.1 Cephalopterus ornatus
CGCGTGCCCTGAGGGGGCGAGGGGCGCGTGCCCGAGGCTGCCCCTTCTCCCCTCAGAGTCCCGGGTCTCCCCTCAGCGCCCCGGCTCCTTCAGCACCCTGCGCGGGGCACGTCTCACGTAGTCCCCAGGTCCCGCGGCTGGCAGCAAACCCAGGGGTGGGAGCAGGGCCGGCGGCCTGAGTTATGGGAAGTGACAAGGCCCCGGGCGGGAACTGGAGCCGAGGTTATGGGAGAAGAGGTTTGGGAGCAGCAGGGCCGGGGAATGAACGGCCGAGTGCTGGTGGTGCCAAACAGAACAAGCCACTGGCGCTGAGGTGAAGACTGGGTAGAAATCCTTCCCTGTGAGGGTGGTGAGGCCCTGGCTCAGGTTGCCCAGAGGAGCTGTGGCTGCCCCATCCTGGGAGGTGTTCAAGGCCAGGTTGGATGGGGCTTGGAGCAACCTGGGCTAGTGGCCCTGCCCCTGTCAGGGGCTTGGAATGAGATGAGCTTTAAGGTCCCTTCCAGTCCAACCCATTCCATTCTATATCCTGCTTAAAGTATGGTGCTCAAAATGTGACCTGAGATGCCAAAAGCTCATAAGCTGGATGAGTAGGAGCTGGAATAAGGAATGAATACATGGATAACACGATGTGGAGCTGCCCCTGGCAGGGCTCTGCAGGGACTCCTGGTGAGCAGTGTATCCATATGGGAAAGGCAGCAGCACTCACACAGCTAAAGGTGAGGCTCTTGGAGAACCAGGCAGAGTGAGGAACCTGTGAGGTTCAGTCCTGCAGAGCTTGGTGGGTGCTGAGCCTTCACGTACGATCAGGAATCGGGAAGCCCTTTGGAGACTCTGTGGATGCCAGCCCTTAGGGCTGGAGTCCTGGGGAACTTCACACTGACCCACCTGGTCTCACACTTGGGCAACCCCAGCCCTGTCTCATGCAGGAGCTCCTGAGTGGCACCTGCAGCAGCCTGGGATGCAATGCTCTGGTGAGTTCACAGACCTTGGGATCCCACAGGCAGCTCTGGGCCTGGGCTTCCCGGTTCCCAGCGCTGCCCTTCGCTTGGCAGGAAGGGACCAGCTGTTCTGCAGAGAGCTGGACACCAGCCAGGGCCTGAGTTCAAACAGAGCCCATTAAATGGCTTTTCCCCCCTTCCTCCGCATTTCCAGCCCTGCTTGCAGCCGTGGTTCTATTTATAATGCCCAGGAAAAGCAAGCTGAGACTTTCCCACAGTGCCGGCTTCTCAGGCGATTGTTGTTTGGGAAGCTGGAATGTTCGTGGTATTATTTTTATATCCCCCCGGGAAGGGTTTGTGTTTTTTATTACGTGTCACTCTGCGTCCCCATCTGTGCTGAGGAGGAGAGTGTGCAAAGCACAAGGTCTCTGGTGCTGCTCATGGCTCTCAGACACTTTGATGAGGTGCTGCTGGTTTGGGTGTCTGTGCCCATGAGCCCTTTTTGGGGTGGGTGATGGGTGCTCTGAGAAGTGTCCTGGTAGCCATGGGGCTGGAAGCCAGAGGAGCAATGATGGTAACCCCTGTCTCAGTGCCAAGCCTATCATGTCACTTGTTCTGTGCCTCAGCGTCCCCCAGGCACGGAGGAGGGAACATGGAGAATCCTGCTGAAAACAATGGTCTCATCGTTCCTGCCCTGCCCGGGGTTTCAGGATCGAGATGTGCCATTACGCTGCAGTTTTGGAGTGGCAGAGCCATCACATGAGGTTGGGCCTGACAGCTGGGCTGTGGTGTCACTGTTGGTGTGGTGCTGCTGCCAGCAGAGGCCAGTGGGCTCCTTTTTCGCCTTTGTTGGCCATGCGAGGCCATTCCCTGCACAGAGCTGCTGTGGGTTATTCTGGGCATGGCTGGACTGTGGCAGTTCCGTGCTGCTCCTGAGCTCCCCAGCCCATTGGGCAGGCAGGTATTTCACAGAGAAAAACCCACCTCACGTGGACTCTGAGGTCCTGCCTGTCCTCTCGCTTGGCACTGGCACTGGCAGCGCTGCCCACAGCACTCCTGGCTCTCCCTTTCCCTGCCCTGCAAGGCCCTGCACTGCTTCGTTCCCACCCGTGCTGGGAATTCTCCCTGCTGTCCTTTGGTTTTACTGCCCTGCCCAGGACTTTGGCAGTGAGAAATGCTGTTGTGGCACGTTTTTGGATGGTTTCTTTTTGCCACAGCCAGTCTGATGAAGGATGCGCACCTCTGAATAACTTTGCCAGGTTTGTGGCTAATTGTGGACTATGTAGCTCTTAAAAATACTGTCCATCGGGACAAACTATGGAGAGAAGTGATAGGTTTTTCCCCAGCTGGGGAATGGAGACCCAGAGCTCCTCTGTGCCTGGATCTGGTGACACTTGTGGGCTGGGGCTGGGCAGGTGGCTCCAGCCTCTCAGAGCTGCCTGATGTTGGGATGGAAGCTCTTAGATGGGGGAGAGGCGAGGCCAAGGTGACAGGAAGATGATTACTCAGATGATTACCTTGTTGTGTGCAGGGCTGACAGCAGAGACACTGCCCAGGTGTTCGGGGCCATGGAAGCAAGTGGAGTCCCCGTGGGACGCGCTGTCCCTCCAACATTCACTCCATGCTCTTCCTTGGCTGCAGTCCTGGATCTCCTTGTGAGTGAGAAGGCTCCTGGAGCGAGTTCACCCCCTCAATGCCTCTGTGGCTGTGTAGTCACAGGGGCTCTCGCTGACCTCGCCATGATGCAGTCGCTCAGATAAGGGGAACTGCAGCACTGCGGGGGCGGGGTTGAACTAGGAAAGCAGCGGGATGCAGCCCTTCCCTGTGCCTGTTCCCCAGGGACTACCACACATTTGTCCCTCGGCTGTGCCCTCCTTGTTCGAGTGGAGGTTGAGGGTGTTTGTGGTGGGTATCATGTCATGCTGACGCGGTTCCTCGGTACCTGCAGCAGTGCTGCATAGCTGGCTGTGCTTAAAAGTATTGCCTAATGGAAAACACTTCCAGAGGTTTCCAGACAAAGAGGGAAAAGGGTTGGTAGCTTTAAATGTAATTAATACCCTGTAGTTATTTAAAAACATCATTAGAAATGTGTCATTCAGAACTTTCTAGGGCTGGACGTATATCCGGGGATGGAATTATGTTTTTGTCAGCACCTTTTCATCCCCCTTCTGTAACTGCTCTTTTTTTTTTTTTTTTTTTTNTCTTGTTTTCCTAAGGGAAAAACAAAAATGAATACTGCCAAGGAATTTTGTTTTCATACCTCAGTCCTCCCAGCCCTGCTGCCAGCTCTGTCTTCCTGTGCTGACATGTCTGTGTCTTTTATAGCCTCAGCAGCACCAGGAGTTTTCCTGGGATTTTGGCTCCCTGTGTTTTGAGGTGAGCTGTGGATAAGTTCCCTAAAGCTGGCCCATCTGTGCGGCTGGAATTGTGTCTTGAGTGCCCATCTCCAAGGTGGATTTTAATTGTTTGAGCATTTGAATTGGTTGGTGTCATTCACCCGTGTCTTTGATCTGCTTCACATCTGTAACAACAAACGAGGTTCCTTCCAGGCCACGCCAGTAGTTTTCTGCTCTCCCTTTATATTTCCAACACGATGAGTTGATTCCTTGGCAGACCTGCCTGGAGCTGGGGGTCAAATTGCAGGCACGTTGCTGACATCAGTGGCTTTCTTTTTTAATGAGCTTTGTCAGAATTCGTTCTTTAGCCATTAAGCGGTGCCAGCGTGGAGTTCATGCATGAGCTGAGCTGAAACCTGCTCGGTGTGAATTAGTGATGAGGGAAAAGCAGGTCAGGGAACGTCTTGTTTCAGAATGCTGTGATAACTGGAGTGTTCTAAGGCCTGTAACCAGGGAATGGGCAGAACACAGAAATCATGGCAAGCGATGAATTCCCTCTGCTGTGCCATGAGGAAGCGTTGCCCCTCCTTATGCCAGTGGGTTGTGTGGGAAGGTGTTCCCCTGCGGCATGAATCTGGGGGTGTTGGATGGGCTGAGGAGCTGGATGGTGTCAGGGGGATGAGCTGGTGATGCGACGTGGTGGCCCAGCATTAGAGGGTCTGTCATGGACTTGTGTCACCGATGAGCTCCATGTTCCATGCTCCTGGAGGGTGCTGTGTGCCAGTGCCAACACCTTTGGAGAGGGCTCTGCTGGGATCTACCACTGCAGAAAACATGCCAGGGAGAGTCCCTGGCTGTCCCTCCAAGCACCGGAGCTGGGATGAGTTGCCCTAGAGAGGCCAGCAGGGGTTTTACGGGCAACCACTGGGAAAAGGCAATCGCTGCACCCATGGTGATCTGGCACAACAGAACCAGGGAATGGTGTGTGATAGAAAAAGTAATCCATGGCATATAGAGCCTACAGCCTTCCTGGGAATGTGTAGGTGTGAGTTTGAGGCATGTGGCTCCCAGCTCCGGCCTGTGTCAGCTGAGCTGGCAGCAAGGAGCACCTGCGGGAGCCAGGGTTCACTCCAGAGGTCACCTCTTCCTCGGCCAAAAGTAATACTTGTGTGATTCCCTTCCACTGCCTGTAGCTCCTCTGCGTCATCCCTGCTGCTCTGTGCCCGGAGCTCTTTTCCTTGGCTGCTTGTCGAGTAGGACACACTCCAGGGTACTCAGTGCAGCGATGGTGGGTGGTACAGAGACAAAAAGGGAAAAAATCAAGGACAAATTGGGGAAAAGGAGCACACAGGAAAGGCCTCGGGTGGTGGAGAGTTGCCTTGCTGCTGGATTTTGCACATCTGAATGCATCCAGGGCTTTGTATTGATTTTTTTAAAAGCTCTTTCAATTATTTTTACAACGAGCTCATCTTTCCTGGCACATCCCTACTCCCTGTTTATTCCATACCAGGCGTTGTTCACCTCTCTGCAGTTATCCACATTTGAGCTGTGAACAGCAGCTCTGCTGCTTGTTCCTGAAGAAAAATAGGTCTTGTCTTGGCTACTTGTAGGTGCTGTGGGAAGGTGGGATGGATGGAGCTGGGGGTGTTTCTGATGGAGCTAAACTGAACTTAACCAAAATGGGGCCTGTGTGCTGCCTCTGCGCAGCGGGACTTGGCAGAAGCTGTTTTGCTGTGTGGTTTTGGTGCTTTGGGATATGCTCCTATGAATGGAGGTGGCTTGTGGAAAAGGCTGAGTGGTGTGTCGGCCCATGGTGATGTTGGGAGCCACTGCTACTCCAGCCAAAAATCCAAAAGGCCTCTTGGAGCTGCGTTTTTAAGACCACGAGTGACTGCACACTGCAAGGGCCATTGGAAAATTAAAGCGTTGCATCTGCCCAGAACATTTCGTGATACCTGAGCAAGGCTTCTTAAAAATTTCACATGGCAAGAAATCAGAACTGTGTCTTGGAGGAGCTTGTTTTGTGTCATTTGTCTTAACCTAAGGCTGTACCATAAAACAGGAAATCTTGGAAGTCCCAAATCTGAAAATCTAAAGTCCTTAAAGCGCTGCCCCAAAGCTCTGCCCTGGTGAGTTGACACCAGCAGCACTGTAAGCCTGGCTCTCATTTTCACAGCACAGCTTTAAGCAGACTGAGCCTAGGAGTAGGTCCTATGGGTCCGACACCAGGGAGTTGGTCCTGTCTCCTCCAGAGGGGTTCGTGACCGGTCTCGGGGATGCTGCACAGTGGCACCAGTGGTTCTGGCCAAGGATTCGCCCCTGGCTGCTGAGCTCCTGTCTGCTGACACCTCCTGTGCTGGCGGTGCAACCGTTGGAAACAAAGAGTTGAGAAGCTTGAGGACCTGTCCAGGCAAAACACCTCTCCTTTTGCTTTAATAATTTTGTTTTTCTCAATTCTACACTCCCATGATAATGTGTCTGGGCCTGTTTCACTGCACTGGATCACTCCAGTGAGTGTTCAGTCCAGGTCTGGGATCCACATATTTCTAGAACTTCATTCTGACTCTGTCCCCTTCCACGTCACATATGCAACATGGACTTTGCCAAGGGGGCTTGGGGATGCACTGGCTGCAAAACCCCCAAACCTGTGTGCTTGGATTCTTCTCTCCTGTGGCTCTCTGGGCATGTGAGGCATCTGCTGGGTGTGTTTTTGTTCCGGTGCAGCCGGATTCATAAAGCTCCAGTTTTCGTGGCCCTGCAGGAATTTGCAGGCTCAGTGAAATCCCTGGGGGCTCCCTGCAGAGGCTGGCTGGTTGTTCACCCTCTGGATCATTTGTGAACAGAGGCAAAGGGCTGATGGAAAAAAATTTTTCCACAGAGCTGCCTGCCCTGCTCTGGCCTGGAAGCCCATGTGTGGCTCCTGGCCCTTGTCAGCAGCTGTAGCGTGTTCATCACAAGCCAGGGCACTGCTAACCCCTATGTTGCTCCTTTATATTATCAAATACTGTTAAAATTGTCCTCTGGGTAGTTTTATCATTGATGTCTCTGTATGCAGGCGCTTGTCTTCTTGAATTTTGTGCTTTGTGATCTAACAGATAATTTTTCAAATGATGCATTATTTACAATATGCTAAATTCCTTCATTTGATATAAACTTACAATCCTTTCCTGTTTCAAACCTGTAGAATATAGGAAGTGTTATTCAAACACAACTTTGTACAAAGAATGGAGAGAGGAAAGAAACAAAGGGGAGACAGGAAAAGGGCCTCCTTTTGGAACAGAAACACCTTTGTGTTGCAGGTGATTCCAGCTGGATTTGTCCTGGTGCTTCGCCCACCAAGTGGAGTCCCTGGGAAACTAAATGCCTTTGTCTTCAAGACCCTCTGGCTAAACAGATTTCCAAAGACCTCTTTCCTTCAGGATATGCAAACATGCTGGTCTGGAACACTGTTGTCATTATGTGCAGGGGGAGTCTCCTATTCCTCGGGCTCTAGTTACAGCCTGCCTCCAAGTGATCCCCAGCGCAGGGAAGGTCTAAATGATTCGCAAGAAGAAACTTGAGAACATGCCCATCAAACAGCAGAGTCAGGGATCCATGAGCTGCCATCTGTAGTGCTGTGGAACACTGATAAAAAGCTTCCTGAGCTACCTGCATGGAGGGCATTCCCAAATTCAGCACCAGAAGCTGGGTGTACATGATGTTGGATCTTACCTGTGGGTTTGGGGCGTGGATAAAGATGCTACACTTGTTGGAAGCATCACTGCAGACCATAGTAGCTGGTAGGGTATCATGCTGTCCTGAGGAGGGACTTGTGAAGCCTCTCAAAGGGAGGCTGGGACTCGGATCCTTTGGATTTGAGGTTTTGAATAGCTCTGCCTTGGTGTGTGTGTGATGAGTGGTGTGGAATGTACCTAAGAGGTGCCACCATGAGCCCTGGTGCCCAGTATGCAAGGGCTGATCCTGACCAGGAAGCCCCTCTGCTTCCTGCCTCCTCCTGCACACCTCTGGAAGAAGGAATGGGAACCAGAGCAAGGCCAGCAGCACTGATGGAGTGCCCCCCTCAGCTGGCCCTTCAGGAGCGAGGGGATGTGGTTTTTGGCTGGAGCCAACCCTGGTTGTTTTACATACTGTTGTGTAACAGCTCTGCTCGGGGCACAGACTTGCACTGGACACGGATCTGGAATCCCCTGGGACTGAGTTTCCCGAGAGCTGCTCTCCTGAGACATCCACAGACCTGTTGGAAGAGGCACAGCAGTTTGCGGCCAAAAGCAGATCCCACCCTGGGTGTCACGGCCGTGGGGAACTCCACACAGAGGCCGTTCCCAGGCTGGGCCGGCTCTTGGCCTCTCCTTCCACCGGGATCACAGCGCTTCCGCCACCACGTCCCGGAGCCATCCAGCCGCAGGAAGTGCAGCAGGTCATGGGAACCAGTCCGAGGACAGGAGGCCGAGCCTCTGTGGGAGCCAAGCGCCTTGCCCCGGCACGCTGCCTCTGCTCCTCTGGAAGGCTGCGAGGGGCTGGGAGGCATGGGGTACACGGGGTACGTGGTACACGGGGGGCACAGGGTACATGGGGTACATGTGTCACCAACTCAGGCACACGGCCTGTTGCCAAGTGACACCGTGTTCCTGCCATCGCCCCCTAAGTGTCCCTCACCAAAGTGTGGGTGCCCAGCACCCCCTTCACCCCATTCCCTGCCCAGCTGTCACTCCCCTACCGTACCCCCCATCTCCAGGCGCTGAGGGAAGCCGGGCAGAGGGGCAGATTATATGGACCAGCTGAAATGCCTCGTGCCTTTTAGCATTTTCCTCCTTTTTATTAAGTGAGGAGCTTCCTTGGAACACTGAAACCTCTGAGAGCTTGGGAATTATTAAAGTCACTTTTAGCTCTGACAGCATTTGTTTTTTGAAGCATTTTTAAAACTATTTGCCAAGTTTTCCTTTCAGTTGATAAAAAAGGGCTGTGTTTTGAAGTTCCTTGTCCTCCAGATCTCTCCCAAGATTTGCTGGGGCCATCATCCTGCTGGAAGAGCCACGGGAATGTGAACGCAGCAGTGCTCTGTCCTTGTCCCCAAGTGCAGCCTTGCTTGGCCCGCTTTCACCAATGGCCCTGTAGGGGTTTTATGGGATATTTAGCTCAGGCACCATCTTCCAGCTCTTTGCTCCTTGCATTTCCAGCTCACTCTCTTGCAGTAGGGCTGGATGCATGTGGGAATGGTGGTTCGTTTGGGACAGGAGTCTGGGATTGCTTTGAAGCCAAAGGGAGTAGCAACAGAGCGGGGAGGCAAAGGTAAGGTGCAAAGTTATTCTGTAGAAATTTATATTGATGATGGTGAAAAAATAGTAACTTGGTCCTCTGTCCCCTATATTCCCACTAGTGACTGCATTTTCCTCTGTTTTATGAGGTTTATGTCAACTCCTGCGTGATCTTCCCGTGGTCTTGCGGGGGCACAGGTAATCCCCGTGGACCAGGAGGGTTCCTGGTCCCAGGAAGGGGACAGCACCATGTCTCAATGCTGCTGGCAGTGAAAACAGAGAGCTCGATGCATTTAAATCTCACCTTCTAACACCTGAAACTTGGGGACTCAAATGTGTTTTCCAGTTTTAATGCCAAACCAAGTTCTCACCAGCCTCCTTCCTTCCGCCCACAAAGAGCTCCTGCTGGGGGAGGGCACGGAGCTGAGATCCCTGCGATGCTTTGTAACTTTTGTTCCTGTCTTGTGTCTCCCCGCAGCGGTTTCACACTTCGCCCCGCAGATTTCGGCTCCCGCCGTCTGGTGTCGCAGGGCTGAGCGGCAGCAGAGCTTCCCAGCAGAGGTTCCCAGCTGAGCTCTCCAGCAGAGGTTTCCTTCCATCGCGACGGTTGGGGTCACTCTTTCACAACGAGCGTTTTTCTCCCGAGCTCCAGCTGCGCTTTCCAGTAGGAGGAACTCCGAGCATTGCATCCTATTAACGTGCCGGCCGGAATTTCAAGCTCCCGGGACTCTCTTAGCTGGACAAACGCATGGCCAGCAATATCTCTGGTTTTAATAGTGCAGCCATGCAGGAATAAGCTTTTTATGTGGCCTCAGAAGGTCAGTAAATTAGTGTCCTAGCTCCCTGGGCTTCTCTGGGTGTGGATCCAGCAAGGGAGCTGGAATCTGCTCATCGTTTGGCCTCTCCCAGCTGTCATCAGTGGGGAGGGAGTGATGTGGCTTAAGCTCGCAGAGTCATCCCCAGATCTGGCACATGAACGCATGCCATGGCATTTGTCATGGTCACTGCCCCTCGGCACCTCAAAACCTCTGTGGTGCTGGTGCAGGGGGAGTGTGGTGTGATGCCAGGACCCTGCTGGGCTTCCTGTGGAGAGGGCTTATCCCATGTTTGGTTTTCCCCTCTTCTTGGTGTGAGCAGGGCTCAGACACACCGGACCCATCCTCAGCCTGAGACACCTGGCTTGGCTTTGGAGAGGAGCTGATGGTGATGCGAGGGTTTGGCTTGTGGTGGGCACAGCAAGGCCCCCCTGGGGCCGGGCTGAAGCCCACGGGCTCTTCCCTGGTAACGAGGGGCTGGGGGCAGCCAGACTGGAGCATCCTCAGGGGGTCCAGCCCCGCTGCTGTCCCGTGTGAATGCGGCTGCTCCCAGCCCAGCCGGCTCATGTGCAACCACGTGGGAACGTCCTGTCCTGGTGGAGGAGGAAGGGGGGTCAGTGGGGGAACTGCGGGGGTGGGAGAAAACCATCACCCGGCGATGGGAACTGATTGTACCAAGGAGGGGGTCTTCAGGGATAAATTTAGTGGTTCTGAAAGAGCCCAGCTGGCTCTGCCTGCTGTGCGATGAGCCAAGCGTGCCAGGGATGTCTGTGGCTCCTGCTGTCATCAGGTGGTAAAGCCCTGGACACTCCATGGGGACAGGAAGATGGAGTGGAAAGTGGGGAGCGTTGACTTGTGCAGCCCCAGCCAGGCTAACCCCTTGCCAATCCTCCTTGGTGGCTCAGTTATTGCTCGAGGAGAAGGAGCTTGGAGAAGACAAATCAACCAGGGCTGATTTGTGAAGCAGGTCACCCAAGTGCAGGGTGCTTTTAAATTCCCAGGTGACGGCTTTGTGATGTCCTGCCAGGGCCTGGCAGTGCTTCTTCTTGGAGGAGGATGTGCCCAGTGCCAGGAGCCAGCCCCTGCCTGGCACACCAACGGGACCTTGAGGAGGTCATTTGCTTTGTTAGGGGGGTGAGGGTCCCATCTGCCGAGCAGGGGGACCAGCCAGGCTTGGTGACACCATGCTGCCACCTCACAGGGGACATGGTACCAGCAACATCCCAGGCCTCACTGAGTGGCCAGCCTGCGGTGTGGGAGGGAGCTGTGAATGGCCGTATTTGCACAGGCAATGTTTTCATCTCTGGACTTGATCCAAAGCCAGGCTGGATGGAGCTTGTAGTGACCTGGTCTCCCTGGTCACTGGAAGGTGTCCCTGCCCATGGCGGGGGAGGTGGAGCAAGATGATCTTCAAGGTCCCTTTCAACCCAAACCATTCTGTGATCCTCACACAGGAACGGCCCTGCATGGTGCTCCCTTGGGAAATGGTGCTGGCAGGGAGCCTTTCTCACTGTTTTTATGTTTTCCTGGGCTCCCTCTCGTGTCAGTCCTGGAAATTCCATTCATCACCTGGCTTTTCCTTTGGTATTTACCTCCCTGGCCCAGGTCAGGTGATGTCTCGCTGCTGCAGTGCTTATCTCATCTCTTTTCACACCATCCTGTCCTTTCATCTCTTCTCCTTAAGATGTTCACAAGGACACCCAAACATCTTCCAGAAAGGCAGCCAGGCTTGGATGTCAAGCTGTGCCTCCCTCTCACACTTCCCCATCCCTGGAAGTGTTCAAGGCCAGGTTGGATGGGAATCTGAGTAACCTGGTCTAGAGGAAGGTGTCCCTGCCCATGGCAGGGGTTAGAATGAGATGGGCTTTAAGTTCCCTTCCAACCCAAACCATTCTGGAATTCTATGATTCACCTTGCACTCAGCATGTTGGATCAGCTGTGGCAAACCAGCCTCTTCCAACAGAGCCAAGCATGTCTCCTTCCTGCTGCCTGGGGTTTTCACAGGTGGGTTTCTGCCAGCCCCTTTGTTCTGAGCAGAATCACTTTGTGCTTCTTTCCCATCGCCATGTTATTAATTAACCCGGTTAGTCACGTAACCGTAGTGCTGGACTCACTGTTGTTTAAACTGGTGAACCCAAGCCTTGATTCACTCCCTTCTCTCTGCTCCAAGGTACTGCAGCTCCACGGAGGGGGAAGTTCACACTGTCAGCTGCCTCGGGAAGCGCTGAAATTCAGAGGGCAGCGAGGGATTTGCAGGAGGAGAAGAAGACTTGGTGCAAGCTCCCTGGGGCTGTAGGGCTCTGGGTATTCCTGAAGCCTGGGCTTGGGTTTGAACACGGTCGGTTGTGGGGCTGAGCTTTTGCCGCTGCATGTGCCAGCAACGCCGCTGTTCCTTCCGCCTCGCCGAACGGCAGCCGGCCCGAGCTGGGGCCTGTTTAATTCAGCAAGTCATAAATTCATAATGCTTATTTACCACGCAGCACCATCAATATTTGATAGTGGCCACCAGCCCACCGCAGCACAGCACATAGAGGAGAGGGAGGTGGCTGTGTGGGGCTAGTGATGGGGCTGGTACGGAGTGGGGCTGCCCGTGTTAGTGTGGTGGTGCCGAGACAGGACTGGAGAGACTTGGGCTCCTCCTCCGGCCCTGCAAACCTGCCAGTGGTGGGATGAAGCCTCGATGGCTCTGCAGAGAGATGCGTGGGGGCCGGGCTGGCAGCTGGAGGCTGTCAGGTCTGGGAAAGAATGGAGCAGGGAGCCAGGCACAGAGGGGATCTGGTGGTTGGTGATGAATAGGGAAATTTGGAGACCTTGGGACACACACACAACTCGGTTTTCCCCAGGGTGTCCCAGGATGACCACAGGGGCTGCCCCGTATGTGCCACTCGATGCTGGCTCCACTCGGCAGAGGTCTGGGGATCAGCGCCGTGAACTCAGGAAGCCCCTTGACCCCCGACCCTGGCTCACTAATTGACTGCGGGGAGGGAAACTGCCCTTCGTGGAGGGGTGAGCAGGAAGGAACCTTCTCCCTGAGAGCTGCCGAGGCTTCAAGGAGAAGGCGCAGGCGGGGGAGTTTAGCTGTGCAAAGACAATATTTTTCAGTTCACTCCAGAAGAGCCTCTTCCTGCTTATGGATCTTGAGCGTTTTGCCCATCATAAGCAAAAGCTGCTGCAGTCGGCAGCCCCCCCACAGCTCCTGCTGGAGCCGGGCCCCTGCTCTGCACTGGCAGTGCTGAGGGTCTCGTTTCTTGCTCTTTTGAAGGGGGCTGCTCTCTCCTGCCTGCCCTTAGCCTGAGCAACCCCTCCCCTGGTTGTGTGAAGGTAACGAAAGAAGCCAGGTGCAGGCTGTACCCTGGAAACCCTGGACTTGTCCAGAAGCCATCCTGGCTTCCCACCTAACGTCTGCTGTGGTGGGGGGACAGTGTGCAGACCGGGGGCTCTGTGGCCAGTGGAGCCTGATGGGATGTGACAGCTCCAGACGGGCATACAGCTGCAGGTTTCCATTACAGAGGGGACAGGGCAGAGGCAGCTCGGAGGTGCCTGGTGGGTCGGTGCCTTCCCTGGCATCGCTCAGCAATCCCGGGGTGCTGGGGCCATGGCACGCTGCTGATAAGGTGGCCCTTGGCCCCCAGCACCGCTCTCTGAGTGGTGCTCCACTCTCCCTGCCGTGCTGAGAGAAGCCAGGCCAGCCCCAGTGACAGGTCTCCCCTTTTACGGTAGCTTTTATCTGTCCCTGGGGAATGTGGCCCCAGCGCCAGCTGGGCTGCCTGTGGCAGCAGTGGTGGCAATGCCAACAGCTGAACCGCCTTCCCTCCTGCTACCCCAAAGTTTCCCTCAGCCAGCCGCATCCCTGCTCTGCCAGCTCCCGGACCCATTGCTGCCATTCCCAGGGGATGTAGCAGGAATTAAAGCCCCTTCCCAGCACACTGGGGTCCTGCCCTGTGCTGACTGTGCTGGTAGCCAAGAGGGCACATGTTGGGTGGTGGCTTGCAGCTCTGTGTTGGATTGGGGACAGCAGGGTGCCCATGCATCCCTGAGTGGTGCATCCCAAACCCTGCCCCCGAGGCTTTCCCAGCTTGGACTTGAACTTTTTGCTCAGGACGTGACTCCCCGCACTGTCTTGGTTGTTGCAATACCAGTGCCTGTAGGTCTGCGGCTTAGGGGATTTGGGAGTGTGGCAAATGTGGGCAGCTCTGCTTTAATTTATAGTGAGAAGTGTTTATGGGCCTTGTGCTAGAGACACTTCACTGTCCAAGTGGTCAGATCCCTCCTCTTATATCCTGGAAAGGACCAGATTGCATGAGCTGGTGCGGGGAGAGGGGTTTTCCATGACAGCATGAACGTCCTCTGTACCAACCACTGTCAGCTTTCCCCTACAGTGAGCCCAACACATGGGGTGACAGTGTTAGAGCACAGAGACCACACTGCTTGGAGGGGATGAGTGAGATGAGGGTGAGCTGGGAGGAACTGGGAAGATGGGGTCTGCCCTGGCTCTTGCCAGGAAGCCCCTTTTCAGTGTCACAGGATAGCTGATGGATGGCCATGGTGCATACGTGCATGGGAACGAGCCCTCACTGCTTTCACCCCTGGGAGCAGAGTGGGAAGACATGGGACACCTGCAGAAGAGGTGTCCTCCTCAGTCGCTGCCCCAACAAGCTGCTTCCAGTCAGTCCCCGGCAGCATCCCTGCCAGCCCACACCACTGCAGGGACAGGGTGGCTGTTTGGTGGAGTGCTCAACCGGCTCCCAGCCCTCCTTCAGGTACCCATTCCTCTGAAATATTCATCAGTGTGCTCCGCTGGAGACACCGAATTGCTCTAAACCTCTCTGAATATTTCATCCTCTTCCCTGCAAATGGTTCTGCTTGGGTTGGTGACATCCTGGGCTTAGATCTCTCTGAGATAAGCTCCAAAAAAGGGAGGTTAGTGTCCCCACAAACCTGCTTGCTTGCTGGGGCTGTGACACCAGCCTGCCCCACCATGCTCTCCCTTCTCCTCCTCCTCCTCCTTGCTGTCTCCATAACACCTCTCGAACACAATGTTTCTTCCTCATGCTGTTTCCATGAGCAACATTCAAAGTTCTGGCAGATGGATCCCATGGGGACACTGGGAGCAGACATCAGGGCTCCTTGGGGTGCAGGGATCAGCGAGGTTCAGGGATGGGCAAGGTTGCGAGGATTAGGGATTAGCAGATGATGCATATGCTAACAGTGGGTGCAGGACTGTGGGATGCAGGGATGAGCATGAGGAACAGGGATTACGTGGGACACAGGCATTAGCAGTGACGTTGGGAATAGCAAAGGGTGCCAGGCTTGGCACAGCAGCTCAGCCTTTCAGAGGTCGACCCTTGCTGCTGAGTGCTTCTAGGCACCCGAGTTACTCATTATTCTGATTAATTCGTCAGCAGTTCTGACCAAATAAGTCAAGAAAGTGGAAAAATATCTGAAGAGCTTCTTGCCCCTTGTTGTCCTGCCAGGGTCGGGGTTGGGAGCTCTCGCTGCGGTGCCAAGGCCAGTTGCTGCCCCCTCCACTGGTTTTACTGTTCTTGGGGATGGCCGATGAAAGGAAACTGGGATTGCCAATCCTGAGGACACACAGAAACATGTCTGACCCCATCCCACTGCCTCATCCCACTCCTTGGGGGGCTCTTTCTCCACCTCTCTGCTCCAGAAGTTAAAACCTCTATCCTGGCATTGCTCATGGAAAGTTTATATATAGCCTTTTGTTTTTGCCAGCGTCCCCCTTGAATTTAAATAGCTCTTCCCTGTGCCTGGTGTTGACCCCGGATGTATTTATAGAGAGCAATCAGATTTGTGCTCAGCACCGAGCAAACCAAGCTTGTGTCAGCCCCTGAGGGAGGCCCTTCCACCCGCCTGGCCTCACATTGAGCCTTGCCCCTGAGGAGGAGGAGGAGGCCTCGAGGGCTGGTGGGGGCCGCTCGGGGGGTTCTGAGCTGGGGCTGTGCCAGGCTGCGCACAGCTTCCTTTAGGGGGGCTGCACCAATTCTGGCCATGGGACAGCTTTTTGGATTGCCGTCATTAGGGTTCAGAGTGAACGCTGGCCTGCAGGACTGGTGCTGCTGCTCCTCTGACGCTGTTTCATGCGTGGAGGTGAACCGTGTCTCCGGTGCCACAGGCCACACAAAGCCAGGGCTGCGAGCAATCCCGCGGGATGGTTTAACTCCCCAGGGTTAAGTGAGAGGCTCCTGCCACCTCTCCTGCAGCCAGCCAGCTCCCCCCGCGGATGCCAGCTCTGCTCCCACCCCGGAGGTCTGTGCTGCTGGGCGGCCTCCCCTCCAACCTCAGCTCTTGACTATTTAAGGCAAATCTCCCCGCCGGACTTTTAAACAAAACCCGGGCTCCTCTCGCTCTCCTCATTTTAAATAACTCGCCTGGCGTAAACAGAATGAGGCATAACACTATAAATCAGGCATTCCCGGGATCTGCCTGGCAGGCCGTGCGCAGGGGGCTCACCAGGCCCCTGAGCTTCCCCAGGAGCTCTTCTCGGGGCCTGGGGGGAGCGATAAGAGGGCAAGAAGGGCTCTGGTGGGGCAGGCGTTCCCAAGGAGACTAATGCGATTATGGGCTGCCAGCCTTTGGGGTAAAATAATTAAGGTTGCAAAATAGTTTCCATCACAGCCCCTCGCTTGTTGTTCCCCACCAAGGCTGGAATTTTCCAGGCTGTATTCCCTGCGTGAAAATGAATTTTTCCAGGGAAGTTTGCACTGGCGATGGTCAGTGATGCAATGGGTGTTTCATAAACGTTTTGGGAGAAATACCTGGACTGCAGGTGTGAGCCCAATGTGTAACTCACAGGGACATGGGCACTTTGCAGCAAAGCTTGTTCCATTGGTCGAAGGGATCAGCTCTGGAAAATGGGCCCTTGTGCCGTTGGTCCTCAGTGTTTATGCCCTGTGGTCGAAGCAGAACAGAAGTAATTATAGCTTGTCCCAAGGACCAGTGCTTCCCATGATAAAACTCTTTGTTTTCTGTGGTTTTTAGGGCTTTGCCAAACTTTCATCGTGAGCTGAATCTTTCGTTCTGGGTGTCCAACATACACCAATTCTTCGAAACAGCCTGGTTTAAACAAGTCTGGCCTTGCTGAGTTTGAGAATTAGGAAGATGTATTGCATTGGTCTGCTGCCAAGGCTGGAAACTCGAAGGGCTGAGACTTGAGGTGCCCTGGGAGTGGGGATTGGACACTACCTGTGCCTGTGGGGAATCCCGGGTGCTGGCTAAGCAAAGCAGCCCTCAAAGACCCCGCAGGCGGTGCTGGAGCCTTGGCTGTGCTGAGCATCCCCAGTGTGAGGATGGCACTGGGAGGGTGCTGCTGTGGTATGATGGCTTTTGTACCCCCCGTGCAGGAGGGCAGGAGCAATGGTGGAGCTGCACTGCCGTCCCTGGCCTGCCCTGGTGCTGCCCTCTGCCTTCCCTTCTTCACTGAAAGACAAACAGGATGGATGGAGCAGCCTCTTGCAAGGCAACACTTCGTTTAGCTCTCACCCTCCCCTTACTCGCTAATCACTGTCATTTATCCACGTCACTGAGGAGCAGCCTTCGCTGGGAAGTGTCATCTCCAGGAGGAGGGCATGGGTCCTGCTTGGTCAGAGGAGATGGGAGGCTGGAGTCAGCAGGAAGTCTCCTCCATGCCACATCCATGCTGGGATCTCCCCTGTGCTGGGCAGTATCCTGCAGGCTCTGAAAATGGAGGTGTTCCAGGCTGCCCTCTGTGGTGCCCAGTGCCTGGAGAACAGCAGGAAGGAGGAAGGAAGCTGCAGGAGACTTCTTCCCTACTCTTGAAGTCACCCATGGACACATATCCCGGCGTAGATGTGCTGCCTGAGGGGAACCCATGGGAAGTGTCCTGGGGAAGGATACGATAAATGAGCTGATAAAGATCTTTTCCAAGCTTGTGGCTGCAACAGAGAAAGCGCCACATCCAGGCTCATCCCACATGTCCCGTCTTGCACCCTGGCTTGTTCCAGTAGGCTTTGGGAACTGTGGTGCATCCTGGGCTGTCACTGGTGGCAAGGGCGGCAGGGAAGCTGAGCTGTGCTGCATATGGCAGGATCGCTCACTTGGGTTTTTGACAATCTGTTTTCCAAGTCAGGAGGTCATGTGTATGTTGGTCGTGTTGCCAAGGATTCCTCCACAACACGTCCTTTTGTTTTGTTTGACAAGGTCTCCAGTGTGCAGAGGGGCTGGACGTTAATAACCTTGGTGAAAATGGGACGCCTTTCCCTGGGGAGTTGGGGTAGTGCCTTTGGCAGTGACCAGGGACGTATCACGCAGCACAGCTCAAAGCTGCCCACCACCTCCTCGACTGTTCAGATGATTAATGGTGAAGTCTGGGAGCATTTCTGCCCTCCATGTGATCCATAATGCCTGTTACTTAAGTATGAAAATAATTTAGCAGAGGATGAGGTCTGTAGAGACCACACTGATGGGCAGAGGTGGCTCTGGTGAGCAGGTTGGGACATGGCTCCTCCACTTGGTAGCACCTGGCTGAGGGATCCAAACCTGGATTTGCTGACACCCAGAGGGGCCTTGGCCACGTCCTAGTTGTAGGTCACACACAAGGGCTCAGGACGCCAATGACACTGAATGTCTCTCAGTACCCTGGGTCAAGCCACATTCTGTCCCTGCTGCTCCAGCCACCCCTGTGGCCATTGAAGCCGATGTTCTCACTGAGCATCTGGTCAAAACCTCAGTCAAACAACCACAGAGGAGTGAAGGGGCAGGATGTGGCCCGGCAGGACTTGCCAAATTGTGCTGTGCTGCTGGGACAGGTCTGGAGACCATTGGTGCCACTCTGTTGATGCTGAGTGCTAGGCCCTGAGCAGAGCTGCTCCTGATGGAGGCAGCGATAGTGGGGCTGTGAGGAGCCTTGCCCTGTGGAGCCGAGGACCTATTCCACTGATCAGCTCCTGATATAGCTCCAGTGAGGTGGGATGGATCCAACTCAAAAATCCCTCCGTTATGGCTGGCATGGGAACACAGGAACCTGGGCAGCTCCCAGCTCCTCTGTGTACGAGGTTGTTGGTGAGGTCCAACTGCACTGTGGGAAGAATTTTGGCCCCTGAGAGCACTGTGGTGGTGGCTTCAGCTGCACTTCTGACTGAATGGTGGAGGAAGAAACTGCAGGGGATGAACATGGAAGGACAGCCCCAATGCTCCATCATGTCTGCAAGGCCTGGGCACACCTCCTGGGCCTGGAGCTGAGACAGCCTGCACTCTGCACTTGGAGAAGTCCAGCTATGGATGCCTCATGCGCAGCAGCTCAGTGCAGGATGAGTGCAGGAGCCAGGCTTGTGGCCACCCCATGGGGCTGGGATGGCTCTGGGGTCTTTAATTAACAAATTCTCTATAAAAGATTCCCCCTGGTTCATTCCCTCATAATTAATATGCCCAGACAGTGCAAGTGACACATTAATTATGAAACTAAAGAGGTAACAGTGCATTGTTTCAGTGCTGCACAAGCAAAGAGGAGCACTGCCTTTTTTCTCCTCCATATTTCATCTTCTAGGCAAAAAAACTATGAGTTTTGGGGCAGACTAAAGTCCTATCTTCATTTCCTAGGTGACTAAGTGGCAAATCCCTCCATGCAGCCATGCTTTTTCCACAAGGAGATCGCCAGCACTGCTGCATCTGCAACCCGTCAGAAAAAGCGTTTGGGTTTATTGTTCCTGCTCCTGGCTCCACACAGGCTTTTCTGTTTGGCGCTATCATTTTATTCAAATTGTCTAAACACAAGCTCTCCTCACCCGTTTTTGGTCGGGAGCCCACTCGGTGGGTTCACGTCATGGGGCTCAGCGAGCGTCCGTGGAGCTTGTCTCAGGCGGTGCTGCCAGAAGCTGCTCCGAAATGCCCATAAAAGCAGCTTTGCAGAGATCTGATGCGTCTGAGCAAACATTGCGCACACCTCCGAGCCCTTGTCTCTCTCAGTTAACTTCAGCTCGTCCTCCTGGGGGAAGGCAGAGCTGGAGAAGACGAGCCGTGATGTACGGAAAGGAATTAAAGTTTGAAAGCACTCACTGCCGTCCTCAAAGCAGCTACTCCAGGCATGTGATGTTGGATGAGCTCTGTAATTCCACTGCTTCTCTGCCCTGCACCCACTGGGCCACCTCAAGTCCTGCACAGCTCCGAGGATGGGGCTATTTGCATCCTGTCATTCGGTACCCAAATGTCAGTTGTCCCCAGTACTAATTTTCCTGCCACGACTTTCACCCTCTGTCCTTTGCTGGTGTAGCCACGTGGCATTTCACCAACAGAAGGACCAAATCCATGGAAGGGGTTGGGAGCTACTCTTCAGCCAGACCTTGACCAAGTGCCACCCCTGTGTTTGGGGACTGATGCACCAAAGGAGGCTGCGGGGCCAGGAGGAATGGCTGGGCAGGTTCTGCACCACAGTGGGCTCAGGGGAAACAGGGGCCCAAGGTACCCCGTATGACAACCACCATGATCCCCAAAATGAAATTCACGGCCCCTTTACAGGTGGATGAATGGGGCCTGGGAGCACAGGGCAGCAGAGTGGGCAGCAGATGAAGGATGCAGCAGCCCAGCTGGAGAGAGACAACCCTCTATTATCACCTTAACTGGTTAACTGGTGAGCTGGTCATCTGCTTGTTCAAGAGTGAGGAAATGTAAAGCTGAGAAACCGTGTGAAAACACAAGATTATCTACAGCTGGTTGTCATTTCAAGGCCTACCTCAATTTCTCAGCTGATGCCAATCTGTTTCTATCCCAAGTACTTTGTTAGCCCCCTTTCTAGCACCTGCTTGCTGGTTGTGAGCACCTCACTCCTTTTCCTTGGTGAGGCACTGTAGTTCCCGTTGTTTGCAGGCAGGACTGCACGGTTGGAGCTGCTTGTGTGGGACATTGTCACAGGGTTCACTGCCAGCTTGTCCACCCTGTTGTGGAATTGATGTGGGAGAGGTGGGTGGATGCTTGATGGATCACAGCATTACCTCTGCTCTTCTAACCAGCACATCTCCATGGATGTGGTATAGCAAGAACAAGGCTGTGGTGCAGATCTTGGCCAGACTGAAGAGCCAGATACTGTTGAGTGGAAGAGGCCTCAGGGGAAAAAGTGTTGGTGTAAAAATACATCACTGTAAGATGTGGGTAAGCAAGGTCAAACCAGAACATTGCTTGGTTGTGCACTGGTTCAGCTGGTGTGGCCTCTGACTGCACACTTAAAGCTGAGCATTTCCATGTGGAAGTGGAGAGAATCCTCAGCCAAAACCTCTGCAGAGACATCACCGTTTTCTGGTGGACTGACTCACCTGTACAAGATGGTAGCAGTGACTGCTTCACGTGTCCACCCCTTTGGGTTCCCAGGGGCAGGATCATCTCGCCATGCAGCTGGTTGGACCATCAAGGGCTCCACGTGCTGAAGCACATGTTGCTGTGCCTCAGTGCTTTGGGAGAGGAGAGTCTGCCTGGGTGTGATGTTTACTGGGACATCAAAGGGATTATGAGCCACAAGATGCTGGGATGTAGGAATGCTGACACCACACACAGCTCTGAGGGGTGGGCGTGCAAGGAGGATGCTGATCTCTAGCCCAATGGGATGAACTTGCCTATAGAATAAACCACAGCTTGTGGCCATCAGTGCAGCAGTGACATGGTGGACCCACCATCATCACTCCAGTATGATGGACGCAGCAGCTTTTCCGCTTGTGGCTGGGGTTTTCCTGCTGTGGAAGAGGCAGCACGTCTCCCCTACACGTGTGCGCAGCGTGGCTTCCTTGGGGGTCTGATGAAAACTCGCTGCTGCTTCCGAAGTTTACCGGTTTGTGCCTTCCTCCTCTGGGCACAGGCTCCAGACTCAAAGTCTGTAGAAAGTAAAACATCAAACCTAAACACAGAAAAAGAGCTGCACGGTTACGCTGGGTTTTGGTTAATTAGCACAGGAAGCATATATTCCTGGTCTTCATCAGGGCGGGTTCACTTTGAGTCTCTGCGGCAGGGCAGGCAATGCTCTTCCTGGGAGTTGCTCCTGTGCAAACTTACGCTGGGAATGAAGTTGTGGGGAACCACAGCAACCCTGAAGACCAGGGAAAGCCCTTGCTCTGCTGCAGATCTGTGCATGCTGAGCTCTGTGGATGGACTGGGGGATTCTCACTGTTGTGCACAGGGCTGGTGCGTGAAGTCTTCCAAAAAACCACTCTGTAGGACAACATTTTAAATAAATAAAGTGGAGTTTTTTTTAAAAGTGTGGGTTTTCTCCCCTCGTGCAGGTCCTGGCAGGGATCTCTGGCTTAGCAGCTTGTTACAAAGCCTTGGAAAAAGAAGCAGTGGCTTTGCTGCTGTCTGTGTGAGGACTCCATACACAAACCCACCCTGCCGCATGCAAACAGCTGCTGCTGCTGAAAGCCTTAACCTAGAAAACAAGGAAACATAAAGCCAATGCTCCCAGGAGGACGTTTCCTCTCCTCCAACACACCTCCTGCAATGGAACCACTCTCCCTCCAACAAGAACTTGACTGTGGGCACCACCTTGGTGATGGTGTTCCTTGCATTGTCTCTCTGGCACTGTCCCCAGAGCACCGTGGGTTGTGCTGGACAATGCTTGTGCGTGGGGACAGCTGAGTTTATAGGGTTACATTTTCATAAGAAGCCTCTTTGTAACCAAGTGGAGAATGGAGTCAGAGGCTGAGGCTTGAACAGGGCAGTGGACCCAGGTGTGGTGGGGAAATCATCTGTGATTGCCCCCAGACAGGCTCACACCTCTTCACAGCATGCACATGAGCAAAATGATAACCCTGAGCTCCTGCTGGAAGGAAATGATCACTCAGAGCCAGGCGTGCATTCAGTTTGATTTTGAAGCAACATTCAGTGCTCGGGGGACAGCACGGGTGTCTCCAGCCAGGGCCAGCAGCGGACAGGGAGCACTCATTGCTTTTGCAGCTCAGGGGGCTGTGGGACCCCTGGGCTAGGGCTGGGCTGATGCTTCTCCTCACTTTCACCTGTTATCGGTGCTGGGGAAGCAGCAAGGACTGGGTATAAGCAATGCTGGTTAAGATAACAGGGCTCAGATCCCTGAACATCTGCCACTTCATGGGTTGACCCCAAACTCTTAGAGTTTTACACTTTTGCCTCACACAGGGGCCAAGCTGTGGGATGCAGAGTGCAGGAACGGGCCATGTATTCTATTTTCTGCTCATGTTACCCAATCATGGGCTGTCCTTTGGGATAAGGCTGGTTGGACACCATTGTGGGCAGGGAGAACGGAAAGGAGATTGATAGTGAGGATGGTGACGTCCTGGCCTAGGTTGTTTGGAGAAGCTGTGACTGTCCCATTACTGGAAGTGTTTAAGGCCAAGTTGAATGGGGCTTGGAGCAACCTGGCCTAATGGAGGATGTCCCTGCCCATGGCTGGGGATTGGAATGAGGTGATCATTAAGGTCACTTCCAACCCAAACCATTCTGGGATTCCAGGGTTCTATGCCTGAATCCTGCTTCTCCTCCCATGCCTGAGAACAGGGCTCTGCTCCGGGCACCCACTGATGTCTGTGGGAATGGATGTGGGGCTGCCCTGGCAAAAGGAACCGGGCTGCTGTCCCCAGGGGTTTTGGGGCTGCTACCTGGGGGCTCAGGGCTGCTGTCCTGGGGTTACAGGACCCCCATCCTGAGCAACCAGGGCCGCTGTTCATGGGGCTCGGAGCTCTCATCGGGGTGTCAGAAAGGTGCCGTCTCGGGCTCTCGGAGCCCCGCGGGGCTCAGCCACATCCCCTAGCCCCGGGGACGGCCGGGAGGAGCGGCCTGGCCCCGCCGCGGGCGAAGAGCCCGACGGGCCCTTTAAGAAAGTCGAAACCAGAAAGTTCATCAAAGTTGAGATAGTTTTTCGTGGAAAGGAGGGGAAAAAAAATAATTAAAATAACTCTAGCCCAACAACAAAAAAACCTCCCCGCGGCCCCGGGGGGGCCGGGCCGGGCCGGGCCGGG
>VZRE01003682.1:519735-539735 GCA_013396775.1 Cephalopterus ornatus
GGACACCGAGCACACCAATAGCGGCGGCAACGTCGAGGAGGAGGTGGGGACGGGACAGTGGGTCGGGGATAGAGCGCTGGGAAACCGGGAGCGGCGTCGGTACTGGGGCACCGGGGCGGCCGGGGACCGGGGACGGAGCGGGTCAGCGGAGCTGGGGCGCGACGGCGTCGGGGAACCGGGAGCGGCGGCGGGAGCAGAACGGGGCGGTGGAGGTGGAGCGCCGGGCTGTTGGGGGACGGGGGGTGGAGGACGGCGGCGTCGGGTAACCGGGACTGGGGTGTCGGGGATGGAGCGCGGCGGCGTCGGGGACCAGGGAAGCGGCACCGGGGCGTCGGAGAAGCCGGGAAAGAGCGCAGCGCCGTGGTCTCGGAACAGAGGACGCGGCGTCGAGGCTGGACCCCCCGGGCCGTAGGAGGACCGGAGCTTGGATGCCGGGGCTGCCCCGGGCTGGGGAGCCGAGGCTGGGCTGTGGGAGCCGGAGTACGGAGGTGTCGGAGAGCTGGCGCTGGAGCCCTCGGGCCGTCCCGAGAAGGGGTTGGAGCTGGGTGGGGCGAGTTCCTTGCTCAGCCCCGTGTCCCTGTAGCCCTGCAGGGCATGAGGCTGGAAGGTCCCCGCTCACTCTAGCGCAGCCAGTGCCTGTGGGCATGGTGCCCTCTCCCCAAGTCCCTGCAGCTTCTGGATCTAGCACTGTTCTGCCCATGTGGGCTGCAAGGGACTCAGCTGGACAATAGTGATGAAGTTCTTGCCCGTGTGCTGGCAGCCTGGCTGGGGCTGGAGGGCTGCGAGCTGCCCTGCCAGTGGTCCCCTTCCCCTGGATGCCATTGCAAGCCAGAGCCTAGATGCTGCTGGACTCAGGGCTTGCAGCCCTCCAGGTTTTGGCCTTTGGCTGTCAGAGCCATTGGCTGTTGTCATCACTGCACCTCTTGAGCGGGTGTTGGCGCAGTGGGTTGCCAGCTGCCCTCCATCTTGGAGAGGGCTCTGGAAAACGCCCGGCAATGGTAATGTTTTGCTGCAGTCCTCCGTGCCCGGCCCTCAGGACCAGGGAGGTGCTCAGTCCCCTCCCCTCACTCTCCTCCGTGCGCTCGCGCCGCCGCAACATGGCGCCTGGCTTGCTCTACCACCCACTGGGGCCGGACTGGCCCTATGTGCCAGCTGACTTGGGGCCATCATGTCCCCTGGGCTGCGATCCCAGCGAGGGGGACCCGGGTAATGGGGTGGAATGGATTGGCAGGTGGTGGCTGTAGTGATTCTGTCCCCAGTAGGAAGCAGGGCTTAGGGGATGCAATTGGAGGTGGATGTGATGCCGCTGGTGGGATGTCCCAGCCTCACTGGCATTGGCTGTGGGTGTGTTGAGAGCCAGAGCACTTGGAACCCTGTGCCGCTTCTGGTGTAGGGAGGCTCGGAGACAGGGGGTTTCACAGGCTGTGAACGCATGCGCAGAAGACTCAATGCGGCTTCTTGATCCAATTATTCACTGGCCTGCAAAGCCCCCCGAGATTGATGCCGCTTGGCGCATCCCATCCCATGGCGTTGCTCCAGCAGGGCTGGTGCCTCATGGGTGGTAGTAGGGTGAGTTCGTGGTGCTGGGGCAGAGCTGGTCCATTCCCCACTGCTGGGCAGTGGTTTGGCAAAGTGGGTGCTGCAGCATTTTGGGAGCCTGGAAATCCTCACTCCTTGGAGAGGCTGGTCCTCCCAGGAATGGTGCTTGGTGACTGGAAAACAGAGTTAAGGATGGCATCCCTGGGGAATTGCAGGGGTTGCTCTCCATTGTGCCGCCTCCGCATGTTTGTGGGGAGGGGGATGGTCCAGTCCACTCTGCTGGACGGTCTGTGGCCTCACTGGGTGTTTCTGCCACCCTGCACCCACGGCTGCAGCAAAGGACCCACCATTCTGGAGGTGGCTGAGGGTGCCTGGGAGGTGGTAGGCTGGGACTGGGGAGGGGATATGTCCCAGTCCCTGGTGGAATTGCTGTTGTAAAGCCCTCTCTCTGCCAGGATCCACCATAAATAATGCTGTGGGTGGTAAGCACAGCTTGGGCTTCATGGTGGCTATTCTGAGCCTATAGGAGCCCTCTGAATGCTTGTTTTTCTGGTAGCTCCTTCTGGCTGACCAGGAACTGTTCCTCACTGCAGAAGCTAATGAAGGCATGAGGAGTGACCTTGTGTTCAGCATCCACGCATGGTCTAGGGCCCCAAATTCTTGCCCAGAGCTCCCCTCGATACAGAGTGATAAATATGTTTAGTGTAAAGTGGAATCCTTCAGTCCCACCATGCGCAGGAGGGTGTGCTGGAATATTTTCCCACACTGCATGGATAACACTGCCAGATTCCGGTGCTGTGGACACTCCTCCATCCCCCCCGCCGTGTGCCTCCTTCGCTGCCTCCCTGAGCCTTGGCAGAAGGGCTCCGTGAGCCCCAGATATGGCGGGGCGAAGCTCCCAAATTCAGCCTTTCCCTTTATCTTATCTGCAAGCCCCTGGATCTCGCAGCCGCTTCCTGGCCGGTGACATGCGGAGGACAGGAATGCCTCTCTCTCCTCTCGAGGTCGTTAACGGGAATGTTAAACAAACAGGGCCTAATGTCAGTCCCTGCTGTTCCTCACCAGACACCTCCCCAAACGTGGTCCCTCCCCACTTGCTGCTATCTTCTGTTTAATTTTCCAGGCAGCCGCCAATCTGCGTGACAGCGTCTGTCCCAGTGTTCCTGAGGGGTGCTGTGAGATGGGCAGCTGCCTGGGTGCTGCACTCCCACTCCAGTGGCAGGCAGAGCTTTTTCTGGCGGCTGGAGGAGCTTTCTTGCTTCCTGTGAATGCTGTGTGTTGTGTCCGTGGCCATATTGCAATAAGGACCCTGTGTGTTCACCATGCTCCCTTGGGTGCCTGATGCTGAAGTGTTGGTTCTACTCTGGAAGTTCATCCTTGCTCTCCTAGGAGGTACCTGGGAGGTTGTATGCCCAAAACGAATGCGAGAAATCTGGAGCTGGCTGTGTGGGTGCCCTAACCAGGCAGCTGAAGTCTGTGGTTATCCCATGTGCTCTCTTGGCTGGTCTCAAGGGCCTGATTGCAGCTCCATGATTGGTGGCTGTTGTTGTAGAGCCTGGGTGTCCTGGACTGCTCAAGGTGGAAAGCATCAAATGTGAGGTTGTGCTGGGTGAGCAGAAACCAGGTCAGGACCAGGAGAAGTTACCTGGCTAAGTTCTGCTTGGAGAGGATCATCTTAGGAAGAAATCCTTCTTTGTGAGGGGGTGAGGCCCTGGCACAGGTTGCCCAGAGAAGTTGAGGCTGCCCCATCCATGGAAGTGTTCAAGGCCAGGTTGGATGATGCTTGGAGCAACCTGGCCTAGTGGAAGGTGTCCCTGCCCATGGCTGGGAGTTGGAACAAAATGGTCTTTAAGGCCTCTTTCAACCCTAACCATTCAGTGATCTTCCCTGTCGGTCCCTCACAAGGCTGCAATGTTCCCTGTCTGAGTCAGAAAGTGCCCTATTGGGGAGGCAGAAGCTCTTGGCTCCCAGACAACCCCCTCTGTAACAAGTCCTTTATCCCTGGTTTTCCTTGGCTTCTGTGCACCAGGGCTGCCAGAATTGCCTGGGAATGCTGCTGGTGAGCAGGTTACGTGCTGGATGTCTGTAGCACTTCATGGACTGGTGCCAGGCATCTCTTGACTTCTGTAATCTCTGCTTGAGTGGACCTAGATACCTTGTGCATGTGTGGATTCCAGCTCTCTGGCTGGAAACAAGCAAGGTTAATGTAAGTTCTGGAGTCAAATGTCTCTGTGACACTGCTCTTCACTATGAGGAATCTGAGGCTGTAGTACTTACAGTCACCACTCGCTAATCCTTCTGCACTTGGTCTGGCTGAAGCGGGATGGTGCCTCAGAGCTGTTTTCATGCATCTTAGAAGTCCCCTCAGTGTTAGATGCAGTTTTCTGTCAGTGACAGATTGTTGGCTGAGCAGACACCCTGGAGTCACCATGCGCGCAGAGGTTCTGGGAACTGGTGTGTTCCCAGACCTCCTCTTGGTCTATCACTGAGTTGCTCTGACAGGGGGGAGGGATATGGGAATCTCCCCATTATCTCCTCATGTTCTGGTGCCTGTGATTACCCACTGAAGGAGCTTCCTTCTTCTTTCTTGCTCTTTCAAATCTAAGTTTCTTAGACATGAGTCTGAGCATCAACATCACAATTAGTTCTGTGATGGGGGTAACTCCTTTCTCCTGCTACCTGGTTGTGTAACTGGGGTAGTAAATGAGACCCAGCTGTTGCCTAAAATTGTCTCTCAAAGAAACCTCTAAGACTTAGTTTCTGAGTTTTAGCAGGCAGGCATTCTTTATTGTGACTTCAGAAATGAGTCTTCCTCCTTGGCTGATCTGAGGAGATGCTGAGCAGAGCTTTCCATACCTGGCCTCAGAATGAAGGGGGTTTTGGTGGTGCCTGTGGAAGTTAGGAAGGGCCAAACCAGAAGGCTCCCTTGCTTTCCCCTCAGCAAGATAGAAGGATGCCCTTGGAGATGTCTGGGAGGTAGCTAAGAGTAGTTCAGGCTTTCCTATCCTTCATCATGGCTCTGCTAGAGGATGTGGTGCTGTGGGAATTTAAGAGTTGCTTGCTGGAACTGATGTGGAAGGTTGTAGAGCCAAAAATATCCTTTGGGCTTGCTGATTTTGGCCATACCAAGTCATGGAGACTGCTGCTTGGATCACGGAGCAATGAGCAATGCCTGTCCTGGTACTCTGAGTGCCTGAAGTCTCACCACGGCATGAGTGTAGAAGCAAGGTGGTCAGACCTCACTACAGTGCTCAGCACCTTCTTGCACCACAAGGGATGGTGGAAACTGAATTCCTCCTGTGTACCCAGCACTGTGGAGCTGGACCTTTGGAGGGGCAGGGCAATGGGATGCTGGAGTTGCAGAACCTGGCCCATCCTGAGGTGTGATCCTGAGCCAGCCTAGTATGTCTGATGAGGAAGGAGCAGTGGCACTAAGTGACCCTGCCTTTGGCATGGCAGAAATTGGTGCTGCAGGTTTGGCAAGGACACTTTGGCTACTGCCCCGTAGGGTCGTGGTGCGGTGGGGTGACTGGAAACACAAGGGCCCAGTTGGGTGGTCTTACCCATGCGGAGGATCTCCAACCCTGCTGTACAGCCCAGGAGAGACTGTGGAAACGTTGCACCTTTCCATCTGGGATGGTGCCTTCCTTCCTGTGCTACAGGAGGTGGTGAGAGGTTCTTGGATTGGTGTGGGGTCAGTCTTGGCACGTGTCCGTGTGTCAGAAGCTGTTGGCCTGGGGATGTGTGTCCTTCCCATCTGATTCCAGGGGCAGGAGGCAAATGTCCCCCTAAATGTGTAAGTGCCCCAGGTCACCTGTAGCAGTGGTCTGAAGTGCAGAATGAGCTATGGATTGTGAAAGAGCACCCAGAAGAGCATGTTGCAGGTTAGGGTTGGTGTTTTTGGTCCGTATTTGGGTGGCACAGCCCCTCCCTGCTGCCCAGTGGCCTTGTCTTGCCAAGAGTTGGACTGATGCAATGGTGCCTTAGTCCTGTGGGTGCTTGTCATCCTTCAGGTGTCCCCAAGGATCTCCCTGTGTTTGGGAGTGACACTCCAATAATCATTGTCCACAGCTGAGAGCTGCTGTGAGCTTTTAGCTCACCATCACTTGCATTTTGCTCTTGGGGCTGTGGATGTACCTGACCTGCTCCATGGGGCTGGGGCATGGCAGTGGTGTGCTGCCCTGTATTGGGTAGATTTGGGCAGAGACTCATTTGCCTCTGGTTGTGTCCTGGGAGGCACAAGACTGAAAAATGCCCAGGAATCACTATGTGGCAGGGCAAGGCAGATACAGATATATTTGCTTAAAGGTGAGAACGTTCCTTGTAAGGGTCCTGCATCCAGGCTCATGTCTCTTTCCAACCTCTACTCTGAGCAGGTACTTGTCTCACCCCTGTGCCTCCTGCCAGGAGAATGGGTTGCTTGGGTATGGGCAGGAGGAGCTGGTCTTCAGCAGGTAAGGTCTGTGACTCCAGCTGATGGTGACAGGTGTCTGCGAGTCCCTGACATCGTAGGGTGGCAAGTGTGGGTCTCTGGAGCCTACTGCTTAGTGTGGTGGCTGGGTAGTGCCAGTGTGGATGTGAGTGTCCTTCAGCATGTTGGCTGTGGTGCTTGTGCCTGTCTCCTGGCATAGTGGACCCCTTGGCAAGGTGGAAGGTGACAATGACATCCTGAGGGTGCTGAGCCAGTATCTTCCTGAGCTGGGAGCTGCCCCGTTGGGCAATAATCTCTTGGGAATTGCAGGGCTGACCTTTCCAAATGTTTCATCAGCTTTGAACTCCTGTTGTGGTCTGAACACCTCCGGGTGCTGTCCTTTCTGTGAGATGCTGCAGAGACACGGTGGATGGAACTTGATAGCATGGAGAAGCCTCCGTGGCAGAGCCACACCAGCAGTGCTTCCTCTGCCAGGGCCGAGGGCTATTCTTGGGTGCTATCCTGTCGTGCCTTATCGGCTCCCATGTGCTTCCTGCTCTCCCGGGCAAGAGCTGGTGCCTCTCCCTGCTTCCCCCTCACTTGAGCGCCTTCCTACCCTGACCGCAGGGGTGGCTGAGCCCTGCTCACATCCCCCTGTCTGATGTGGGAGACAAGCAATGCTGGGAAGGGGCTGATCCATCTATGAGCAGTGTGAAACACTCCAGCCTTGAGGGCAAAATGCTTGTGCATGTGCAAAAGGCTGATTTTGGAGGGAAATGCCTGAAGCCTCACCTTTCTTCAGGTGCTGGGAAGGTTCAAGACCTACTTTCCCATCTGGGAGTGGGTGATCACTTTTCTGGTGGCAAGGGGAAGCTCTGTGCCTGCTTTGGGGCTTCCTGGCTGGAGCAGCTTCTGGCCTGATCCTGCACTGGGGCTCAGTGCAGCCCTGCCTGAGGACATCGGGGCTCTGCCAGGGCTGGAATGGCAGCAAGCAGTCAGCTCTTGCCACGTCTCTGCTGATGAGGGAAGGGGAAACTGAGGCACAGAGCAGGGAAGGAGCCTGTTACAAGCCACTTCTATTGGTGTCTTTCCCTATGGTGTGGAGGCTGCTCTGCTGTCCTGCCGAGCTGTCCCTTGCACAGCCCATCATCTCTCTTCGCCGGTTTTCCCCTCCTCTGTGATTCCTGGGACTTAGATGCGCTGAGGAGCAAAACCGCCCCGTACTGGGTCCCCCCCCGTGCAGTGGCAGGACCTGCACTGAGAGGAAGATGCTGTCCCAGTTTTCAGCCCTGCCGCTGGATTCTCGCGTTCCCCTCCCCGCAGCCCTGTTGTGCAAGTTCGCCTCCCCGATTTCGCTCCCGTGCCTTATAAGTCCCGGCTCCCCGGGCAGCCGCAGCCTCGCCGCATTCCAGCGGCCTCGCGTCAAGTGGCCCTGGCTGCATTGCCGTGGCCGGGACCGGGGCTCCGTGTGCCCCTGCGGCTCTGCCAGTTGCCCCAGGTGCCTCAGAGGCACCCCGCTAGGATGTTTTCCTTTGGGAAAAGCTGGAGTCCGTGTCCTTGAGGTGGGACATGTCCTGGCTGCCAGGAGTGGGGAGCACCTTTAGGATGCTGCCGTGGAGCTTCTCCCTCTCCTCAGCAGGATGGCATGGGGCTGGTGGTGTAGGAAGAACGTTCAGTGGGCCTTGTGAGAGCGAGTGGGAGATGGCTTGTCTTCAGGAAAAACTGGCATGCAGCTGGGGTGGCTTCCTGGAGAGGGGGATGTCCAGTGGAACAGTGTTGGAGGAGGCACTAGAGCCCATTCCTGCTGTACCTGTCCTCAGGTGTCTCAAGTCACTGCTGGGAAAGGCTTGTGTGCTCCAGGTGCTGTGAGTGTGGATTCAGGACCCGGCCAGTTTTGAGGGGCTGAAGTGGCTCCAGCTGTGCTGTGGGTGATGTAGCTGAAGAGCAGAACTCAGAGAAGGGGAGTTTCAGCCTTACTGGTTCCCAGGGGAGGAATCAGAGCCGTCTCCCAGCAAAAACCCACCACACACAGCAGCCTTGTGCCCTTACATGGGGCACTTCTGACATAACGTGGCCCTTGTTGGGCTGTGGGGCAGCTCCTTGCTCTGCTTAGGGCTCCCTTTTGAGAGCTTTTAAAAGCAGCCATGGCCAGGATGCTGTAAGAGCCATTCTGACCCTCTGGTGACACTGGAGCTGTGGCAGGATGAGGGAGGTACTGCTGCCTGGCTCCTTTGAAGGCTTAGCGTGAAGCTCCTGGCTGTGCTGGCACAAGGTGCGTGTCTCTTTGGGGAGATGCAGCTGTGCGAGGACTGACACTGAGAACTGAGGGCTAAATAGGTTTGTTCTTGTCCCTCCCTCCTCCTGCGTGGGAAGCTGTGCTGGAATCCTCCCTCTCTGAGATGGCCTAGATGGTCTTGTCCCTTCTGGCATGAATCCTGTTTTCCATGGCTCTCCTTCATCTCTGCCAGGTGTTTGGACTGGGGACATCCCCAGAGAGACAGGGATGGGGAAGGGAGAGTGTTTTCTGCAGGGCCTGCAGCAGTGTGACCCTTCGGGGCTGTCCTAGGCAAGAGCTGCTCCCTGCCCTGCTTCCCTCTGTGCCTGTGTGTCCAATTCGGATCAGCCCTGGGTGGGATGGGATTGCTCTCACCTGGTATCTCAGGTGGCTGGCAGCAGAGTGCAAGAGCAAGCTTAGAACATGGTATTCCTGGGGATCTGCTCCTGCTGGATGTGCAGTTTGGCTCAGGTAGCTCCTGATGCAGCCCTGGATGGATATTTTTGGTGGGTGGTTTTTTTTCTGTCCTGTGCTTTTCCAGCTCTGCAGTAGGGAGATTGAAGATCTACATGGATCTGGTGTTTAGCAGCAAGGAGTTGAAGCAGGGCAAATATATTTTAGCAGAAGCCAACCCTGTCATGGCATATTGAGTGTGAGGTCTGGATACCTGGATTTGTCAGTCCAGGGTGGTCATACTGGCCTCTCAAAGCCTGCAGGACTTGGGCTGCAAAGGGCTGACTGGAGAGTTCCAGTTTGGTTAATCCACTGGAAGATGCTTGTTCAGATCCTGTTGCCCTCATCTACAGTTTACTCTCTTTGGGAGCAGGGGAGGAGGCTGGACCAGGGCTGCTCTTGTTGCACAAAAGGCTTAGGCTGCTGAGCTGCCTCCCGCTTTTCTTCTGCGGGATAACCCAGATCTCCTTTGCTTTATGCCTAGTGTTGGAAGTGAGCTCATGCTGGCTTACCTCACTCTAGCCACTGAATATATTGCTCAGATCTCTCATCAGCCTCACCCTCCATTCCCTCAATAACTTGGTCTCTCTTTACCCTTACCCTTTTCTTGATCACTTTTGGTTGTGCTGAATTGCAGAAATCTTGAAAAACCAACCTCTTGGTCTTGTTGCTTCTCACAAGCTCTTCTGAGCAGGGACTTATTCCTTAGTTTGTCTTGGGGACACTCTCTTTGAAAAGGTTGGCCGATGGCATTTGGGATTTCCCAGGCTTTGAAGTGATGCCAACCCTTGGTGGGTGCTGTGGCTTGGCTGTGGCACCCCCTTTCCAATGGTGTGGATGGCGACAGACAGGACTTGGAGGCCAAGGAAATCTTTTGGCCTGTGAGAGAAGGTTTCTTGCTCCCATTCTTGGCAGCAACTTATGCGTCTGGCACTGGGAGCTTGTTGCCCCTGACTAAGAGCTTTCCTGAGCACCTGCCTTGCTCTGTTCAGGCCATTGTAAGGGCTCCAAGTGCTGACTTTCCCCTTCCCTGAGCCACTGCGCAACTTCCATCCTGTCACGCCTGTCGCAAGGACTTACCAAGCTACGTGTCATGGGGCCATTTAGAGACCCAACAGGGATGCAGATTTCTATCTGCTCGGAAGAAACATCCATTCTGGGGGCTGAGCATGCTCAGATCCTGAAATATTGAAAAGAGATGGAGCTTGCACATGGCTGAGGCACATGTGTGCCACCACACTCTGCAGTCCTCCCCGCAAGAGATGGCTGTGGGTCTTCTGGGAATGCACTGCAGGCGCTCCGTGTGGCTCATGCCAGAATGCAAGCACCAGAGTCTTCAAGGCATCGAGAAAACTGAGACATAGTGACATTGCCCCCTCTGTCTGCGAATCGGGTGCCCCTGGAGTGATGCACTGAGGCATCAAATGAAGGGTGTCATGGGTGGGGAGTCTGTTAGACCGAGCCTGGTGTGTTTCTGGAGTGCTCCACATAACATCCTGCTTTGCTAGGTAGGACAAAGCAAAGGTGTGTGGTAGGGCCATCTGTATTGAGAGGGATGAGGGGAGGGGATGGGAAAGATGCTCAGTGGTTGCATTCTGCAGTCTTGAGATGTGCTGGGCTGGAGAAGGGCTCGCCACACTGGTGGGGGTTGGTGGCAGCCCTCAGTCTCAGCATGCACAGAGATCAAAAGCCTTTCATGATCACTGTCCATCCTGGGAGGCTTCAGCTGTCCCCTGAGTTGATGTGAGCAGTTTCTCTGCCTTGACAGGACTGTCCTGGGCACAGGAGGTCGAGGAGGTGAGTTTTCTTCTGCAAATAGAAGAAACTTCCCTGCATGGAGGCATCCTGATATGGCTGCTTTGAGGAATTACAGAGTGCAGAGGCTCCTGTGTTTTCATGTGGTCACTGTCTCCAGCCCAGGAGCAGGGCAAGTGTGTGCTGCTCTGTTTGATGGCAAAAGAGGTTTTGGATACAACCCCTTTCCCTGGGGAAGGGGAAATGGCTGAGCAAAACCAAAAATGTGGGAGCAGAGTCCTTCTGCCCTGCAAATGTAATGGGGTCACTCCACACTGGAAGCAGGCCAGGAGATGGGCTCTGGCTTGAGGCTCCTGCTCCTTGTTAATGATGACGAGTGTCTTCGTGACCCCAGTTGTACATAACTTCCCTTTCCAGCTCTTTGCTGATTTACAAGAAGTCTCCGCAACTTCGTCATGCTGCTTCCTATGGAAACAGTCTGCCAGCCAGTGTGCAGGGAGAAAGTGGCCACAATGGTCTGACTGTTGAGCAGAGTTCTCCCAGGCCACGAGCCTTCAGCACTCTTCTTCCCAGCTATTCAAGTGAACTATTCTCTATAATTTTAATGGATCATCTATTGGAATACGCCTCTGGCACTGTATTTTTTGCTTACACATGAGTGTGTTTGGACTTGGTCCACGACTTCTATAGCCTGGGAAGAGCAGCAGCCCTTGGGGCCCTGGTGCAGCAGGGCTGCTGTTGGGAAGGCACAGCAGCACAAACACTGTGAGAGTGGCTTTGGGAGAGACTTCTGAAGGGTCTGATGTGTGCTGGGGAAGGAGCTGGGATGGGACCCAAAAATCTTCCTCCAGTGATGTTTTAGGGCTGTTGTAGGTGTCAAAAGATGTGAGTGGAGTAGCGAAGTGTTTCTCAAAATTGAAGGCTGTCTTTGAATTGGTGATTGGAGTAAAGTGCCAGGATAAGCTTAGGAGAGGAGATCTAGTGTGTGATCTGTAGAAAGAGCTGGAGAGACAACGGGGTCTTGTACTGGTTTCTTCCAGACCTTTGGGATGTGTCAAACTGTTAGTTCTTGTGGAATGTATGGTCTTTAACAGTTTAGCCATCAAGGGTGTGGGCTGGTGTCCGTGCCCTGATCAACCCAGGCCTTTCTGCTGGGCACAGAATTTTTGTGAAGGTCTCAATCCTTTGTGGCAGGAATGAAAGGGCTAGGTGTGTTTTATCCTGGATAGTGTTCCTCTAACACAGAGAAGGGTTAGTGGACCTTTGGTCCAAGGTGCCCTCCTCTTGTTGCACATGGCTTCCAAGCTGTGCTCTGTGCTCCTGCCTTGGCACCGAGCATCTCCTTTCAGGTAGAACTCATTGGCCTCTCCCCTAGGTACGGACGCTGTTTGTCAGTGGCCTTCCTGTGGATATCAAGCCCAGAGAGCTCTACCTACTCTTCCGACCATTCAAGGTAAGAAGGTCTTGAAATCTGATTTTTGGTGTGAAAGATGCTGTTTTGTGGATGACTTGGCAGCAAGGGTCTTTCAGGGGCAAGGGAGCATGATGTGGGAGGGTGGCGTCTGTGCAAGCTTGGGGAACCTGAAGCCAACATGGTGTCCCATGCTTGTGCTCAGCTGGAGAACCTCCCTGGGAGCCTGCCATTGGAATCATTCTGTCTCTAAGCTTGATGAAATCTGCTTGGACCAGCCCTCCCTTGGGGATGTATCCTCATCCCCTAAATTCTCTATCCCTCTCTAATCACCACCTGGGCTGTCCCTGGAGGAAGTGGGGTTCCCTTGTCTGCACTCCTCTAGCACAGGGTGGGTGGTCTGTGCTCTCTAGGCACTAGCCAGGGCAGAGTGCTCATCTTCATAGCTGGAAGGAATGTTAGAAAATGAGATTTCTTCCCGAAGGCCAGGATGGAATAGCTAAGATACCTGCTCTGCCCTCAGTCTTTTCCTTTGACGAGAAAGAAGTGTTACTGTCCCTGCTCTTGCTGCCTTATGGAGGGCCTGGTGCTACAGGTACTCCTGGGGCTGTCATGCTGTGTCTCAGTTGTAGCTTGGCTCCTTTGGGAGCCTGACACTCACTTGCTTTCTTCCCTCTTGCAGGGTTATGAAGGGTCACTGATCAAGCTGACTTCAAAGCAGGTACCTCTTTCTTCCAGCCTGGGTATTTTTGGCTTCTACTAGAAAACCAGATGTGCCAGGAGGGGAGGGGGAGGGATCCCATTTCATTTTCAAACACTGTCTGGGATCAGCAGCATGTACACAGCTGGATTCTGCTGACCCCACTGTCCTGGTGGTCCAAAGCATAAGCTGAATGTTTCCATGTCTTCTCTTGCTGCCCTGGGTGAGACCTGAGGCTTCAGCCTCAAACCCTGTGCTGCCATCAGCGTTGCCTACTCCCATCCTAGCCAAGGCAGTAGGCCTCCTAGCTGGAGACTGTTGGGGTGAGTAGTGTCCCTACACATGGGGATGCCAAAGCGTTTTGGTGTGCTGGGAGAGGGCACATAGCAGGAATCTTAGGCTGATGACCCAAGACTCTTCAAGCTTTACCTGAAGCCCCTCTGCAGCTTTGAATTGTCTCTTCTGCTTGCTGTCTGGGGCAGAGGCAGGGGGAGGGTAGTCTGAGAAGTTGCAAGAGGCTTTGAAACTGAAATTGTTGTTGTTTCTTTTAGCCAGTTGGTTTTGTGACCTTTGACAGCCGGGCTGGTGCTGAAGCAGCGAAGAACGCCTTGAATGTGAGTCCCTGAAGTGCTGGGGGACTGGGGGTCATATGCCCTGCTGTAGCTAGACCTGGAGCTGTGCGTTTGGCTTCACCATAGGATAGGACTGGAGGGTCTCCCAGCTGTGTCTTCGAGTACAGAAGCAGAACAGTCCTGCAGCGTCCCACCAGGGAAGCAGGAGAGTTGCTTAAGGCTGACATCAGCCTGAGCAAATGGATGCAAGCTGTGTCCATGTTGTTTCTGACCACTGGAAGACAGCTCTGAGGGTGTGGGGAACTGCTGTTCTCAAGAAGTCTTGAGGATGGTCAACATGGGACCCAAAATGATCCCTATTTCATGTGGGCCTGCAGGATTTGGTGGGATTTAGTCAGCAGGACATGGTTCTGCTCTGATGTAGACCTTGCCTTGGGCTCTGGTACACCTGCAAGTGCCTCTGCTCAGGCTGGCAGAAGATGTAGTGGCACCATGGAAGGGAGCTCCCACGTAGGTTGGAGTTATACTAATTCGATTACAGACAGGGTTATCTCATCCCCAGCAGACAGATCTTTCTTGGTTGGTGTTGGCAGCCATAGTGGTTGGTGAACTGCACCTGAGCAGCAGAACTGTGTCCCTCATGTTGGAAGCAGTGGTCCTGGGCCATCTAAACATAAAAATCATGTGGGAGCTTGAGTGTTGCGGTGAGATGACACAAATCTGGGCATGTGACTGCAGCACGATGGCCCTAGTTCCCTGGTTCAGGGGGAAAGTCTGTGCTTGATCTGGAAGCTTCATCTCTGAGAGACTCCTGTGCTTTCTTCTGTGACAGGGCATCCGCTTCGACCCTGAGAATCCCCAGACCTTGCGGTTAGAGTTCGCTAAAGCCAACACAAAGATGGCCAAGAGCAAGCTGATGGCCACACCGAACCCCACCAATATCCACCCTGCCTTGGGTGCACACTTCATTGCACGGGACCCCTGTGAGTACGCTGGGAAGGGCTTGGAGATCGTCGCTGGTCCCACCTGGGAGATGCCCAACCCTGGGAATGCTGTCAGGGTGAAAAGAACCCAGATCCACATCTGCTTTGACTGAAACCTGCCTGGTGCAGAGAGGTTGGAGTTGCAGGAGAATAAACAGACATCTGCTGAGGCCAACTGTTGGGAGAGCAGAGATGGTTTTGGTAGTTCCAGTGATACCATAAATCCTTTCAACCATCCCTAGTTATGAAACATAGGTGTGAAGCATAAAGGATGAATGCTGTGCCATCACCCTCAGTGTGGCCTGGTGGGGTGAGCAGTCCCGCTGAGGATCATTGGGTGACAAGTGATGTCCTATCTGAGAGCTCCCATCTTCTGTCCTGTGGCACCAGCCCTGTGCTGCATATGTGAACCAGCCTGTCCAGAGCCTCTGTGGAGCCTGTTCATGACCTCTTTTGGCAAGGCTGGGAGATCAGAGGAGCAGCTGGTCACACAGATTTTGTACCTCACTGGGATGGCAGCACAAAGCTTTAGCCTGGGGTGGGCAATCTGGAACCTGTCCCCAGAGCAAGCCTTTGGGATCAGGTACTGAGGTCTGTCCCCTTGTCTCCTCCTGCACAGATGACCTGACTGGAGCGGCTCTGATCCCGGCATCCCCAGAGGCGTGGGCTCCCTACCCCTTGTACACCACGGAGCTCACCCCTGCCATCCCCCACGCTGCCTTCACGTACCCGGCGGCTGCTGCTGCGGCCGCTGCTCTTCACGCTCAGGTGAGTCGCTCCCTACCTCCCGTGCCAGGATCCAGGCCCTCCTCTCTCCCTGCCCTGGTGCTCATTACCGTGGTCTCTGCTTGCCAGTTTGACCCTGGCCTCTGCACCTTTAGTTCCTGAACAGAGTCTGCCCCCGGCTGTGGGCATGGGGGGCCCAGCCCTGAGCCAGCTGCAGGGGAGGGGTCTGTGTTGCTGAGAGCAGGCAGAGCTGGGCCATAATTCCTGACCCTGCAGGTCCAGCCTGCTTCCCTGTGAGGGATGGGCAAGTGGGAGGAAGCCAGGGCTTGATATCTGGCTGGCTCTGTTGGTCCCTATGGCCAGAGAACCTTGTTTAGGGACTGCTGGGAGGAAATGCTACCTGTCAGCAAGTAAAATAGCTGTGAAAGGTCCTCCCTGGAGTCACAGCAAAGACAAAACAGGCTCATCTTGGTGCTAAAGCTGAGGGGCTCAACTATGACCCAAGTGACTCAAACACTTTCAAAACTGGAGGAGGGTGTCCTGCAGGAGACGAGTGACCAGAGCCTTGCCACAGTGAGGAATTCTGGTGGGACATCCTGTTAGCCACCATGGGTGCAGGCTAGAAAGGAGGGTCATTCCGTACATGAGCCTCTGGAAGTGCTGGTGGTGGTTCAACCAGCTGCCTGGTGTCCGAGGGTTTGCTTGCTGACAGCTGAGGACATAGGGATGCCCGTACTGGTCTGAACCTGGAATGCTTTAAGGTACAGAGAGCAACACAAAGTCCCTGAAACCATGGAATGCAAAGGGAAGGCCAAAACAGAAGCAGTGTCCTAATTTCAGGTTTAGGTGCTTGACTTGAAGCACTTATCAGGAGAAGCTGAAGCCCCAGTCCCTGCCCTGCTCAGTGTTCCCAGCCAGTTGTGCTCTGCCTGCTTGTCTCTGCTCCTGTATTGGTGCTGTGGGGGACTGGGGCAGTGGGACTGATCATTGGGGCTTAACCTCTGAACTTTGCCCAGCATAGCAGGGCATTTTCCTCTGCTCTTCCCTGCTTAAATGGAGAGAAAGAAGAGCTGTGTCCACTCACCTTGTCCTCCTGGCTGGCAGTTAGCTCTGTTGGCCCTTTGGCATCCTTGTGCTTCCAGCAAGCTTTGTGATGGTAACTGCCCAGCTTCAACCCAAGCTTGCTTCCCAAATGCCATATGGAGGGGATGCAAACTCCTGGCCTCTGTCCTGCCCCTCTCACACCTGCAGAATTCTCCTGCTTCTGCCCTTCTACAGGTGAGCTGGTGTTGTGCTGAAGTTCCTGTGGGGTAGGTGAGAATTATGTGGGGTTTAGGGCTGGACCAGGGACTGGGATGTTTTTCCAAGGACCTCCAGAGCCAGGCTAGTCCTTCCCTGGGAGGCTTGTGCTTGCTGGTGTTTTCCAAAAGTTATTGGTGGGTGCCCACAACTAAAGGGGTGCGTTGTGTTCCTCACTGGCCCAGGAATGCTGATGTTTTCTTGCCCCTGGTGTGTAGGGTGGTGGAGCCAAGGTTGAATTGTCCCTGGAAGGGAGGACCAAGAAAAAACAAACCACCCCTCCAGCCTGGTTGAGGGAGGTGAAACATTTACTGCTGTTCCTTTAAAGATGGTCATTGGTGACTGTATGGGGACCCTGAGTGTGAGAGTTGGACACCAAAACTTTATGGTGCATGGTGGGGGAGAAAGAAAGAGGAAAGTCATCAAGGAGGCCTTCAGCCAGATCTTTACCCTCTGGGGTCTAAGTTTCTTCCTTCCAGTTGGCAAATTACTAGTTTTGAAAGAGATCTTCTGGCCTGACCATAAGACCCTGAGACTCCAAGGAGCCCCCTGTGTAGGTAGAGCTCTCCCTGCCCAAGGGGGTCCACGGGTGGTGATGGCTCCCTCAGGGAGCCAGTGCAGCCCCTCCAGGCCGTGGCTGGACCCAGCTCTCTTCCCAAGAGGCTGTCAGCCACAACTGCTCCTGACTGTGCTGAGCCAGCGGTGACCTCGCAGGGGCAAATTCTGGCACAGTATATGTTACCAATAAAGTTTTACGTGGTTAAACATTACTTGGGCTGGCAGCTGTGGGCTGCCCAGTCTCCAGGCTGGAGCCCTCTCCCTTGCAGACCTGAGGCAGGGTGGTGTAAGTTAGGGAGGTGACTTTTGCTCACAGACTGGGCTAAAACGTGTGCCCTTAGTCCCAGTGTGCTGAGCCCTCTGCCCTCACTGTAGGGGTTGGCTTGCGCATGTGGTAGGTTCATGGGTAGTTCCCCAAGACAGCCACAGTTCTTCCTTCCGAGCCTGGTGTTGGCTGGAGGACATTCATGGGGATGGTGGAGCTGTAGCAGCTCCACAGCAATCAGCCCTGAGGCAGGAGAGCAGTTGGACACTAGCTAAACTGAGATCTTATTGCAAGAGATTTAAACCTGAAGGGCTCATCCTCTCGCAGTGCCAAGTTCAGTGAGGGGGGAGAGGAAGTGGCTGCCCTTGGCCTTCTGAAGGGCTGCCCAGAGGGCTGGCAGGAGAGATGAAGGGCAGGAGGTGGCGTGAAGCTGGCCTGGCCTTGGGAACCCTTGGTAAAGCACTCCCAGATGAGACTGATGGCTGCTGCTCCTGGCAATGCTGCTCCATGGCGACAATCCTGGCAGGCACCAGGCAGCTGTAGCTGTGACTGCAGCCTGACTCTGCCCCACTGGGGACTCTGCTGACTTTAAGATTGCCCCATCTGCCTTCCTTCCCTCCCACTCTCTCTCAAATCCCTCCTTTGATGTCCCTAGTGAACTCCAGCCATGATGCCAGCGCAGGCTAGCCCCGAAGCTCAGAGCTGTCCCTGGACATGGGACGCCCTAGTGATGCCTTATTGCAGCTAGTGGAGTGGCTGTACCACAGCTCCATTCCTAGAAGTGTTAAGCATGATGGCAGCCACATCTGGAAAGACTGGTAAGGTAACCATCTCTCCTCCAAGGTGCACCATGGGATTTGCAAGCTTCTGCCCATCTCTGTAGCCCGTATCTCCTTGGCAACCCAGTGCATGGGCCTCACGCTACCCACCCACCAGAGCCTGGGGAATGAGATACCAGGCCTTCTCTCTAACCCACGTCTCCAACTTGGCAGCACATGACATGGCGCACACAGCATGGCACCATCTTACATCAGCTCCTCCCAGCTGAGCCAGGCTCAGCCAGGCCCCGCTGGTCAGAGGGGAGCAGCCCGGTTGAGCCGGGGCAGAGATCACCCTGCCACTTGGCGTGAAAGAAACCTGGTTTCTCCCCAACCTTGACCCTTTGAGGGCAACCAGAAATACACCTTGACCTCACTCCTGGCACACGGTGGGGGAGGTGAGTGACGTGATAGTGATAGCACACGACTAAATTTTAGCGGGCACCTTAGACAACAGCACTTGCCAGTCACTTTGTTCCAGAATTGCATACCGGGACAGACCCTGCCCTTAGTCATGGGTCTAATCTCACATCTTTCCTCTCCAGTTACTGAAAATGAAGCCAGTTCCTACCTGGAGCTTGGCTTCTCTCTTGCAACCTGAAATCACAGGCAGGACACAGGTCGTGTGAGCTGTAATGGAAGGAATCAGCAACTTGGGAGAGAGGGGAGTGGCGTAGGAGACTGGGAGCTTGGGAAGAGGGAAGGTGGACTGGTTGGCAGGGAGGTGGTTGATGTTTGGCTGAAGGAGTCAAGCCCTGGCTCAGTTCTTCTTGCAGTCACTCTGAGCAGACTTTTTTTCTCTCTGTGGAAGTGATTTTGGGGAAAGAACCCACCATGTTCCTGGAGCTCTTCTGCAAAGAGATGCTTCCAGCTGTGGCTTCAGGACTCTGGGAAGCATGGGCTGGGCACAGGATTGGCTCCTAAGAGCATGAGTGAATCTGCTGGTGGTGGCCACATGGTGCTGACATGTTCGGTACCCAGAGCCCAGGTAGGCCCTTGCAAGGCAGGGAGCCAGGTCATGGCTGGAAAGCTTTGAGATGCCAATCCTTTTAGGAGGTGGGGTGTCCAGGGTGCCCTCAGGGCATCCACATTGCTGCTGCCTTGACTGGAGACTTTGAGGAGATCGCAGAGGTGCGTCTCTGATGCTGGAACCTGTCCAAGTGAGTGGTGGTTGAAAGAAGCAGTCCTGGGTTGTGGGGGGTGGTGGTGCAAGAGGTTGGTACCCCAAACCCCCTTTCACTACAGCTAAGCTCTGACAGACCCTCCCTGGGATGGATGGACACAGTGATGGATTTTCTGTCCTTAATAACTCGCTGCCTCTTTATTTGGATGGTTGTATAGGGATTTAGCAGGATTATTTTTTCTGGGCAAGCTCCATGCTTCCCAGAGGTGTGAAGCCTCTTCAAGACCTTCATGGTTGTAGTGTCTTCCTAAATTCAAGTGACTTAGTGGTGGTGTAGCTGGCCAAGCAGCCCCAAGGCTTAGGCAGCTCCCTTCTAGCCAGGGAAAAGCAGGCAGGAGATGTTCCAAGGTCCACCAGGTACCTGCCGAGCAGCCATCCTCACTAAATGGTGGGTGAACTGGACTGAGATGCCATCAGAAGAAACCTGTGGACAGCAGTGACTCTCCCTGGCTGGCTCAACCCGAAGGAAAGCAGCACAACTTGCTTCCACTCTAGGAAAAAGGGAAGTGCTTGTTTGCTGCAGTCTGCAAGGGGGGTGTGTCTCCATGAGCTGTAAGGGTACAAGGCACTGGATTGATGGATGGATGCCTGTCCAAATACTCCCGAGCAAGAGGATGGATCAGTGCCTGTCTTCTCCTGTGTGTTCCTCAACCTGGTGTGGGATGATGTGCTGATCCTCCAGCTCTCTCTAGCCTGAGCTGCCTGCGGAGGCATATGTGCTCGATCCAACTGCATCCTGCTTACGTGGTGGTCAGCTGAGCTGCTCGGGTGTCACACATCATGCCAGCATTTGGATGCTTGTTCCCATCCCCATGGAGGACCCTGGAAGAGGGTGGCCTGGGTGCAGTGCCCGCTGCTGAGGCAGAAGGTGCGTGTCCAGTGTTGCACTAATGGGTGAGGAGGTACTTTGTGGGTGCAGCTGTGCCACTGTCCTGGTCTGCCCAGGTCACATTCCCATTGGCTGTGTTTCCAGCTGGAGCAGAGCAGCTCTTGCCGGCCATCCGCATGGGCTGCCCAAGGCTCTCTCCTGGTAACCTTCAGCCAAGGGTGCA
>VZRE01003682.1:542857-558390 GCA_013396775.1 Cephalopterus ornatus
GAGTGTTCTGGGGGTGAAGAGTCCCTCCTTGTGCCTGCTTCTGTAGTGATGAACTTCATGGATAGCTCAGTGGTGAGGAGCTTCCCAAACATGAAGCGTGGTGTGTGCTATAGTGAGTAGGGGCCAGGTGTGGGGCTGCCTTCTGGTTATGCCAGTAGACAGAGTGTGCTCGAGGTGTTGAGACAAGCCCTGAGATGGACTGCTGGCTTCCTTCTTGGACATGTGGGATTCTGCCATGCTCCTTCAGGGAGAACCTGGCCAGGTCCCAGTGCCATCAGAGCTGGCCAGTGTGGGGATGGCATGCTGGGCTGTGATGGCACACTGCAGCCCCAGGGTGAGATGCTACTGAAATACTGAAATTTGTGGCTCAGCCTGGAGCCTTCCTTCCTGGAGACATCTTTGGTCCATGGACTTTGCACACGGCTGGAAGGAGCTGAAGGTTTGTTCTGTAGCTGAGATAATCCTGGATCACAGACCTCTGCCGTGGCTTTCTTTTCCAGATGCGCTGGTATCCTCCCTCTGAAGCTACCCAGCAAGGATGGAAGTCTCGTCAGTTTTGTTAGTTCGTTAGTAAGTAATTAATTACTCTTGGAGCCAGGTCCTTGTCTTGCTCTTCCTTGGGCTCTTGTGCGGGAGGAGGGATGGGAGCTCGAGCTCAGTCCCACACATCCAAGGATGCGGTTGTGTTTCAGGGATGGGTGACGGGAGCAGGGGGACCCAGCGAGCTCCGGGATAGTGGGAGGGCCGTGGTGCCGCCCAGAGGGCGGATCCAGCCAGCCCCCCTCGCTCACGGCCGCTCCTCTCCCGTAGCGTCTCTCCTCGACTCGTGTTCCTCCCCCTTGCCTCTCCGCGGAGGGATGTGCCCGGGACGATCGCTCCGACTTCTCTCGGTTTGATTTGCGGCCAGCGGACAAGGCGCCCGGCCCCGCCGCGCTCCCCCCGGACTGTGGGGCACCCCCTTCCCCGGACTGTGAAGCCGCCGCGGCCCCAGCCGTGGGGCTGTGTGCGCCGCCTCCATCCCTCTCTCCCTCCATCCTTCCCTACATCCATCCCCAGGACATCCTCCCTGACCGAGCTTCGCCGGCCGGCTGCGCCGAAACTCAGCCGGGGCGGCTCGGTCCTGGGCTTCCCCGGGCTCGCCCTGCCCTGGGGGGCGGCTCGGCTGAAGGAATCGAAAGGCAAAATGGGTTTTGCATGTTTTCTGGCATGAATTAAAACACTTAACTTGTGTCTGTGTGAGTGTAAGTTTGTTTGTTCTAGCGTTTGTGTAACCGTTAGCAACAGGTCTTGGCCCAACGGATTGATCCATCAAGGTTTTCCTCTTGCTTCGGTGAAGACTTGGCTTTGAGAAATACTAACTGTCCTTGTCTCACCCCTTCTCCCACCTCTCCCCTCCCCTCCCCAGGACGACCAGAAAAATTTGAAAAACGCCTTTTTTTTTTCCTTTTTTTTTTTTTTTTCCCCCTCCTCCAAGTACGATGCACTGGGTTTCTGTTCTCATCCATTCTGCTCCCGTTTTGAAGTCAGGGTTATTATATTTTTTTTTTCCTTCTTCAGACTTCTATATATAGAACGGCTGTAAAACATCTAACCTCTTTTTTGTTTTCCACATCCTTCTGATTGGAGAGCATCCAGTCCTGCCAAATAATCAGCCATCCTTATGGGAATACCGAACAAAAAAAAAAGATAAAAAGTACGAGTATTTTTGTACCATGTGTAATAAGGAAATATTTATGCATCATAAAGAATTTCTTGTGTGTTTGTGTGCAATTAATTATTATTATTATTATTAAAGAGAAATTGTAATCCTGTAAGATAAGTTAATGTTTAGTTAAAAGCTTGAAAGAGAAGGGTTGTCTTCTGTACCAATGATTCAGTCAGGCATAGTAAACAAGAAATTGTGCAATTTTTGTTTTAGCATCTTATTGCTTGGTATTGAAGTGCTTTAAGTATTATCTGACCATGGCTGTCTCGCTTGTATTAAAAGATTTGAGAATAAGTTGCTCTATAATTGCTGATCCTATGAGAATGTGAAACTGGATAATATATGAAATGCAACCAAAAAAAAAAAAAAAGAAAAAAATACATACCCAGAGGCTGCTGTGACTCTTTCTCTGGTCTCATGTGTTTTCTTGTGGGGTTGGGGTGGGATGCTTCATGCTTGGTGTTACCCACAGCCTGTCCCCTCTCCACTTCCCTTTCATGGCCTGGAAGGATGGTGGCTGGTTTGGGATGCTGCTTTGGATCATCAGATGGCATCTTCCCCCACCCCCTCAGAGAAGGGTACGTCCTTGCTAGCATGTGTTGGAGGGGTTGTTGGTGCTAAGCTGTGCTGGAGGCCTCTGAGAGGGCAGCCCTGAGCTTTTTTTGGGTGTTTTTGTTCCCCTTCCCAGCTTCTGGGGATGCTGAGGGCCTCTCCTTCGTGACAGCAGTGCAGCAAGGAGATGTCCATAGAAGGCAAATGTCCTCCACGGCTGGAGCATTGCCCTAGCCTGCCCCATTCCTGCTCTGGTGCAGGACACCCTGGTCTGGGCTGCCTAAATCCTTCTGTGGCCTTATCTGAACTCACCAAAGCAGCTGGGGGAATGGCAGGGGCAGGATGGTCGTCCCTGTGGGGTGTCCTGGGGGTCCCTGTGGCTCAGTTCCCTGTGTCCCTGCTGTGGGTGCTCCAAAGCCCTCCCACGCAGCTTCTCGCCCCAGGGATCAGTGTTTTCCTCTCTCCCCAGGGCTTCGAGGGCAGTGCTGAGCGAAAGCAAGGAGCAAGGAAAAAAATCAGAAAAAGCAAAAGGCAGGTCTAAAAATAGCTCTGCTGGCCACTGTGCCTGGGAATGGGCTCGGCCGAGCGCTGCTGCTCCGGGAAGTGACTCGCTGTGGGGCCACGGGCTGCCTGGGCCAGACCAGCACTGCCAGCCCCTTCCCCATGGGATTCCCCCAATCCCAGCTCCAGCGGACCAGCTCTTCCTTGCTGGGTCTGTCCATATCTCGCAGCTCTGCTCACCTGAGCAGAAACACTCCAGAGAGCAGCGGGGCCTGGTGATGGGAGTGTGTGAGGCTTTAAATTATAGAGCAGACTTTTTTTTCTGGGTTTGTTTAAAAAAAAAAAAAAAAAAAAGCCTTTAGCATATGCATTAACATGGCCAGGCCATGAATAATTTACGCCTGGCTCTATTAAGCTTTTACACTGGGACCTGCTCAACACAGCTTGCCTTGGAGCTAAAGTAGGTCACGTCTGCTCTGAGGGTCCCTGGGCGTCCCCTCCCCGGCCGGAGCAGGGCTGGCACAGGCGTCTTGGCACACGTGTGTCCTCACTTGCTGCCTTGGCCCGGCCAGGGCTGCAGTGCCCTGGCCCCTCTGTGGCTGCTCCCACTGAAGTCCTGCTCAGAGGAATGGTCTGGGCAGTAATTTGGGGACAGGGAATGTCCTGAAAATTCAGGGAGTAAAATTCATAGAATCACAGAACATTTTGAGTGGGAAGAGGACCTTTGAAGATCATCCATTTCCAACCCCCTGCGGTGGTCAGGGATACCTTCCACTAGACCGGGTTGCTCCAAGCCCCATCCAGCCTGGTTTTGAACACTTCCAGGGATGGGGCAGCCACAGCTTCTCTGGGCAATCTGTGCCAGGGCCTCCCCACCCTCACAGGCAGGAATTTCTTTCCAATATCCCATCTAACCCTGCCCTCTGTCAGGGTTATTCCCCTGACATTCCCCCATTCCCTCTTGTCCTGTCACTCCAGGCCCTTGTAAATAGTCTTTCTCTATGTTTCTTGTTGGCTCCCTTCAGGTACAGGAGAACTGCAATTAGGTCACCGTGAAGCTTCTCTTCTCCAGGCTGAACAATCCCAATTCTCTCAGCCTTTCCTCACATCAGAGGTGTTCCTCTGATCATCTTGGTGGCTTCTTCTGGACTTTCTCCAGCAGACCAATGTCCTTCCTATAGAGGGAATACAGAGAATGTCCCCAAAGTGTCCATCTCCCCAGACAGGATGAAGCTCTGGAATGCAGGGAAGCTCTAAATGGGGCTCAAGCTGGTGGCATCACCAGAAAAAAGGGATCAGGTCATGGCACCTTTGGTCCTTGTGCTGCCCAGACCTGTCGGCCGGTGGCTGTAGGACAAATTGACCAGGGAATAAGGAAGCTGGCATTAGGGTTGGAAGAAATATAGGGGAAAAGGCTGCTTTGGGCACACTTTGATTTTATGGTTTACTGAAAACTTCCTCCTCTTTTCCTTGTTTTGAAAGTGGGACAAAAGATAAGTCAGTCTGGGCTCTTTCAGCCTGTTTTCTCCTGAACATGCTGTGCTCTGCCACAGCGTGATCCGGGCACTGCAGCAAGGAGCATTTTGGGAATAGAAAATCCAGCTGCTGTGACGCAAAAGGGCCTCTCAGCACAGCTGTGCTGGATAAGCTGCTCCTGTTGGAGCTGATCAGACACACTCACAGCCTGCCAGGGCCTGTGTAGGGGAGTCAAATCCAAAACTCAGTCCCTGCTGCAACCAGAGAGGTAGGAAGGGATTCATGTCAACACCAGCATTCATCCTGGGATGTGCTGCTCACAGGGGCTCCTGTCCCCGAGGTCAGAGCACTTCACAGTGCTGTGGTCCCCTTGTGGTCCCACACCTTTGCTGATAGTTAAGGGTCCCCAGATGCAGGTGAGTCGTGCAGGTGCACAATCGGTGCCTTCAGCCCATTTCTACGGCATATGCGATGAAGAACTATTTTTTGTAAAATATCAAACCGCAGCAAATCCCACCTGCTGGTCTGCACCGGCAGCGCAGGGAGAGGAGCCGATGTCAACATTTCCTTTCCACCCATCCTCTCTCGGGCTGAAGCCTTGCCATGGCTGAAGACCATTTTGAATACCCCTGATGACACTCCAGTTGTTGGTCTGTCGGGCAGACAGAGACAGGCACAACTGTGAGATGTCTCAGAGAGCCCCAGATTCATCCTGCAGCAAGATTTAGCAGCTCCTGCTCCCAGCTGATTTCCAAGAATCATAGAATCATAGAATTATTTAGGTTGGAAAAGTCCACTAAGAACATCAAGTACAGCTGTTAACCCAGCACTGCCGGGTCCACTGAAAACCCATGTCCTCATGCACATGTACATGTTTTTTGAACAGTTCCAGGGATGGTGACTCCACCACTGCCCTGGGCAGCCTGTTCCAGTGCCTGGCCACTCTTCCAGGGAACAGATTTTCCCCAATACCCAACCTGGTATTGGACACAGCTTGAGGCTGTTTCCTCTTGTCCTGTCCCTTGTTCTCTGGGAGCAGAGCCTGACGCCCACTTGGCTTCCCCCTCCTGTCAGGGAGTTGCAGAGAGTGAGAAGGTTCCCCCTGAGCCTCCTTTTCTCCAGGCTGAGCTCCCCAAGCTCCCTCAACTGCTCCTGGTGCTCAAGCCCCTTCCCCAGCTCCGTTCCCTTCCCTGGACATGCTCCAGACCTTCAATGTCTGTCGTCTTGTGAGGGCCCCAAAGCTGAACACAGGGTTTGAGCTGTGGCAAGAAGCTGCAGCTCATGCAGCATTTCTGGGATTCCCCTGGCAAACACATGTGGTGCAGTGCCGTGAGGGTGAGGAGCAGGTCAGGGGGCACCACACACCCCAGCCCTGTGGGGACACAGCCCAGCCGTGGCACGTGGCCAGGTAAAATGACTTTCAGAGCTGTGTGATGCTGGATGAACTTGGTAGCACCTCTGGAAGAGGCAGGCAGGGCTGGCAGGTGTACAAGCAGGATCACCCAAGCCCCAGACATCACCAAGAAGGCAGAAAGAGGCAGGGAATGATGGAGACAAAGCAGGGAGGAGACAATGTGCTGGCTGCTCCTCACCTCCTGTTTCCTTATTGCACAGTGCCCCCTCTCAGGAGTTTTGCTTGGATATCACCACACTGTCTTCCAGCTCCAAAAATACCTCTGTTATCCCCCTGCCATCCATCTACTTGTTAAATTATTCCCCAACCTAGCAAGAAGACTATAGAGATTTCAAAATGGCATCCCAATCCCCCATGGAAATATGCATGTGATAAACAATGGATGACACAGGGATCATGTAAGTTTGTAGGGACAAAATACGTGCTGGGGAAAGGTGAGGTACCAGTCCCACCCCCAAAGCGTTGGATGACATCCCAGAGGTGTCTCGGGAGTCAAGATGCTGCTGCAATGGGAATCCTCAGGGTTATTAAATACAGGAGTTACCTCCCTCCCTATTAAAAAATACGTGGGATCGGGTCAGATCCTCAAAGAACAAAAGCTGCTCTGAACCAGTCAGGCTTTACACGGCGTCGTTATTTGGGATACTGCAATGGGAAAGGATCTCCCAGTATGCGCTGAGTCACGACATGCACAGTACAGCGGGAAAGCCAGGAGGTGGCATCCGAGACCTGAGCACAGGAAACCAGGACACTTCCTCCAGCAGGAGCTCCACATCAGGTTGCAGATTGGGACAATGGAGAAAACACTGATGGGTTTTGTCATGGACCTTCCACTCCTTCTTGGGATGGGGGAGTGCAGGTGCTTTAGGCAAAGAATCTCTGTATTAAGTTAACATAGGAAAATATTTTTATTTTTTCTGGTCAGCTGCAGCGTTGTTACCAAAAATACAATGAATTTCAGCTGGGTGGGGGGAGGTTCGTAGCCCAGCCAGGCTGTGGTGGGACTGTCACCACTCAGACCAGTCGTGGCTTGTTCCAGCTGAGCCTGGGAATCCCCTGAGGCTGGAGCTGTCCCTCTTGTGGGTGCCTCTCCCATGCATAGCTCCCGGTATTACTCATTTAACTCAAAAAGAAGATACGTGATGCTCTCTGTGGTGACAGAGTGATGACACACTCAGCTCTACTCTGTGCAGGGCACTGGGAGCCTCCCCAGCGGGGCAGTGGGCTGCCTGTTCAGCTCCTTGGAAAGTGAGTCTGGAGAGGAGCACCACTGTCACATCCTGGTGGTGTCAGGACAGACAGCACATGACACTGGGACATCAGCCCGGGACATGCTAGGATGCCCAGAGGAACCTGCTGGACTTGCAGGTCTTAGCTCAGTGCAGGAAGGACCCAGAGGAAAGAAGCAGCAGCAACCCCAGAGACAGGAAAAGCAGGGAAACACCAGCTCCTGATAAAAACCTGGAAGGTTCTCCAAATACACCCAAAATATCCTGCTCTCTTGGTCTTGGGCACTCAAACTAGCAGAAATCCCAGCTCTTCCTCCAAGATGCAGATGGATTGGAATCTCTAGGATGTTTGTCCTGCTGTGGGGACCCAAAATCTTCAAATCTCCACGCAGTTCACCTGCGACAGGTGTGCCAACAGGCCAAATGCGAGTGCCAGCTTTTGCCAGCTTGTCAAAGCCAATGGCTGGTACAGCAGTTACTGGTTTCCAGGGCAGGCTGGTCCCACAATCGATGTGCTTCCATCTACCCTTTGTCCTGTCTCTGTCCTTGGTATCATGCTGAGTGCTAGTTTGGTTGCTCAGGGGTCTGTGGGTGAGAGCATGGTCCTCCTCCTGCTGTCTTGGTGAGGTGGGTACCTGCTGTCCTCCACATGGGCTTTTACCCTCTCTGGTGGCAAAGACAGTGAGACCTGTCCACAGCCAGTCGGACTCACACAGGGTGTGCTTGAGTTTCCCCAGAGATCTGCTGGCCCCATCTGAGAGGCTCCCATGGGACCTGCCACCATTAGGGACAGGGACTAGGGGAGGCTCATGATCAAGGTTTTGGCAGAAGAGAGTAAATCTTGGAAATATCTGGGAAAGGCTGTAAGCTCCACTCTGTCTACAGTGTCAGTGGTTTCAGCCTTAGCTGGATCATGCTCTGCTTCCCCCAGCAAGAAGCATCATGGCTGCCCAGCTCCAGGAAGACCAAATATCTGCCACCTCCTCCATGCCAGGAGTTGGTTCATCTCTGCCAATGCCTCCAGGAAGTCTTTGTGCTGGTGGGTGACCACACGTGGCATTTCACAAGGTATCTGCTGGTGCAGGTGGATGCCAACCAACACATTCAAGCACCTTGCCTTGGGAACAGGTTCTGCTAATGCCAACAGTCTGAGCCACAGGTGCCATCGTTGGCCAAAGTCAACAGCCTTTGGCACGGCTTCCGCATGCTTGGATCCACAGAGCCCCTGGTGGGGTGGGAAACAGGCTGACAACACATCCCTGTGTCACAAAAAACCATGTGCCTTCTCCTGCCAGACACCTGCAGCTTCTGCTTCCTAATCCCAGATCTGGCTGTGATGAGGGCATATGGGGAAGGGGCTGGAGCACAAGCCTGATGAGGAGCTGCTGAGGGAGCTGAGGGGCTCATCCTGGAGAAAAGGAGGCTCAAGAGGGGCCTTCTCACTCTCTGCAACTCCCGGACAGAAGGGGGGAGCTGGGTGGGGATCGCGCTCTGCTCCCAGGGAACAAGGGACAGGACGAGAGGAAATGGCCTCAAGTTGTGCCAGAGGAGGTTTAGTTGGATATTTTTAAATATCTTCATGGAAGGGTTGGTCAGACACAGGAACAGGCTGCCCAGGGAAGTAGTGGAGTCTCCATCCCTGGTAGTGTTCAAAAAGTGTGCAGCTGTGGCACTTGGGAACATGGGTTAGCGGTGCCCATGGCAGTGCTGGGAGAACGGTTGGACTTGATGACCTCAGAGGTCTTTCCCAGCCTAAATAATTCCAGAATTCTATGAACCTGTTTCTGAACCAGCCCTTGCCTTTGTGCCCTGAGCACATCGAAATGTTGATGAGGACCAAACAAGGTAAAATTTGATTAAAGTAAAATAAAACTGCTATTTTTGGGTTACTCCTCAGGCATAGCACTTAGACATGGTCTGAGAATCAGTAAGGAAATACTGTTCTTCCATGGAAGTTGCCTCCTGCCTCTTTGGTGGCAGTTTGGGGAAATTAAAGTATTTCTCTTATGGATCAGCCTGGCTGTGCAAGGATCTTCCTGAAATGCAATGACTGGATTTCAACAGATGCATCTTAAGATCACCCTTTCTCGGCTTGAACTGAGCACTTTGACGTGGACCCATTTCATTAATATTTACCACAAAAGGCTTACCTGGAAATCCCAAGGTCCATTGTGCCTGTTGTCATGGTTTCTTTTCTCCAAAAAAAAAAAAAAAGTCAGTTCTGAAAAATTTGCCTGTGCCACAAATCCAAAGAGCATTTCTTGGGAAGATGTGCTGAGTTCCCGTGATGTATTTGGCTTTACTGAACAGACATAGAAATCTTATGTCCAATATATGTGAAAAAAAATATGGTGGTGGAAACTTAAAAACAATGTTCACATTTAACTAAATTAGCTAAAATTCACCTTATTAGCTAAATTACTTTCTTAGCATTTAACAGTTTAAAATTACTATTTTTCATTTCTGGCAGAGAGGAACTTTGGCTGGGAAGCAACCTTGTTGAGAAGGGAGTGGAATTTTTTCCAAGAGAAAAAAATTCACATTAAGAGCAGCGGAGTGGTTGGGCAGAGGATGGAGATGTGGTGAGGGGGATCTTCACCTCTGGAGACCTCCAAAATTCCCTCTGCCCTCAAACTTTGTCCCAGTCCTTGCAATTTTGGGGATGTTGCATGGGAGAGGTATACCTCTGGCTAAGCAGGTCTCTCTGGCCACAATTCACGTGGATGAACAGATTTTTTTTTTTGCTTAAAAAATTAAGTTTCTAGCTCACAATAAAAAAAATCTATTATTTCAGGGATTAAATATATGATATTGAATACAGCCAGTGTTTCCTGAAGGGTTTAAACATTTCTGAAGTGCTTGGGCATGTCTTGGTGTCTGCTTCTCATCACACCTGCCCTTAGAAAAAAAAAAACATTATATAAAAGAAAACTGGAAGGTAATAACTTCTTTTAAATCTGTTTGTATTCTTAAAAAAGATCGTTTCAAACAGACACACAAGTGCCAAGCCAGTAAGTAAACCTTGGGTTTCTAAAGGAAATATGTTGTGGTTAAGAGGAAGTTGATCTCCCAGAATGGTGTTTTCGGATCAGATCAGAGTAAAGCTGCCGTGCATGGAAGGTCCCTGAGTTAGAAGGTGGAAGGAAGCACTGGTGACGCTCACAGAAGGTGGCTTTGGGTGAACACTGGAAAAAAAAAAGGTTTTCTCATGTTTTGCTCAGTGGGAATAGCCAGAACTACGGACTCATCCTTTCTGGGCAAAGTTACAGGCATGAATGTCAGATCTTGCAGCTTCAAGGACAGCGAGGGACTGACCAAAGCCAAAGCCAAGATGACAAAGGGAAGAGCTGGGCTGAGCTGTTCAGGGTAAAACCATCCCTGAGCCATCACATCAAAGGCTTTTTGCAATGGACTGTGGAAAACAGCATTTTTATAACTACTTCCATTTAAATACATGTCCCTTCCTCCTAGCATAGTCTTGCATGGATGGGGCAGGACACAAGGCTGCGTTTTGGGACAGTCCCAGAAGAAAACCCAAGTGGTAGAGCGCTGCCAGAACTAGTGAGGAACAGCATCTCCAGAGCATGTGATGAAGGAGAGCTGCTAAGGGAGAAGGCATCTCCTTCCTGAGGTAATGGAGCAGGGATACATACCTTTCCTTGGACAAGCTGGTCCTCAAAACCATCCCAGAAAGAAGAGAGGACCTGACTGGGGGAAACCAGCTCCATGTCAGCCAACAAGCCATGTGTGGCCTGAGTCGTACCCAGCAAGAGATTTCACTCCTCAGAAATGCCACTGGTGTCAAGAAAGCATTCAACAGTCTTGGTTTCATACTTACAGAGGTGTACCTTGGGGTGCCCTGACTTGCCCATAGAGATCCCACTCCTGCTCAAAGCAAAGCCTTAGAACAAGCACAGGCAAAACCAACCTGCCCTGTGGATATTTTGGGGCTGGAGAGACAGGCACACTCATGTCCAGCACCTGAGAGTGCTCTTATTAATACCTTCCTCTACCTCCTCTTCCCATGGATTCTGGACTGATTTACATATCCCTTCTCTCTGTCACTTGCATCCCACTCTTTTATTCCTTTTCTAGGATCTACTGCTCCTGTGGATATTCCTGGTCACTATGAAAAGATGCATTAATTCTTTGTGGGGAAAACTGGTCAGTTGGTTTAGATAATTTTGAAAATGTTCTTCTAGGGAAGAGCAAATACAGACTTTGTACCAGCACTGATGCCTACGTGACTGAAGTCTTTAGGAGCAAAGCTTGGGCTGAATGCCATGTTCTGCTGGTTTGAACCAAAAAGTAGATCAGAGAACCATGGAATCATGGAATGTCCTGTGTTTGAAGGGACCCAAAAGGATCATCGAGTCCAACTCCTGGCCCTGCACAGGACAACCTCAAGAATGCCACTCTGTGCCTGAGAATGTTGTCCAAATGCTTCTGATTGTATCCCACCAATGTGCAGCATGAGCAGCCTGGGGAACTGAGACAATGTTTGGGCTCCTGTCCTGCCTCGGGCTTGGAGACAGAATGGTTGCCATGATGGTTGACATGAAGGGAACAGCCACCTCTCCCTGGAAGGGGGAACATACTTGCCTTCATGCTCTTAAAAATCTAGCACGTGGTCCGTAAACGTTTGTCTCAGAAGGACATTTCAAATGATTTCCTCAGCAGTGCCTCTCTGGGGACAAACACTTAAAATCTTAATTGATGGGAGGATAAGATGTGTCATGACTTAGCAGCAGGAAGAGCTGCCAGCAGGTGTGGACAAGGAAGTCAGGACTGAGGATGGCTTCTGTGGAAATCGCAAATCTGAGTGTGCAGATAACACCTTGCTTAATAAATACCTGACTGATAAAATCATGGCACCCACAAAAGAGGTGGCCCAACTTGGAGCTCTTCCATAGAATAACTGAACTTCATCCTAATCCAGGTCCAATGATAGGTCACTATCTTACACAGCCATAACACTCAAGGTCCCTTTGACTCAGTGGTGAGATAAGGCTGTCACAAGATGGTGACTTTATGGTTGAGGTGCAGTTATTATAGTTAGTACTGTAATAATGAATTGATTTCTTTTTTTAACTTTGTCAAAGGTGCTTGCTGGTCTTAGATAGGCGCCTTAGAATTTCCTTTGTCAGTTTGGGAGAAAACATTTTGATCTAGTTGGTTAGAAATAGATTTGTGACATTGGGATGTGGAAAAAGCTCCAGAGGCACCCTGTTGAGGGTTACAACACCTCCCAGGCAAATGTGAAAATTCTTTACAGGAAAACTAAGGGGAGGAGAATAGGAATAGCTGCCTCCAACGTGAGTCATGCTTGAGCTGTGCATGGTGATGGAGAGCTCATGGACCTGAAGAGACTTGGCCCCAGCTACAGAGAATTTAGCCCTTTGGTTGCTTTTAGGACCAGACAGAGGCTTGCACTGACATGTGAACTTATAGCAGATATTTGTCTGCTCCACACAGGGCCCCCAAGCCAACACTCAACCTGAGGCTGCCGCAGTGCATGGGAAGGCTGAAGGATCACCACAAGGATCCCGGGGTACAAACCACTGTCCTCACCCTCTACAGGGAACCGGTGGGCATGTGACCTTCAATGTTGCTCTTTATTTTGGGGGAGTTCATCCACCAAGACATGGACATGCATCAGCCTGAGGTCCTGCCAAATGTCTCCTCACTGAGTTAGTTCTGAGAGGTGTTTCATAACTTGCAAACAAGGAAAACACATGTTGAATTTGACTGCTGTGAGTGAACTGAGTTATTTTCAAGTCAAAAAAGCACCTGTCTCCTAACCCAGTGATGCCACAACAATGCTGATCACTGACTGAACAGGTAAACATATATTTTGGTCGAATTAATGTAAAATGGAAGGGTTCTGTGAGAGGTCACCTGTGGCTGTGACATAATCCCTACAGCACCGCTATTCTGAGCCTGAAGGAACATGGATGGTCTCTGCGGTCAGGAAGAGCTGGATGCCCACATACATAAATGAAAGAGAAATGAATTAGGGCTAAGTCCTAAGTACGGTTTGTCTTTGGTTGGCAGTCAAAAGGGCCTGTCAGGCAGAGCTGGAGGCAAACAAAGAGAAATGGAGCATGGCAAGCGCTTCCAAACATCTTTGAAATTAAGATCTCAAAGGACTTGTAGCAGCTGGTGAAGGCCTTGTGATCCTGAAGCAAGAGTAGGCCCAGTCAGCACACTGGAGATAGCTGCCAGGCAGGAAATGCTAGCAGGGAAAACACGGATGGGAAATGTGATGTGGATCTGATTCAGAAGGGAAGTGGGAAAGAGAAGAGGAGGAAGCTGAAGGCAAAGTGCTGACAGTCATGGCAGGGAGGAGCAGAAGAGCTGAAGGAACCAGTTCCCCTGCCCCAGCCAAAAGCCACTTGTTGCCCAAAGGCTGCAAAGGAACCTCCTTCCTCCCCTTCTTGTTGCAGGGCAGGAGCAGAGGCTGCAGACACAGGGCCGTGTTGGCATCACTGCACCTTGAGAAGAGCCAGAAGGGAGAATATAGAACCACAGCACTCCAAACGTGTTCCCCTTGCCCTGTCAAGGGACACCCTGGGAACACCAGCAGCCCAGGCTGGTTCTCCAGAGCATCGCCTGGCATGCACAGAAGCCACTTGCACAGCAACACAGACCACGTGGTGGTTGAAACACATATTTTTTGGGGCTGCCCAACACACCTGCCATCAGCCTGGTCTGAGTGATGCCCACAGAGGAAATCCCAGCTGCGTGCAAGGAACCAGCATGGCTTTGGCAATGCAGCCTGCAACTGGGCTTCAGGAAATGAAGAGAGCTCAAATGGAGAGAAATCATCCAGAGCAATCATCCTGAGCCTGTGAGAAACCTCCCTTGAGAAAGGAGGAACAAGGCTGCATGGGAATGGCCAGCTTCCTGCCCAGAGAAATCCATGATTAATTCTAGGGAACTCTGCTTATTCAGAGTTTTAGCTGTAGATCAGCAATATTGTGGAAGAGAGACCATGATGAAAGCAGGATTTAGTGCTGCAGAAGACGAAGATGTGACAGCTCCCAGTGGAGCTCTTGACACCCTGCAATGTACCTGGGGAGCAAAACCGACACAAGAACCCAAAGGACTTGGATCATAGCAAGAGCCTCAAGTTCCCAGAGGAGCTCCCAGTCCATACCTCCAGTGTTTCTTCAGATTTAGGGAGCCTGAGGGTCCAGCTGTGTGGTGCTGTGTGCAGGATTTCATGGTGAATCCCACACAGATAATTAGTGTGGCAAGTCAAGTCTAGAGGCAAACACATTCTAAAAAGCAGAGGCACAAGCAGGTGCCTTGAGAAAACAACCATATCTAGGAAAAGATGGCTTTTCATTAAAACACAAATATTGCCGCTTCAATGGATGTGGCGGAATTGCATTGTTGTGTAAACACTGAGTAAGGTGTTTTGTCACAGCTTCCCTCACACACACACTTCCCCTGCCCTCAGAGTAACCACAGGAGTGGCTCACGGGCACTCATTTGTAGCTGATTCTGACTCTGATAAGTCTTCCAGGGAATTATGCTGAAAGGGGGAAAAAAAGGCATCAGTCCTCATGTGACTGGGAGGTGAAACATTGTTACAGGGAAACTAAATTCACAGATACACCCAATCATGCAAGGAGAAGGAAGAAATAATATTAGAAACACAGGCTATTTTTAGCTGGTTCTGGCAACTTTGCATGACAAATCCTGCATATTTTCTATTTTTCCAAGGAAGTTAAACTTGGAAAGCTCTCAGCTGCAGAATGTTCTTAGAATGCTCTTTTGTCTGATGACCAGTGACAGGATCTGAGGGAAAGGCTGGAGCTGTGTCTGGGGAGGTTTAGGTTGGATAACGGGAAAAGGTTCTTCCCCCAGAGGGTGGTCAGCCACTGAGCAGGCTCCCCAGGGCAGTGGTCATGGCCCCAAGGCTGACAGAGCTCAAGGAGTGTTTGGACAACACTCTCAGGCACAGGGTGGGATTGTTGGGGTGTCCTGTGCAGGGCCAGGAGCTGGACTTGTTGATCCCTGTAGGTCCCTTCCAACTCAGGATATTCCATGATTCTATGACACTGGAGGGGATAATCTTTTTGAGATCTTTACCAACTCCATTTGAGAGGAAAACCTCTTATCCCCCAAAACCAGAACCCCTGAAAACTCCACTTTTTTCCCCAACAAGCCATTTTTGCAGCTGAGATAACCACAGTCCTATGATGCCATGTCCAGGCAAGCCCACATATCAGCATTTTATTGAATTTTAGTCGGTGTGTAGGACGTGGTGTTACCACCAGCACAGCCTGGAGCTGGAGCTGGGGCTGGGGCTGGGACTGGATCTGGACTCAGACTGGATGTAGATGTGGGGCTGGAGCTGGGGCCAGGGCCTGGAGCCAGGGCTGGAGCAGGGGCTGGAGCTGGGCTTGGAGCTGGGCCTGGGGGAGCTGGGTCTGGAGCAGGAGTTGGAGCACAAGCTGGAGCTGGGAATGGGCCTGGAGCTGGGGCTGGAGCTGGGGAAGCTGGGGTTGGAGCCTGGACCTGGGGCTGCAGGCAGGGCTGGAGCTGGAGCTCGAGCTCAGGGTTGGAACCAGAGCCTGGAGCAGGGGCTGCAGCTGAGGCCAGGGCCTGGACCTGGAGCAGGGGCTGGGGCTAGGTCTGGAGCTGG
>VZRE01003682.1:558860-598357 GCA_013396775.1 Cephalopterus ornatus
GGGGCCGGGGGGGGACCCGGCGGCAGCTCCCGCGGGTCTCGGGGCTGAGCCCCCGCGCTCGGGGGTGTCCGGCCAACCCGGTCCCTCCCGTTCTCCCTCTCTGGTCCCCCAGGTGCCGGGCTGCGAGCGGGGAAAGGCAAAGGCTTCCACATTCCTGGGAGTGGGGGTGACCCGGGAGGCGCAGGCGCCCGAATTCTGGGGTGCCCCGTGGTTAGGGCTCCCCCAGCCCCGCTGCCTGTATGGCAGCTTCGGGCTCCCCGCAGCGGTACAGGAAATGGCCCGGGCAGGGAACGGAAAGCGCACCTGCCCTCGTGTGCCTGGAAGGTGAAACATTCTTGCCAGACAAATATATTCGTGGATACACCCATTCGCGCAAGCAGGAGGCTGCAGTACTATTTAGAAGCACAGTCGATTTTCAGATGGTTCTGGCAACTTCGCATGACAAATCCTGTACGTTTTCTGTTGGTTTTCCAAGCTTGGAAAGCTTTCAGCCACAGAATGCTCTTAGGGGACCCTGGAGGGGACAATCTTCTTGAGATCTTTGCCAATTCCGTTTGACTGGAAAACATAATATCCCTGAAATCTCCATTTTCCCCCAACAAGCCATTCTCACAGCTGAGACAGGTGCTCCCAGGGAGCAGGGATGGAGGGTGGTTGTAGCTGCCTTGGGCTCTCAGAGCCCAGGTGAGCAGCAGAACAGAGGGAGCAGGTGCCGCAGGACCCTCCTGCACGGGGAGGGGTTATTTTGTACTTTGAAAGTACTTCAGGCTCGTTCTGCTTCTCTCACTGTGAACACTTGGCTCTTCCTGGCTGCTGAATCATCACGGTGCTGCTGGGGATCTGTGTTTGCTAGTTTGATGAGTGCCAAATGGGGGAAGGAAGATTTCCATGGGCAAACATTGGCAGGCAGCTTTTTGTACACAGAGTCCTGGCAGGAGGGCTCTTGGGAGCACACAGACTTTGGATACCCGCAGTGCCTCGTTTGGGGCATGGTTATCAGGGAAGCAGTTGATTTTTCACCATTCCCACCCAGCCCAAGCCGCATGTGCCGGAGTCGGAGCAGTGTCTGTGGGGTGGTTCCTGTGTGGCTCACAGGCACCTTTGACACAACTGCACTTTCACTACAAGCACGTGGAACCTGACTACCAAAAGAAATAAAAATAGGTTGAGGATCAAGGTCGTCCCTCTACTTCAAGAAATGTTTTCAAACTCCTGTGATTTGTCACACTTGTGAGGTGGACACTGACTCCATCACATCTGTGTTGCTGGTCTCTCAACTGGATTACACCCAGACATGTGAGTATTCCTTGGGATGTTTGACACTGGACTTGGTCACCAGTGCCCCCCTACCTCACTGGCAGTCCCTTGATGTCATCCTCCTGGGCTTCCCTAAAGTTTCTTTGCCACAATGTGGATGGTGCTCACTGTATTGACCCACTGATCATAGAAGGAGTCTCGGCAGTGAGCTCTGAACTTGTTTCCTATTATTGATACCTAAAGCTGGGTGAGGCCATTTTCCTGACATTTCCACACCTCTCTTGATTCTTGGACATGTTTCCCATGGGAGAGTCACTGTGACCCCTGCACTATGTGAAAATGCATTGACTTTGTTTTTGTTGACTCTCCTCTTGCCCTTGGGTGGTTTTCGCAGGCTCCTGTTTGCTTCCTGTTGTGGATTTATTGGTTGTATACCTGTACCATGGCCTCTCTTTCCCTGTCTCCTTTCACAGAAATCATTTGCTGCATTTCATTTACCAGTCACCATTTCTGAACTTCTCAGTGAACACCAGACAATAGCAGAACTTGTGTCTTTGGTGTTCTCTGGTTTGGTCACTCCTATTTTCTATAAATCAGGCTGGAGGATTCACTTCTCACTAAAGTATTACTTTTAATGGAAAAAGAAAAAAAAAAGAAGTATTCTTTTTTTCTACACATACCCATCTTCAGCTCTGGTGTGTCGCCAGATGGAGTGCTTATTGCATTTTCTATGTAAGAGGAAGACCTCTTTTAAAAATAATGCTCTGAGCTGTGTTCCTCAGTGGGACAAAACACCCTCCCCCACATATTAAAATTGCAGATACAGGTCTGAACCCAGAACACAACAATGATGCAAAAACTTTCAACCAGCAGCCACAAAGGCTCCCACAGCCTTCTTCTGCCTTCATCCAGCTGCCTGGGGTTGGGTTATTAGTTCAGAATCTAATTGGCCCCACTTGGAGCTCTTCCGTAGAATTACTGAACTTCATCCTAATCCAGGTCCAGTGGAGACCACTACTATATACACTCCTAACATTCAAGATCCCTTTGACTCAGAGGTGAGATAAGGCTGTCACAGTATGGTGGTTTTATGGTTAAGGTGCTGTTATTACAGTTAGTATTGTTTTTTAATTGATTTAATTTAATTAATTTAATTAATTGATTTTTTTTTCCTAACTTTGTCAAAGGTACTTGCTGATCTTAGAGAGACACCATAGAATTTCCTTTGTCAGTTTGGGAGAAAACATTTTGATCTAGTTGGTCAGAAATAGACTTGTGACCTTGGGATGTGGAAGAAGCTTCAGAGGGACCCTGTTGAGGGTGACAACACCTCCCAGGCAAACGTGAAAATTCTTTACAGGGAACCTAAGAGAAGGAGACTAGGACGTCTGAACATAAAAAATTTCAGTTGGTTGAATTGTATGAGAACAATTCAATGTGTTTCCAGAGTTTCTCTTTCTGTGATGTTTGGAATGACGAAGTACAAAGTAGGAGTTGAGGAATATGTTGGGATTCAGAATGTATTTAATTAGTTAAAATGCAGAGCAGTGCTTCTCAAAATTTGATCAGCAAATGGATTTTAAAGGGTTCGTTGTTGGCACTACTTTGGGGGGCTTTTCTTAGAGACACGATCATTGAGGTGGATGCTCAATGGGTATTGTAGTGTCTTGGTGTTGTAAAACCCAATAAGATGATTCCTTTTGGATTTTGATGCAGCTGAGGGAGCTCAGTGAAGGTAAAATGCCTGTGGACCTTTTGGGTGGAAGGGTGACTTGGGGCCAAGTGGCCACTGTCTAACTCTTCTAACTTTAACTTTGTTCATCCCATAAAGAGGTGCCATGGTCAATTACAAGAGGATATGATCTGAAATGGGATTTACAGTAAAGTTTAAAGATGATTTATACATTATTATTTATAAATCATTATGTAATTATTATGTATACATTATTATGCACAAATATTATGTATAAATTATGTATCACTGGAACAGGGTGGGGAGGCCCTGGCACAGGTTGCCCAGAGAAATTGTGTCTGCCCCATCCCTGGAAGTGTTGAAGGCCAGGTTGGACGGGGCTTTGAGCAGTATGAAGAAGTGGAAGGTGTCCCTGCCCAAGGCAGGCGGTGGAACTTGGTGATCTTTAACTTGGTGATCCTGCTAACCCAAATCATTTTGTGATTCTGTGATTATGTACTAAAAATATTTCCTATTATTTATAATAATAACATAACCACAATATTAAGGCTTTACAGAAGGAGGTGCTTCAGAATCTTCCCAGTCACAGAAGGTGTTTTTTTTTTGTCAGCCTCCAGGGACGAAGGATTAAACTGAACCTTGAGGCTGCTCCGGGGCAAAGAGTTTAGTATGTGGCTCTTGTCTGGGCAGGGAAGGGAAATGTACTGCAAAATAGTTTGGAGAGTCGATTTGCAAGCTGGCAATTGCTCACTCAGAACGGATCCCATAATCCTCCCCTGAGCCTAGAAAATGAGCTGAGCCTAAGAGGAAGGTCCTCACTGCACAGCAGGATCTTACTGAGCAGACAGGACCAAGCCCCTCATCTGCTTCTGGATTTACGTGAGCTAACCTGGGCTGGCCTTCCACAAGGTATTCCCAGGGCTATGTACAAGAAGCTAAATGTTGGTTTTTTTCCTTTTGTCCATAGGAAACCCGCCCAATCCCAGAACCGGGTCCCAATGGTAGGTCTACAGATGATGCTTCTGTCTACTTTCTTTACTGATCTCTTGGTTTTCTCATCCTGCTTTGTTGCTCCTTGATAATATAAATTTTTATATATATATAAAATAGAGAAAGTGTAAAATAATCTGAAAAAGACTGTGTGTCTGAAATAGATAATGCTGCTTTTCCAGCTGAAAAGAGGAGCTGGAGCAGTCACAGATACACCCCTTTATCTGGCTTTTTCTGCTTCCTGTTCCATCAGTTCATGTATGTCACATTAAATGGCTCTTGAGACATGTTAGATGATCTTATTGCAGGACTAAACATTAATAGTGTGGGCATATGGTCTGATAGAAATTTGATTCACTAACTCTCCAGGGCTGAAATCACAGCTTAGGGAGAAGGAAAAATTAAATGGACTTGCTCTTCTATTCCTGCTCCAGCAATAGTCACGCCTCTCTTAAATTGTATTATTTTGTGGACCATATTTTTTGTTGACATTAGCTTTTGTCTTACCATATTTTAAGCCCTCCTGATTTGTGAATACATGCATAGTTCAGTATTTCATGGCTCATGAAGGTGTGAATGTGCCGTTCTGGTGTATTTATTTAATGCCAGTAAATTTTGATGTGTCAATACTGGCTTGGCCTTTGCTGTGGGGCCCAGGGCCAGCCCACGTGGTGCTCTCCCAGTGCCTGAGAAGGTGAGTTTTCTACAAGGATCTTTCCCTACTGTTCTGGCAGAGGTCCTGCTGCGCATGCATTCTGTCGGGATCTGCGGGTCCGACGTCCACTACTGGCAGCACGGCCGGATCGGGGATTTTGTCGTCAAGGACCCCATGGTGTTGGGGCACGAAGCTTCCGGGACTGTCGTCAAAGTGGGCTCAGGGGTGACTCATCTGAAACCAGGTATCTGCAACCAAAACTGTTTGTTTGGTTTTCCTGCTAATCAGTTTCCGAAAATGTGCCCATAGCAGGCTGGGCTTCTTTAGGTCACATAAATTTATCTGGGGTTCTGAGGTCACAGCGTGACATTCTTCTTCACAAAGTGTCACTGTGCTGCGATTAGTCACCCAGCTTGGCCACTGTGGTGTATGATATTCCTTAGGTAGCTTTATCCTGGGATATCTTGAGCTGGCCTGGCTGTATTTTAATGCAGAGCAGAGCATATGCCCGTACAAGGTGCCTTTTAAGGAAGCTCGATAAAGCTTCAGAAACCACATATGTTGCTCTTGCCAGCAACCTGCTGTTAATGTTTCTTCTCTGTGTGTGTTCTTGAAGTAGCAAAAGGCCTCCTGCAGTGCAGAGAGGTCACTGGAGCAACTGCTCCAGGCCCTGTGGTGTGACCTCCACTGCTCGCTGTGCTCCTGAATGTCCTAGAAAATGGGCTGAGCATGGAATTTTGCAAAGGTTGCTGATGGGAGCAACTTAGGCGGGGTGGAGAGGATGCAGGAGAGCCAGCAAGAGTTACAGGGAGACCGGAGAGGTGCCATTAAGATCCAGGTGAGATTCAGTGCAGGTAAACATAAAGTGATGTCGACAACAGAAGAAACAAAACCAACTTCCTAACTAAAATGCTCACTGCTGAGGGGTGAGACCTTTGGCTCTGACACTGAGCGTGGGAGCGTTGCCTCAGCAATGGTGAAAAATGCAAATCACTGTTAGGAAAGGTACAGAGAGTCAGTCAGAGGACATCAATGCCCATCTGGATTCTGTGTGCAGTTCCAGTCTCCTTCTTTCCTAAGGGATGTAAAAGGACAGAGGAGGACAAGGAGATGATGAGACGTGGAGCAGCATCTCTGTGACACATGTCTACGTCAGGAACTTGAGCTGGGAGCTGGAGAGACAGCTCAAGGATGTGTGGCACAGGTCTGAGGGCTCATGGAGGGCAGGGAGAGGCCATGTAAAGCTTCCCTGTTCTCTGGTTCCTCCAATACAAGAGCAAGGGACGGTCAGAACCACGTAGAGCATTCACTGAGATGTAGCAGACCAGATAGTTTACACATTGGAAAGAGGAGGAGAAATTGTCCAGTGTTACTAAATACAGACAAACCACATGCAGCTTGGGAGGCTGGGAGAGCATTCAGAATGTGTGTGTCCTGCTCCTCTCACCCCCAGACATCCCCCGAGGCCATCTCAGAGGTGATGCTGTGGCCTAGATGGCTCTTTGCTTCTGTCAATCCTCCTGCTTGTCACGATGTCTGGCTGGAAGGCTTTGGTGGAGCTTCGCTCAGAGATTTGGCTCCAATTGGCTTCCTTTTCCAAATAAATGGGCTGGTTTGTGTTCCTTTTGTACTGTGGTCACACTATTTTCTCTAGTATGGAGAAAACATAATTGCCTCGTGATTGCAGTAAATAATCATGGAATCATAGACTGGCCTGGGTTAGAAGGGACCTTAAAGCTCATCTCATTCCACCCCTTTGCCATGGGCAGGGACACCTTTCACTAGATCAGGTTGCCCTGGTCCCTCACGCCTCGTTTGTTCTAGGGTTCCTGTGTTTTTTGGTGCTACTCATACCTGTGTGCCACCCTCTCCCTGACTGACACAGCCTTTCCCTGGCAGGTGACCGTGTGGCCATCGAGCCAGGCGTCCCGAGGGAAATGGATGAGTTCTGCAAAACTGGCCGCTACAACCTGTCCCCAACCATCTTCTTCTGTGCGACCCCCCCTGACGATGGGAACTTGTGCCGCTACTACAAGCACAGTGCCAGCTACTGCTACAAGTTAGTCCATGCTCGCTCCGTGGGGAAATACACACTCCCTGGGGGAAGCAGTCACCTCTTGGCCCTTATGAGTACTCTTTATGTGATCCCAACAGGTTTTGTTGCCTTCAGATCCATAAATAACATGTCTAAGCTTGGATGGCAGCCACTTTGCAAAGGGTTTGTCAGGCAGGCATAGTTTATCCCCTCCGGTGCCAGACATAAACATTTCTTGCATGTCTTCTGGGATGTCACTGCTGCTTTACCCTTTAATTATTTTCCTCTTCCCGTTTGGTCCCTGCTTATGGTTTGTTTTCTGCTGTCTTTTTATATCCTTGCCTTCCTAGGCTGGTGCCTGAAGGTCTTTGTCTGGTTCTTTGAGCTGAACTTTGCTGCTGCTTTTCAGGAAACACCGTGGTGACTGCTGACACCTTGCTCTGTCATTTGAAACAAAGTCAACCCACTTAGAGCAGAGCAGAAACAGAAAGCAGTGGCCCTGCTGAGCTGTTTTTCTTGTGTGACTCTGAGTGTCCCCACTAAGCTGCCAGCATTACACATCTGTTTTCATATTCAGTTCAGCAAACCTGAGTATGTTATTAGTTGTGACAGGACTGACACATTTGCTTAGAAGCAAATATATGCTTAAACACTCTTGCAAATCATAGAATCCCAGAATGATTTGGGTTGGAAGGGACCTTAAAGCTCATCTTGTTCCATCACCCTGCCATGGGCAGTGACACCTTCCACTTATTCAGGTTGCTCAGAGCCCCATCCAGCCTGGCCTTGAACACTTCCAGGGATGATGGGGCAGCCACAGCTTCCCTGGGCAACCTGTGCCAGGGCCTCATACACTGGAAACCTGAAAAAGCCTCTGCAATGTTATACCCACATAAGTGCCTTTAACAAGGAGTTAAAAATAGCCCATTCAAAAATAGTGGCCCCCTGAGATTGCTCTACCTGTGCAACATGTTCTTTCTCAGTCTGTACAGAGCTGATTCTTCCATGAGCAGGAAAGCCCTTGGGGTTGATCCTTGGTGTCTGCACAGGGAGCATTCAGGATTGCAGCAATCGGAAGGAGGCACTTGACTTCTCCTGAGAGTCCTAAGACAGGAAGCTTTCAAAGCAGATCACAAGCAGCTGCTGTCAGGATGAGGTGCTGCTCCAGATGGGACTAACATCTCGCTGTCCGACCCACTGTCACTGATTTCCTGTGTATGAAAATAACATTTTCTGACAACATCACAAGTTTTTGCGTGGGAGGACATGGCTGCTTTGTAGCTGGCTTCTTCCAGGGTTTTGCTTTTTTTTAATTCAATTTGAGTAAATATAACTTATTTTATTTTTGAGCTTTGAAATGCAAAGCCTTGACTTGGTGCTTCTGGTTTCAGATCTGCAGTGCTGTGGCTGTCTGATGCAGAGCAGATTCCCTGACATGAAGCTGCTCTGCCAGCACAGATTTGCTAGGAGCAGCTGATGGCTGAGCTCAGTGGGCCCTTGCACATTTGGGCAGTTATTGTCTGTCCTGCTGGTGAGCAGACTCTGCTGGACACTGCAAATAACTTGATGAAGGTGGGATCATACTGTGCACCTGCCCTCCCCATTGACAGGGCAGTGCCCAGATCCAGCAGGAGCAAATGTGATGCAAAACTCTGTGACAGATGAACTCCTGGAGTCAGAGCTTTAAAGCCTCCTGGAGATAAGGGACATGCGGATATCTTACAGCTGTCTTCCCACAACCATCATTTCCGTTTCTTTGGCTTCATGTTGTCCTGGCTGAGATCTGACCTTGAGCTTTCCAGGGCTGTCAGAAAAACCCTCCTGGCAGGCACCGCTCCCAGCACCCTCTGTGAGTGAGCCCACACTGGTGGCTCCCTGGTGGACAGTGTTGTGGGGCTGAGATTTATTCTGTCAGCAGTCTGCTTTTTTCCATCACTCACACTGGCTGCGTTACGGGGTTGTTTCTTTCTAAAGACTGATGGGAGGGTATGTGCTGGATTGAGCCCACTGGTATAAAACACTTGGTGCATCAGGGGAGGAGATCCCCAGTGTCGTGGGGAGACCTGGACCTGGCTGCCTTTCCTGGTGGCATCACCTTTGGCAACCGGATGTTTTCTAAAAGTGTGGAGCTGAGTGATCTAACCCAGGTGAGAGGTCTGGGATCTCGCTGGTGGGTCCCAGCCATAGGGCAGCCCTTGAGGTGGTGCATATGCTACTGGGGGGTTTATTCCAAAGGGAATGAGTGGCAAAGGAGTCCTTGGGTTCACTCATCAAGTACTGGAGAGTTGATGTGGGGAAGTTTGTGGGTCCCTGTGTTTGGTGCTTGGGCAAACCTCACTGGTAAATAGTTTAAGTGCACTTGAGGAAGGAGGAGAAAAACAGGCAATAGAACCTCTTGAAACACATTCCAGCCTGGCATTTCTCTCACCAAGGGTGAGAGTGGGTTTTGCCACTGTGATTTACACCCATGTTTGGTCTTCAAGTGTCATGGCTTTCCTTATCACCCTCATAAATCTCTTTGGTGACTCTTGCTTGTGTCCTGTTCTTGCAGGCTGCCAGATAACGTCACCTTTGAAGAAGGAGCCCTTATTGAGCCCCTGTCAGTGGGAATCCATGCCTGTAAAAGAGCAGGAGTCACTCTGGGATGCAAAGTCTTCGTGTCTGGCTCTGGTATGATGAACGCATTCAGTCCTTTGGTTCCCTGTCTGCTGGGAGGGGCTGGGCAGGGCTCAGGCTGAGCTGCTGGGCTCCACTGTCAGTGAGGGTTATGGCACAGCTCCAGGGGTGCCAAGAGCCTCCTTTAGCCCAGGAACATGCAGGGCTCTGGGTTCAGTGTTCAGAGCCTGTGGCTGGTGCTGCCTGGCAGTGGTACATGTTCTCTTTCACCCCCTTGTACCCAGGACCAATTGGCCTCGTTAATGTGATTGTTGCTAAGATGATGGGTGCAGCTGCCGTGGTGGTCACAGGTAAGTCCTTGTATCCCTTGTGTGCTATTTCCCACAATACAAGACTTTCACAGAATCATAGAATCGCATAATCATTAAGGTTGGAAAAGACCTCTTAGATCATTGAGCCCAACCATTAACCCAGCACTGCCAAGCCCAACCGTGTCCAGAACATCCACATGTTTTTTGAACACTTCTAGGGATGGTGATCCCACCGCTTCTTGGGCAGCCTGCTCCAGTGCCTGACCACCCTTGCAGGGAAGACATTTTTCTCTAATATACAACCTAAACCTCCCCTGGCACAACTTGAGGCCCTTTCCTCTTGTCCTGTCCCTTGTTCTCTAGGAGCAGAGCCTGACCCCCACCTGGCTCCACCCTTCTGTCAGGGAGTTGTAGAGAGCAAGAAAGTCCCTCCTGAGCCTCCTTTTCTCCAGGCTGAGCCCTGCCAGCTGCCTTAGCTGCTTCTGGTGCTACAGACCCTTCCCTGGCTCTGTTCCCTTCTCTGGATATGCTCCAGCACTTTGACTAGTTCCAAATTATTCCTTCAAGTTTACTGCTGGGGAAGGCAGCCTGGGCAAATGTCTTTGTGAATGGAGTAGTAGCATATGCCTGTCTGGAGGGAAGCCTGCTAAACATCTTTTTCCCTGGGACAAGACTTTGACCTCTGTCCTGATTGGGATCTCCAAGAAGATGCAGTTTGCAACTCCTCTGCTGGGTTAGAGGACCAGGGTCATATCTCCTGATTCCCAACATGAACAAGTTGTGTGGATGGAGTAACCTCAAGGAGAACAATCCAGAGTAAAGAGGTTAATCAATGCTCCATGGATCAGGCTTAGAGACCTTCTTCAGACTTTGAGCAGGTATTTCGGAAGAGTCAATGCATCTGTATGTCAGCTCTGAGTTTCAGAAGATCTGCTTGTTCCTGGTACCTCTGATGACTGGCTATTTTGGTTTTATTTCCCCATTTTCAGCTCTGTTGACCTCAAGTTTGTGTTTTAGCTCTGGCTTATGAATAAAGCCTTGAGAATCAGGTTTTGCCTTCCCTATAGTGCCTTTATCTTAGACCTTTATCTTAGACTCTAGTGTTCTAGTGTTCACCCTGGCACACAGACCAGGCCACACAATGTATTTTATACCCTTTTTGGGGGGGCTATTCTTGGAGGTTTGGTCTTAGCAGGTTATTTTTTCCTCTGGTGGTGCTGTGTGATGGCCTGGACACCACTGTTTGCAGTTTTTTCTGTGTGCAGCCACACTGTGCTTCTCACTTGTCTTTCTCTGCCCTTCTTTCTGCTCCTGTTGGGGGTTTCATTTTCCACTGGTTATCCAAATTGACTGAAATGGCCTTTTCAGAGTCCCTGCATTTCAGAAATTGGCCTTCCTTGCACAACTGAGGTTTCTGGTCCAGCTGCTGCTTACAGCAATGTCTTTGTCTAACTGCATCTGGAAAACCTCTGAGGAAGGAGATCCCACCTTTCAAGGTACCTACTCCAAGTTTACACCATCTCTTAATGAAGAAGCTTTTCCTGGGGTCCACTCACAAACTGTCTTTTGTGGGCATTTCCCCTTGTCTGCAAGAGCTGAAATGAGTTTTCATCACCTTTGCAGCTGTCCTTCAGGTTGTTGCAGAGCTGTTCCATCTCCCCTTTTTAGCCCATGCTAAGCCAGCCCAGAGGCCTCCACCTCTCCTCCAGGGTTCAGTCTCTCTCTCTGTAGCTTGCCCAAAAGAAGGGAGAGCTGGAGAAACCTCAGGGTGTTCACTGGTTGAAATCTCCACCTGGGGTTTGAGCAGGGCCTAGAAGTGGTGTCTCAAGCTCTCACTGAAACTTTCTGGTCTTTCTGAGTGGTGATGGCCAGGAGGAGCAGTTACAGGATGTGGGAACTCACTTAGCCATACAGGAAGAGGAAATGTACAACTACTTCAAGAATCTGATTCCCCCCTCCTTTCCTGTGGGCTGCGACAACAGGTGCCACTGGGCAATGAGCAAGAGTTGCTGTAGTGCTTTTGGGTCAAAGCCCCAATCTGGACCTGTCAGAAGGAAGCTGCTACTCACCTCCCATGCTTTGGGCCAGGTGTATTTTTGACCTCTTGACTACTATGTTTCCATCTTTGGGTTGAGAGATAAAATTCAGGTCCCACCCTCTTCCCTTTGCAGAAACATCCTTCAGTAGCAGCTCAGGTCAAAAACCAAGGCAGATTATTGCCTTCTCCTCCCTTAATCCTCTTGCCGCCAAGTCCAAGGCATTTTTAGCTCTGCTGGCCTCACCCTGAAGGTGTGTGTGCTTGATGGACAGGATCAGTCCACACCTCAGATTTTGTGAAGTGTTGTCATTTGTGGATGGTGTTTGCTGTAGCAGGAAAAACAGCTCTGCTCCTGAATCACACATGCGGAACTTCGCTGCCCAGCTGGGCTGGTGCAGGGGCTGGGGGTGACCCCGTTCCTGGGTGGGGAAGGGCTTGGTGAGCTGGCAGGGGTTGGTGGGGCTGAGGCAGCTGGCTCAGCCTGTCGCCCTATTCCCACTCCTGCCTATGTGTATCTTCCTTGTAACTCTGGGAGCTGCTGCTGCCTCTGCCCAGAGGTTGCTGCTGGGGGTCCTGGGTGAGCTGCTCTGGGTATCATGTGCCACAGGACTCCAAGTGGCCACAGGAAGTTCCTGGTGCCTGGTTTGTAGGGTCAGTAGGCTTGGATACATGGAATTACCCCTTCTTATCTCTAAGTGCTGGCCTAGGTATTGATTGTGACTCATAGACATCTCTCACACAAGAGGGGTTTGGCTGAGATGCTGAGAGACACCCATGGAGGTGCTGTCCCAAGTCAATTATTTCTGTGTGACATGAGCTGAGGAGTGGGTTTCGTTTGGCTCGTTGCCCCTTGGCATTTTGCTGCCCTTCTTGGAGAATTGCCTTTTGTGTCAGCTTTAGGAACCAACACCTGTGAAATGCCTGTCTGCCCACAAAGGCCCTCTTGTACTTTGCGATCAGATTCTTTGTATTCATTGCCGGAATTTTTATGATGTGTTTGTTTGTGAAGAGCTTTGTCTGTGCAGCACTTAAGGCTTTAAATGTTTGTGTTTGTTTTGACAAGCTGCTCACAAATACAAAAATATTTAGAAAAGCTTTTTCCTCGCCTGGGAAGAACTCATTTCCTATAGCTTCTGTCTTTGGCTCACCTGGAGTGTTTGATGTATTTAAGGGACTCCAGCTGGGTGAGAAGATCAATTTGTTTCCTGGGTCCTCATCTACTCTTCACAAAGGTCTGTGTCTTTCTCCACTCTACTGCTGAGTGGGTGTGATTGATATTTATGTACAACCTTCTCCTGTCCTTCTGCCTTGCTGCTGCTCTGAAAAGCTGCTTTTTTCCTTAAAAACACATAAAAGTTCAGCCTTACTCCCCAGCAAGTGAAGAGACAGTTTAGGTGTTTGTATAGCAGTGTTGGGCTCTCTTGCCTTGCTCTGTCTGTCACTAAAGTTGTTAGTAATTCCTATTTAAGGGAAATTATTGCTCTTGTGCTATCTGAATCCCAAGTTCTGGGTGTCGGTGCCTCCAGAAACCCTGAGGTCAGGGAGGATGAATAACTGTCCAGAGCTCAACTCCTTTGAGAAAAAAGATCAACACAGAAAGTGTGAGAGCTTCAAGAATATTGACCTGTCAAGTAAGCTCATAAACCATCATGAGAAGCTTAAAGGTAATTTGATAACTTATTTGGAAGCAGAGACACAGGGCCACTCTTGTTCTGGCAGCCAAAACTTTAATTAGCTCCAGTGGCCAGGAAGTGAAAACAGATTTCCGACTAGACGCAAGATGCAACCCTGTAATTGTATAATGGACCATTTTCCCACGAGCTGTGTGGGATTTGACCTCAGTAAGGCTTGAAATTCAAACCACTTGGTCCCTCCCAAGACCCACGGGTGTCTGGAGCTCTGAACAAACCAGTAACCTGCAGATCTGTCTGCTTCAGGAAGTGCTTCATGGCGATTCACTTAGGCCAGAGATGTTATTGCAATCCTGAGCAGGGCAGACGGTATTTGCTGCCATGTCCCACGTGCCTCTCTGAGCCAGGACTTCCTTCCGGAGCAGGTCAGCAAACCAGAAGCCAACTACAGCAAAGGTGGCGGGGGGGGGGCTTTTTTTGCTGCCCGAGAGTGGTTTTTGTGGCCAGTTTGAAACGCACTGGCTGTCCTGTTGCACCAGGACAAAGGCTCTGGATTATTTTTGCCAGAGAGACCTTAGTGACTGGGCAGATACCAAAAATGGCTGAGTCCAGCTGTGTCTGCTGTGAGCTGGTGTTTTGAGACCAAACTTCATGGGGGGTTGATCCCAGTGCTGGGAGCACTGTTGAGCCCTGTGGTCTCCTTGGCCTACACAGATTTGGGAGACATCAACTATGCAGGGCAGAAGTGTTTCTTTTCACTTCAGGTGCCTCCAAAATCCCCTGCCCATGCTCTTGGGACACAGAAGGTCTCTGAGTGCAGCTCAGCTGGGGTCAAGCATGACCATACGCATGGCCGGGAGCCCAATGCCCCGAGCTTGGGAGGGACAGACCTGACTAATCCTCCTGCAGCCACAGGAATGAGAGCCCACATTGAGGTTTCCAGGGTGATGCTGCACTTATATTTCAGCCTTAGCTTTTCCTCTTTCATCTACATTTCATTACCCTTTGTTATCCCTTCTTGAAACGCCCTCCACAGCTCTTCTGGGTGCTCATCTCAGTGGGTGTGCCCACACCTGGCATCCCAAGCCCTCCCAGTGCCTGTGGGGTCTTGTCTATCACCTGCCCTGCCAGTGAGTCCCATCCTGTTCCCTCTGATGGGCAAGTAGAGCCTCTGGCCCAGCTCCTTCCCAGCACATGGCTGAGTCAGAGAGGCTCATGTCAGAGCACTGGCCTCATCTTCCTTCTCTTTTCCCTTGATATTTTCACCCCACCCCGTCTCTGACTTCTCTGAATACTGTGCCCTGCTGAGAGGGGTGTTTTGCTCCTTCCTGTGTGTCCTGGAGAGGAGTGTGCTGGTGGCAAAGGTGTAGTTTTCTATGTCTTCAAGCTCAGGAGCTCTGGGAGGAGACACTGTTCACCCCTCAATTTTGGGTCTAGGAAATCTTGGCTGTTACAGCTCTTGATTCAACCGTCTTTTCCAGTGCTAGCCTGCAAGACCCCTGTAGATTACTGCTTTAGTGCAGGGCAAAAAGGTTGTTGGCCTGGGAAATGCCACTCTTCTTCTTAGCTGTCCACCTCCTTATCTCCAGAGATGTCCTGGTCACAGTGGTGCCTGCAGAGGGATGGGTGGCTTCCTTCCATGGGATGTGGAAGAGAAGAGACAGTGTGGCTACCCACCAGGGCAGCTTGCTCCATGGTACAAACCATCCTGTGGATCTTCAGAAGGTATTCACAGTGCTGTCAAGAACCCTCAGGACAGAGAACAGGAATTGAGCCATGCCCTCACAGATGTTTATCATCACCAGCTTTGTTGCTCTGTGTTAATGGGGTGTCTGAGGTCCACCCTGCTACTAGATCCACTCCCTTTTTCTTTATGGGCTTGTCTCTTCGTTCATCTGTCACAGAAACTGTCTGAGAGACGCTCAGCAGTCTCCAGTGCTGTTACCAGGAGGGTAAAGGAGCGGGAGATGTCTGTGACAGCAGGGACATGTAGTGTTGACAACTGATGCTTTCTGCAGTTCACTCAGCCAAAAGCACTGGCTGAGGGTCCACTGAGGAAGCCCTCAGAGACCTTGTGGTCTGCTCTCATCTGGTACCACATTAATGATCCTCTGAGCCCGAGGTCTCCTGTCAAAAGGCTTCTTGGTGCTATGTTGTCCATACCCAGGTGATTTCTGGGCCATCAAGGGGCAAGGTCAGAGCAACCTTGCCCCTGGTTCGTGCCCTTTGGGAAGTGTCCTTGAGGGTGGGAGTAAATAATGTGAAGAGCCAGGGAAGGAAAATGCAAGAGTGGTGGTTTTTTGCCTTGTTTTGCTTTTCCCCAGATTTATCTGCCTCTCGCCTGCAAAAGGCCAAGGAGGTGGGGGCAGATTTTACCGTTCAGGTGAAGAACGAGACCCCGCAGGAGGTGGCCTCCAAAGTGGAAGGTGTGCTTGGCTGCATGCCTGACATCACCGTGGAGTGCACAGGGGTGCAGGCCTGCATCCAGGCTGGCATTTACGTGAGTACCACTTGTCCCCAAGGCAGAGCAGGGATGGCATTGGTCTGGTTTTGTCTGGGATGCTGCAGTGAATACGTTATTTCACTCTCATGGTGCTAAATTTCACTGGGTTTGGTGTGGGGAGAGAAGTTGCTCAGTGACAGCAAATGAAGAGAGGCAATTGAAGAGTTAACATTGGCATGGGGATAACTGATAATTAATTTGATGCTCAGGTGCTAAACCACTTCTCAAAGAGACCCCAGTAAGGCCCCAAAACCCAAGCATGGCTGTGCAGCAGTGTCAGGGAGCTGGTATGAGCAGGACATCACCTTCTGTTAAGTTGAAGTTATGTCCAACTAAGGAGAATAAACAAGAAAATTAATTCCAGAAGGTGAAGAAAGCACTTAAGGAAGGGATGTTTTGCTGCCATGAACATACTAACAAGAAGATGGGTCAAAGGTAGTGGGGAGTTTCACAGGGAAAGGACAGGAGGGGAATGGCACAAGTGGCAAAAAGAGAAATTCCAGTGAAGCACCAGGCTTAGTTTTAAATCTTTCCTTTTGAAGTCCCAAAGTATTCTTTGTAGTCCTAAATGCCAGCCATTTTTCAGAATGAGATTTAGATACCAGAATCCTTCAGATATTTTCAAAATATTGCATTTTTAGCCTTGATTACTGTGTGTTTCACTCTTACAGGCTCCTTGCAGCATCCTGCCTCTCCCCTGGCTTCTCCATCATTCACTGAAGCCACAAAGTGTGCCTCTATTTTTGGCAGACCCTGAACAGGCTCCAGCAACTGCATTCTGCAAAGTGTAACATGTCTGTGTTTTTGCTCTCCAGGCCACTCGTTCTGGTGGGACCTTGGTGCTGGTGGGGCTGGGGCCTGAGATGGTGACGGTGCCCATCGTGAATGCTGCTGTGCGGGAGGTGGATATCCGGGGGATATTCCGCTACTGCAACACGTGAGTCTCGTGCAGGGTGGGCTCGTGTGTCTCCAAGTGTGTCTTTAGAATTATTCAGAGTTACAGTTTCTTACCAGTGGAGCAAGAATCTTTGCTTGATCTGTAGCTCTCCAGGAAGGATTTATAGGATGTTGTCAGGCTCTTTCTTAAAATGAGAAATGTCTTTAAGTAGGCAGTTTGGGAATTAGATTAGCTGCTGCATCCCTTTGTATCCCTGTTGCTCTAACTTGGCCCATTCCTAGTTGGACTCCATGATCGTCGTTGGACTTGATGATCTTTGGAGGTCTTTTCCAACCTCAGTGATTCTGTGATTCTAAGTTGAGCAGCAATGCAATCCAATTGAAGAGACTGGAAGCTGACTGAGGCTTTTCCTTTCCTCTCCTGCGCTGAGTCCATGAGCTTGAGCTCCACAGTGCTGGATGCTTGAGATTCCCTCTCCAGAAGATTCTTTGCAGGCAGAAGTCCTCCCCTTGGCTGCCTGGGCTAAGGAAATAACTGTAATGAATCAGGCTCCTCCCTGCTCTTTCCTTGGGCTCCAAAGCAGTGCATGCTCTCATCACTGCTGTTTCCCTTGCAGCTGGCCCGTGGCCATCGCTCTCCTCGCATCCAAGCAGATCAATGTCAAGCCCTTGGTTACGCACCGCTTCCCCCTGGAGAAGGCTCTGGAGGCATTTGAGACTACCAAGAGGGGTGAGGGGGTCAAAGTCATGCTGAAGTGTGACCCCACTGATCAGAGTCCCTGAGATGCTGCAGTGCCCAGCCCTCACCCCACTGCACCGGCCTGCCTGGGACACGCAGGATGAGGCTGCGGGAAGGAGGCTGATGTGGGGCTGTTGCATGTTTGCAATCACCTTGTGCAGGTGCTTTCTGTAACTAGAAAATCAAGCAGTGATGAGGGTGAGTGGCACTGGGATACACCATTAGAGTAGTAACAGGTAGCTATGAATGGACAACCAATAGTTTGAATGAAAATGTTGGATTAGAGATGAGGATTTTCACAGTTGGCTCTTCTCCAGCAGCCCCCCAGAAGAGCCTGGCCTGGTGTCTCTCTGCTGGGGGAGGTGCTGGCACTCCACCTTCCCACCCCGCACGGCAGCTCTTCCTGCGTGACAATCCCTGGGTGGGAGATAGCCCTATGTGAATAGTCCCCCTTGCCATTGCACCTTCCCTCAGGGATGCTTAGGGATTGTACAGCCTGTGGAACAGAGCCTGGCTATCCCCCCTCTAGGGGAAGCACCAGCACATTGAGGTCATTCTCTACATGCTCTTTGCAAATACCCCACAGCTCAGAGCCCAGGGTTTTTGTGAAGCTGGTTTGCAGGCCAGCAGGGACCACTTCTGCTGTGTCACCCCCCAGCTACTTGTGGGACCACTGCAGGCTGGGAAACTGGGACTGCTGAGAGCCCTGTCCTTATGTGGCTCCCAGGGAGGGGCTGCTGTTGGAGGACACAGCTGCTTTTAGCATGGAGGGAAGTGCAGGAGAGCTGCAAGGGGACAGCATCATTCAAAGGTTTTACCACTATGAACAAATCATAATTTTTTGGGAATATCAGGCCTTCCTGCTGAGTTTGTGAGCCATGAACGAGGCACTAAGGAGGTAGCAGGTTGCAGATAGAATTTAATCTTTGATTACAGTCATGTTAATTTTAGTACTGAGAGATCAGTTCCTTCCTTGGGCTGGTACTGAACTTTCCTCAATAAATGCTGCCTACCTGAGACCTAGCTGGTGTGTCCCTTAAAGTGTGGGGTGGCAGGGTTTGGAGGAGGTTCTGACTTTGGGCCCTGGTGACTGTGCAGACCTGGGCCTTGCCAGGCTGCAGGTTGAGCTCGGTGTTGGCAAGACTGTGAGACCTCAAATGACACAAAAACTGGCAAATCAAAGCTTATATTTATTCCAGAGGTAGCCAAGTTAATCCTGGCAGAGGTGGAAGCCCACAAGTCCATGCTGAGTTTTACAGAGGTCAGACATAATCCAGGGGAACTTTTTGTAGCCAGAAGAAGTGGCCAAAGTATGTGCTCAGCACATTTCAGTGCTGGGGGTATCCCCACTGGCATGGCTGGGGGACCACTGCCATCCTGACTCCCATGCTGGAGGGAGGCCCATAGCCAGCCTGGGGGACCAGTGGCCATCACAACACCCTGTTATTACTGGGAAATGGAAGGTTGCTCCCTGTGCTCTTAGGGTACTGTTTAACTGGGCTGGAGCTATTCCCATGGCTTCAGCTGTTTGGACTCCTTGGCTAATTTGCTCCCATGCCAGGTCTTGCTGGGGTCATGGCCACTGCAGGGGTATTGCAGGGTGTGATGGGTCTGGTGGGGCACAGTCTGGGGGGCTGTGTCTGTATCCCCCACTCCTCACCCCACATGTTACCAGTGCAGGCGTCACTCGCTCCAGTTTAACCCATTTCCCAGTGAGCTGGAGTTAATTCTCTGTGCCAGGAGCAAGGCCAGCACTATGCCACGAGTATGGCAAATCTCCAGGGGACCAAGAACCAACCACAAGAGGCAAGAAAGTGTTTTAATACTTTAAACAGCTTTATTTAAGCTCAACCACAGCCTGGAAGAGTGGCAGTGATGCAAAGCCAGGCATTACTTAAACAAGCACAAGTGATCCCTGACTGAAGGGATGCTGCTGAAAAAAACATAACTAAGGCCCTTTGCAAACCTGGAAAAGGCTCAGAGAGTTAAAAAGCAGGCAATCCCGAGTGTGTTAGGAAAGCTGAGCCTGTTTCAAGGAGAGGGATGGTGGGGAGCTCTTTGGCTCCACATGGGTCTTGGGGCAAAGTGCTGTGAATTCAGGTTGTGCAGGCACCAAGCTGTTCCCCAAAGCTGGTCAGAGACATTCCCTGAGTCCCACAGCAGAGCACAAGCTCTGTGTTGTGGGATTAATGTGGCAGAATTGGGCTTAACTCAAACACTGTGGTTTTTTGATTGGGACATGCCAGCCCAACCCTGGGCATGGGGCAGCAGTGTGTGGATGGTAGCAGTATGTCCTGGGCTCAGGGGCTCACAATGGGGCTGTGTGGAATGATGATGGGATGGCAATGCTTTACTGGTACACCAGTCAGCTCTGCAGGTCTCAGTGTCCCTGCGCTCAGCCATGGATGGCTTTCTCTCAGGGGTGATGGTGGGTGGGAGCCCGGCACCATGGCCACCCACTGCTTTGCTTCCCAGGTGCTGAGATGGACAAGACTGCAGCCCAGGGTGAAACAGCATGGGGTAGGGTCAGAAATTCTCATAGTGATGTGCAAAGTAGGCCTGGTCCTTCTTGTTCATCTGCCGACAAGCCTGTTCCACACTCTTCGTCATCCCGGGTGGGCCACAGCTGAACACCCCAATCTTCTGCACCTGGGAAGGGGGAAGCCAAAGGGGTCAGACCCAGGAACACCAGCTCTCTCTGCAGTCCAGCCCCCTTGGCCTCTTGCCCTCTCACAGCTTTGGGTATGGACAATGGCCGCGCTCTCTCTCCCAGCCTCTGGGGGCTTTTGGGGAGACTGTCATTTCTGTGAGGGCTGTTAAATCTGTGGTGGTTATGGAGGTTGGGAGGGCAATGGAAGAAGGATGGGAGCCGCAAGACCTGGGCAGTGGTTACAGCTGGGGTCCCGCGAGAGCTGGGGATGTTTGGCTAGCATGGGACACTGCTGACTCTTGCAGCTCAACCTGGGTCTGGAGGGAAAGCAGGATCTGTGCCCTTCTGCCCTGTCCTTCGTGCAGATGTCACCAAGCTCTCCAGGACCTTGGGGACAAGCTAGGTCCAGTCCCCCACTGGCCAGTGGGTGCACCTCCTCCTTGGTCCCCAGCCAAGCACTGACCTCAGGGTGCACCTCCTGCAGCGAGCTGAAGAAGGGTACGAAGGGAGGGCGCCCAAAGTGGGTGATGGAGCGCAGCCCTGTGAACAAGCTCTTGTTCAGCACCTTCTGGAAGTGTCGCTCGCAGATGTACTAGAAGAGAGATTGGTGAACGTCAGATGACCCAGCACGGCCTGGCACGGCACAGCAGCCTCCCTGGTGGGGGGCAAGGCTCACCAGCATGGTGGTGCGCAGATCGAACTTCTCAGCCAGCTGCGTGATGTAGATGTGCACAGAGACCAAGTTGTTCCTGTCTGACTCTTCTACCTCCCGGATGATGTCTGTCAGCCACTCAAACTGCCGCTGTGTGCGTGTTACCCAGATGAAGTAGATCTGTGGCACATGGGGATGAGGCTCAGAGGAGGGCCAGCACCCTTAAGCAATTCCGTGGGCTCCATGGAGGATTTTACCTCTAAAGAGGCCAGCAGCAGCAGGAGGCATCTTGGGAGGGCTTGTCTTTCAGATGCTTCCTCTTACCTTCTTACACAGCACCTTGGAGTTTATGGATGACTTGAAGACCAGGTCCTTGAGGATGGATGCGAAGGGTGTCACCCCAATGCCTCCTCCCACCAGCACCGACACCTCGAACTTGTTCCACTCCTGGTGGCCCTCCCCAAAGGGCCCGTCCAGGTAGAGCTGGAAGGGAGTCAGCCATTAGCAGAGCATCTCCTATCTGCTTACCCAGGTCTTGGTTGCCCTCTGGGCTGGAGAAGAACCTCAGGCTTGGCGCAAGCCCTTGCTGAGATGCTCTTGGGCTCAGATGTCCCTGTGCGTGACATCCTGTGCAGGGCTCACCTTGGGCAGCTTGCCGATGAGGGCCAGGTTCTCTGGGGAGTAGAGCTCCCGCAGGCGGGTGGTCCAGGGCCCCACGGCACGGATGTGCAGGCTCAGTGTGTCCTCGTGTGGTGCCGAGGTGAGGGTGAAAGGGTGGTACTCAGTGGTGCCCAGGGCCACGCAGGCGATGCGCACCCACTGCCCAGACTTGTAGTCAAAGTCCTGTGGCCGCTGGAACTGGAGGTGGGTGACACCTGTGGGGAGACAGGGATAGTGGCTCTGGTAAGGTGGAGATGTTGAGAGGTGGAAGCTCCTGCATCACTGCAACCTCTCATGCTCTTGCAAAGAGCCCGGGCTCAGCTGGTGCCCTGTGGCCAGGGATGTTGTGGTACCTGAGGGCAGGAGCTCAGCTTTCACCACGCTGATCTCCACCTTCTTCCTGCTCAGGCTGAGTAGCTTGTCTGCACTGTAGATGAGAGCCGGGATAATGAAGTAGATGTAGAAACGGGGCTGCTGAATCAGCGCGTAGCTGCCATGGATGATGACCTGGGCAGGGAGCAGAACCCATTAACAGGGCAAGCCACTGCCCCAGGGCTGATCTGGTGGCAGTTCAGCAGCAGCAGGGAGGCAGGACTGGGGCCACCAGCTCCCTTGCAACCATCCCAGTTATTCCATCTCATCAGCTGCATTGACTCAACCCACATGCTTGCAGTGCGTCGGCACCACCCCTCCCTCCCAGCCCAAATCTTTTACCAGGATGTAGAGCAGCACGTAGAGGTGGTGGGTGATCCAGAAGCCCTGGAAGCTGACACGTCGGAAGTGGTAGGTGGCAAACACGTACATCACAGCGAGGACCACAAGCAGCAACACTCCTGTCATACCTGTGAGAGGAAAGGTTGGAAGGTCTTAGGGAGAACAGAGAAGTCCCATAGGGACTCTACCTGGGCTGGGCAGGGGGCTGCCCATCCACACAAAGGTGTGCAGGTCTATCTGCTAGGTGTTCTCACCTGGAACAGTCTGGAAGAACCACCAGTAATATTTCTGTGGGAGCTGTGACCTGAAGAGGGACGAGATTACACCATGGAGTGACCAGAATGAACTCTTGGTTTCCATTTTCATTCCTATCTGTGCCCAGGACACTCTATCTGGACTCTGCTGTAAATCCCACCTACCCATCATTTGTGAAGACACTGGAGAAGAGACAGGACAGCACGCTGAGAGGTGTTACTGAGAAGATGTAGACGTTCACTACATGACCTGCAGTGTGGAGCACTGTGAGACAAAAACAGGGAGAAAGAAGCATCACTTGATGTGGATGGAGATGTGTCAGACCCTGCTGATGTCCTCAGGACCCAGAGAGTCCTCCTTGTCTCTAGTGCAAGACGTCTGTGTCTTCACAGGGTCTTCAAGCTTCTGCCTAGTCCTGCCATGGTGTGATGGGCTGGCCCTTTTGCTTTAGCTGTGGTTTGTGGGCAGCACATCCCCCAGCAGCCCACCCACCTGAGAAAATCAGGGCTGCCATGGCAATCCAGCGGTGGAAATCGACGGCGGCATCGAAGGGGATGTAGTGGTTGAGGAAGGTCTCCCGCAGGACGGTGATGAGATTGCGGCACATGGTAAGCAGGATGTAGGAGTACAAGAAGGAGATAGAGGCAGCTGCTCCCCGGGAGATGATGATCCCCACAAAGGTGGTCTGGGCAATTCCAGTGCTGGGGGATGCAAAGGCATAGTCTAGGGAGAGAGAGCAGAGGAGACAGTGTCCCCAGTCATGACCTTTCTTGCAACAAGGGGGCAGTCACCTGTGTGGCTTCACCAAAAAAAGGTCACCAGGGACAGGTTTGTGTGGGAAAAGGGGTTCTTTCACCCAGAACTGCTGGGTGAAAGGGTATCCTTGGAGATCCAGGGAGGAGATTGTCTTCCTCTGGTGGGCACTGGGAAACTGCACCTTGGGACTGTGGCCTCAGTTGGGGAATCCAATATAAAAGGTCTCCACAAACTGAAATAGAGTCCAGTGGAGGCCACCAGGATGGGTGTGGGCTGGAGGATGTCACGCAGGGGAAAGGCTGAGGGAAATGGGCTTGTTCAGGTGGGAGGAGATGGGTCAGGGAAGACCTGGTGGCTGTCTGCAACCACTTCATGGATGTACAGAGGCGGGAGAGCCAAAGTTGCTCTGAGGGGTGCACAGTGGAAGAATGTGAGGCAACAGCACAAGTTTCACTGGAGGAAGCTCAGGTTTGATGTAAAATAAAAACTTCACAGGGTGGATGGTCAAAAACTAGCACAGGCCCAGCGAGGTGGTGGGATCACTAACCTTGGAGCTCTTCACACCTTCTCTAGAAAAGGCCTTCAGCAGCCTGATTCAGCTTTGGAAATGGCCTTGCTCTGAGCAAGGCATTGGACCAGACCCTTCCAGAGGTTCGTTCCAACCCCAGTGATCCTTTGGTTATTCCAGGGGAGGAGTGACACTGTTGCTCAAAGCTGTGCCAGGCAACACCCCACCACACCCAGCACAACCAGCAGCTTTGAGGCACCAAGCCCACGTGGGGGGCAGCAGGGCTGGGTGGGCACTCACAGTAGGCTCTCTCTGCAAACACGCCGACGGTGATGGCGGAGAAGAGGATGACGCAGACGATGTGGCGCCGGTAATTCTCAATGAAGCGCTTGAACTCCTGGATCTTCTGCTGAACTCGGCTCCGCTCATACCTCTTCCGCTGCGCCTCCGTGTACAGGCGCAGCTGGTACTGGTTCCCCCTGGCAAAGACAGGAGGGCTGGTGTCACTGCAAGGCTTCCCCAGCTCAGGGCCGCACTGCCCAGATTTGGGGCTGCCTCCCAAAGGGCTGTGGCCACCTCTGCAGATCAGAGATGGGGTGACCTGCAGAGCACAAATCAGAGGGTGATGTCAGGTCAGTCCACTTCTTAACAGTTGTAAAACCTGATAACAAATGTGCAAACAGTGACTCATAAGTAAAACCATAGATAAGAACCATCAGAGATAATTTTCATAGTAATATTCAACTGTCCAAAACAATTCCACAAAAGATAAATTTCCTTAATTGGAGCAATTATGGCCAACCAAGATATTCTGGCTAACTGTAACAACAACCGAACTGATTCCTGGCAGAAATACTCACTGCTACCACAGCAGTGAGGACTAGAGTCTCTCCTGCAGCTCTTGCAGACAGCCCAGGTGACCCAGCAGGATCCCAAGGGATGGAAAAGCACACGCAGAAACTGTCAGACAAGATGCCTCTCTAAAAACCACTGTCCCAGGCTCTGGACTTGGCCACTTCATTTGGTTTTTTGCAGAGGTACATCACTCAGACTCAGTTATGACACCGTTCCTGCTGAGTCGGGGCTGTTCCTGTAGCTCCTCGGCCAGTGGGAGCCTCCTTGCAGCAATGCCATTTGACAGGAGGGCTGCCCAGTCTGACTGGGGCACGTGAGAAACAGCAAACAGGCTGAACCTGAACCCCAGAAGCCCAACCATAGAGGAGAGGCTGCACTCACTTTCTGCCCTGTCTCTTCCTCAGCTCTTGCCCTTCTCGCTCCACGTAGTGACTCACAGTGTCCAGATTTGGATTTCTTTCCTCCTCTGAGATGCTTCTGTTGGAAATAGAGGTATGTCTAGCCCAAAGCCCTATTTGCAGGAAAGGCTTGGCAAAATTATCACCTCTTCCCTGCTTCCCATCTCAGGCTCAGCTGGGAAGGTGTCCAGCTCTTTCCCATAAATCTGTTTGTTAACTTTAATTGCACATAGGCTGGACTTGCTTCAACATATAACCCTTCACTCTGAAAAGCAAGGCAGGACTCCCACCCCCACGTAGGGGATGGCTCTGCAGGAAGCACTTCCTCCTCTCTGGCTGTGCCACGGGAGGACAGCAGCCCCACCCCAGTGCCTGGTGTGCACCTCCCACCAGGATCATCCCCCTCCCCCAGCACTGGGAGTCCCAGCACCTGGTGGGAGCATTTGTTGGAAGAGTTGGGGATGTGCATTGGGGCAGAAAAAGAAGGAATAGCAGAAATAAGACTAAGGAAGAGAGCTTACCCTTTTGGCTCTTTCTTTATGAAGGAGACACAGTTGTGCAGGTTTTGCTTGGACACCTCAGGGACACCTTTGAGTAGCCAAAAGGACAAACAGCCATTCAGAGTATGCAAGACAAGGATAAGGATTCTCCCATGGGCAGGGAGAAGCTCTGAGCTGACCCAAACATGTTGCACATGAAGCAACAGCTAATGGCCCATTACTGCAGTTGTGTTGGAGGGATTGATGGGACAGGATTTGGGAGTTCCAGTGGGTGCTGTCCATTTCCTCCTGCCCTGCAGGGCCTGGGGTGACCCAGTGCTTGTGCCCACTGACCTTTGACACAGAGGTGGGTGAGACGAAGCTCATTGTTGTGGTCCCGCAGCATGTAGTGGAAATTCTCCCATGTCAGCTCATCCCTGTCCTGAAACCCTGAGGCCTGAAACATGGACTCAGTCACCTGCTCTGCCTGTTCTCTTGACAGGCAATTGTTGGAGATCTCAATGAAGGACCTGGAACAAGGAGGGGATATGGGAACATCAGTTAATCAGTTCATATAACACGGCAGAGACTCAGACAGGTTTTATGGGAGTGGTTGTGAGTGTTGAGCCCATGAGCTTCTTGGGGACTGAAGCACAGAAACTGCAACCTGCTTTTGGAGGCATCTGTGTCTATAGACATTGTGAAAACACATCAAGAGAGGAGGAGAAGTACCTGACCATCCTCAGAAACTCCTCCTTGGAGAGGAACCCATTCTCATCGATGTCATACATCCTGAACATCAGCTGGGACTTCTCCTCTGGGGAGCCTAGTGGGGAGAGAGAGGTGAAGTAAGAAAAAGATCACATTTTCATTAACAAAGATGCTTTCAAACATTGTCTTTGAGCACTTGGACCTGCAGCAGTGAAGCCTCACCCTTCCACCAACTTTCTCAAGTGCAAGGTGAAACATTGGGTAGTTAAACATTCTTGGGCATTATTTTGCAAAGTCAAAATGTGCGTTTACACAGCATTGATTTTCTGGAAGCTGTTTTGATTGAATCTGGCATTTAACACCTCCATCTATGAATCCACCTTTCCAGTGGTCATTTAGGGAGAATCAGATGTCAGACACAGTTGCTATGATCTCTCAAGGACAGGATGCATGGTCCCTTCAGCAGACAGGGCAGATGTGTCTGTGGTGGTGGAAAGCAGCTCCCCTCATGACCAGTCTTCCAAAAAACACAATTACATGGTCACTGCCTCATAATTCAAGTTGAGCTTGTCCTAAGTGAAGGGAATTTTAATCTGTAGCAGTGCCTACAGACTGACCTGCTGGATGGACCTTGTCCTTCATTCTGCCAGAGCCTAGAGATGGGAACAAGGGTAACAGATGGAGTCACCAACCAGCCCCAGCTCCCACCTTTCATGAAGACCACCAAGATGTCCAGGAATTCCCGGAAGGAGATGTAGCCGTTGCCATCTTTGTCAGCCAGCGAAAACATGGACTCCACAAACAGGGAGTCAGCCTTGAGCCCCAGGGCCTCGGCAAACTCAGTCCTGCTCAGCTCACACGTCAGAGACTCCCTTGCCTTCTGTGAAGATTCGAAGTTGAGCTGTCCGGCATCGGACCTGTCGATTTCCAGCACCTGCAGGTTGTTTCCCACAAAAGAAATCCTGTGAGTGCTGGCTGGTGTTCCTTTCCTGACCTATTGCACAAAGAGTGGTGGCTCCCCTGGCACAAAACTCATGACAAATACCACGGGGCAAGTCCCGTGTCTCTCCTACACAATGTGACTTTCACACTCTACACCACTGACCACTCTGGAGACCTCAGTTACATCATCCAAAAGCTTCTTTGCAACTCTAGACACTTATATCACTGCAGCAGATCTCCCTTTGTCTTCTGTAAAGGAAAATGTCCCTCAGTCCTGGAAGTATTAGCGGCTTCCTTGTGTCCAGCTTACCAGCTCTTATAGAGAGCAACAGCACCAGCATTCACTGTTTAATCAATACAGAAATACCTTCTTCTAGGCACCACAGCCTGCCATACCTCTATGTACCTGAGCAAACAGGTGCCTGAAGAAAGTCTCCAGAATTTGTTTTCTCTGCTCCTGAGTGACTGCGCATTTCATCAGGCTCTGCTCCTTCATCTCAGACAGATGCAGGTCAAGGCTGCTCTTATTCAAGTAGTTTTGTAGCTTCCTGACAAAGCTGCTCCTCTCGGCCTCGTCGCAGAAGAGTAGCACCTGCAAAGGACCCCACCAACTGGCTGTGATCATCAGAGGCTCAGCTCATGGTATGAGCTGGACCTGCTGGTTTTCAGGAGGCCACAACCATCCTTTAAGAACCTACACTGTTCCCAGTGCCCTGAACAAGTGGTGCAGAGGAAAGGTGTCATACCCCAGGCCCCGTGATACTCACTAGGTCGTACTCCTTGGGGCTCTTCAGGAGCAGAGCTTTGTTCCCTTTGTTGTTGGAGAGGATCACCTCCACCCTTTGGTAGGCTCTCAGGTTGATGCTCCGCATCACAGACCCTCTCCCATCCAGCACTTTGAGTACTTTGTCAGCTTGGAGCTGGATGTAGACAGGACAGCTGTCTGTCTTGGGCCCATGCCACTCCAAGGCTGATGGGAGAAAGCACAAGACTCAGCTGGAAAGGGGCACCCAGGCTCCTACTCATGCCAGCACCTCCTTCACCCAGATGCATTTTGGGACAGATTTCACCACCAGGCACATCTTAAAGGAATAATGATGATCTCCCGACTGCACAGCTCAAGCACATGGCCACAGGAGGAGTACAAACTATGGAGCAGGGAGGCAGGATTTTTCCGGTACCCAGAGCAAGGAGATACAGTCCCTGTCCTGGAGCTACTGGTGCAATTGCTTTACATGGGTTTCCTTCAGGCAAGGTGTGATCTGGGGAGGGTTGGAATTAGAGGGTCATATGATGATTCGGGTTGGAGGGGACTCGGGTTGGAAGGGTCCCTTACCCAACCTCCTGCCCAAAGTAGGACCAGCAACAGGTCAGTCTGCTCAAGGATTTATCTGGTTAGGTCTTGGATAGGATGGGCTACCAAGCTGTCTGGGCTCCCTAGGGAAACAGTTCCTCCTAACATCCCATCTGGATATAAGCCCCAGGCCCAGCCCCGCCTTGCTGTCTGCCCTGACTACAGCAGCATCACCAGACACTGTCACACGGTTGGCAGTGTCACCTCACCGTGTGTGGCCTCGCCGGTCACCTTCATGCGCACACTGGTGCCCTGCTGCTTCTGCAGCTTCTTGAAATCTCTCTTGCGGAAAGCGGCAACGATCCAGGCAACAAACAGAGTCACTGGGGTCACATAGGAGAAGGAGGTGTGAGGTATCACAAAGCTGCTTCCCACTTTTGGCTCCCTGTTGGTGCCCAAGGACCCTGCCAGCTCAAGGACCTCAGGAGTGACCAGGACTCAGCAGCTCCTGCTGGGAGGTGCTTGGTCCATGGGCACTCAGCCCCTTTCTCTGGTAGAAAGGTGGAAGAGAAGAAGGGTAAGGAAATGGAGAGACAAACCCAAAGGCAGACAGCAGAGAACAACGATGATGATCCCAAAGCCCGTGCTGCTGCCTGCAAAGTAGTCCAACACCACCATCTGCGTGCAGTTGGCCAAGTGTTGAGTTGTCAGCTGCTGGGGCTGGGGGCACGGGTCCCCTGCAAGGGGGAGACAGGCTGTGAGTGTCACCAACCTTGTACCCATCTCACCTCCATCCCCCCCAGGAACCTCTGTGCTAAGGTGCAGATTGGGCTTGTGGCTGGGTCACCCAGGGTGAGTCACACCTTCAAAATTAGGATGCTTGAGTTAAACTCCAAATACTGGGGAAAGCCTTTGGGTTTGGGTTGAACCTTTGCCTGCCACAGCAAACCAAGTGCAGAACTGGACTCAAGAGCTCTGTGGGTTCAGCACCATCACTCCCCCAATGGGATGGGCTGAACAAGAAGCACCCTGGGTCATGGAAAATCTGGGCTCAGAGCCTCTGCTCATCCAGACACTGCAAATCCAGGGAGTTCTCCTGGTGCAATTACATGGAGTGCATGCCAAGGAAACAAAAACACCTTACAAGGGCTGACATGTGACCCAGATGAAATGCTTACAGTAAATGGGGAGGAGTGTGGCAAGATTCCAAGAGGAAAAGGCATATTGCCAAACACAGTAACATGCTACGGTCTAGTAACAATGGCGGTTTGGATCAAGGGTTGGACTTGATGATCTCAGAGGTCTTTTTCAACCCCTTTGATTCTATGATTCTATGCCTTTTCCCCTTGGGATCATGCGTGGACTTCAGTTCTCTTTCACATCTGCATCGTTGCATCAATGTCTTGCTTACAAGCAACTCTTGCATTCTGTGCCCATTTTGCTGGCTTAGGGTCACAACAGGTGACAACCCCGATGTGTTCCTGGTGTCACTGAGTCCTCGGCTGTGTCACTGGGATGGCTCTGCTTCTCTCACTGCCTTGCTGGAGCCATTCGCTCCTGCACTCACCCTTTCTCCAGGTGAACACGTGTGTCTGGATGTCTGTGGGGTTGGCATAGGTGATGGCAGCCAGGACGTTGTGAAAGGTGGTGTTACGGATCTCCTTGATTTCCTCCTCTGTAAAGAGCCTGTGGACATGGGGACAAGGGGTGGCCCTAGGTGTTACTAACCAGCAACGGGAGGGAACTGAGAAAGCTGGACAATGCTTTTTCCTCCAGCCCCAGTTTCCCTGCAGTACTGGGTCTTGCAGAGCAGTGGGCAGCTGCCAGATAGGGAAGAAGCCTTTACCCATTCTTGGTGTTTTCAAACCAAAACCTGTCGCTGTCACGCAGGCGCACAAACTGCTCCAGGATGATGGTGCTGAAGAGGGAGCCGTCAGCCTCCAACATGCCTCCAGGGAGCAGCTCCAGCCCAGCTGTGTCATTGCCATACAGGGCAGCGACCTTTTGCAGGACCTGGTGAGAAATGCCCACCGCACACATGTGAGCACAGGGAATTCTGCCAGGGCACCGGAAAGTCTTGGCAAGCCTTGGGAGAAGCAAGAAATGTGCATTTCCCAGGCATCACATATCTGTGGGCTGGGAAGGTGCTCAGCCCCACAGAGCCTGGAGCTCGTGGCTTGGACTTGAGTAACTAAGTATCACTCCCAGGACATCTCAGCTCTGGGAAGAGCATAGTGTCCAGTGGCACAGGAGCTTAGCACCAGGGCAGGATGATTTATTCATGCCATGTAATTACACAGTTATCCCAATGCAACAACCCTGCAGGCGTGAAAGTCAGATAGGGCAGGGCATGCGTTTCCTCTTTCTATGATGCTGCAGAATTCAGTTCCTGCCTGGAATGTCCCAACGTGCTCTGACCCACATACATTCGGTGTCCAGATCAGTTCTCTGTTACCTGTGTCTCCAGGTGTGGGGCAAGGTTTGACCAGTTCTGGAGAGGTTTCAACCCAAATCGCTCCCGGGCTTGGTTGTAGGTTGGCAGGCCAAGGTCTCGCCCGCGCTGGATCCAGCTGGCCACATAGTCGGTGCGGGAGTACTTCAGGGGCCCATACCAGTAATCTGCGTGTGGATTTGAACCCATGGTGATGGCAAGGCCGAACCAGAGGAGCCATAGCTGCTGAGCTGGCCTCATGCCTCTGCCATGGGCTGTGCGGAACACAGAGATCATCTCCATGCCCTTGCCAAAATGGTCCCACGGATGCGATTAACACATCCTGTAGCTTCTCTGCACCTCCATTAACAAGGCTGAAGCTGAAGCATTGTTTGGTTGGATGCTGCTGGTGGTGACAATGGGACTTGCCTCCACACCTCACCCCCTGCACAGCTCCAGGAGTGAGGGGCCCCAATTGATGAGCAGTTGCAGTACAGACCTTGGAGATCTTCCACGACAATGTTGTCCTCCCGCTCTGCAATCTGTGAGCTCATCCCCAGCAGGAGGTTGTCCACATCCTCTGCCTGCTGCAGCCCGGGCCTCTGAGGGGAGATGGGAAGAGCAGGTGATTCCTTAAATGACCAAGGATGGGAGGTAGCCTCACACTCTGCAAAGGGGTGCGGATCCTGGATGTAGGGGGATCAGGGACTTCTTCCAGACTCATTTCCTCTATGTCAGCTCAACCTTGAGGTCTGAACCTGACGCAGCTGAAGGAGGCACCTGGGGATGCTGGATGGGGAGGATCTCACACCCTGGGCTAACTGTCATGCTCTGCACCGAATTTCCCTTGTGGCATCCTCCATAAAATAGAGCTAGGGATGAAGCCCCTTCCCAGCCAGCCTCCCACATCCTCAGGAATCCTGTGCTCCCTTCCCCGTACCTCTCTGCTCCAGTAGCTGTTGCAGAGCCGCACTGCTGGGAACGAGCCACTGGAGCTAGACACATTCTGGAACTGGCACGCGGTGTCTCTGGAAGAGGAGAGAAGGGCTGGACCTACAGCCAGAGCTGCCTGTAGCTGACAGGGCTTGGCTGTCTAAGCCGAGAGCAGGACACAGAGAAGTGACAGGGACCATCCCCAGCTACCACCCCAGCTCGTGCATCCTCTGCTGTGGCAGGGGCACTGCATTCCCACAGCCCTGCCAGGCTGCTCCTACCTCTTATAAACGCCCGGTGGCACCATGGTAGCCAGGAATTGCGTTACAGCCGCCACAAACTCTGGCGAGAGGCTGGGGTCCAGGTGCTGCTGGTAACCTGGGAGGCAGCAGCCAGGCTGGAGAAAAAAGGGGCCAAGCTCCCTCTCCCACCTCATCCCCCACCTCTCCTCGTCCCCCCACCCCTACTTCCCACTCTCCATTGCCTGTCGTACCCCTCACCTTTGTACTCTGGGATGTCTGACCCCAGCAGGGTCGGCAGCCACTCATACAGAACGATGCTCTAGGGAACAGAATGATGCTCTAGGGAACACCAGGGAGGATGTTAGGGCTCCCAGCAGAGCTAGGGAGTCCCACCCCTCACCTGGAAAGTGGCAATGACCCTCTTGCGAGTGTGCTGGAACAGATCCTCCTCGGACCAGGTGGGGTGCTGCTGGGCCAGTGCTGTGGCCAGGTGGTTGTGGTACCGAAACCAGGCGATGCTCTCAGCCTGCAGGAAGGGGTTCTCATTCCCCCAGGCGCTTCCCAGGTCTGCAAGAGCCACCAGGACCTTCAGTGGAGGATGTCACCACTGCGTCTAGCTTTGCCCATGGCTGAAGGAGCACTCCCAGCAATGTGGCTGCAGCCCAGCGTCTCCTCATCTCCTCACCCTTCCTCCCTCCCCAGGGAGACCAGGAGCCTGAGTGAGTGAGAAGGAGCACTGGGCCCCCAGCATGTTAGTCAGCTGAGGAACTCAAAGCAAGCTGAGCAGGTTTGTGTCAGTGGCAGCCCCTTTCCCCAGAGGAGATCTCCTGGGATCAGAGTGACCATCAGCTGCTGGTCTCTGACCCGTTGCCTCCTGGGCATGTGGCATCTGGAGTTCATGGGGTGTCCTTGCTGAGATGCCTTCACTGGAGCACACACCTTCCTCCCCCTTGAGCTGGGAAGCTGCCTGCTGTCCCACAGCCCTGCTGACCCACGTGTCCTGCCCCGCGGTACCCCCTGCCCTTTCACTCGGGGCTCAGCTCCAGGGACCTCCTGCTCACCCTGCTCACAGCCAGGAGTGGACCCAAGCAGGTGAAAAAACATTGGGAATTCCGCCATTACCGTAGATGCCTTCGGTACCACCCTGTCCCGTGGACGGATCGATCGCCTTCCACATGGGGACCCTCCCGTCCGTCTGCCTCGGGAGGCGTCTGACAGGCCCCGACGCCAACTGTCCCCCCGAGAAGCTCCTCAGGGCGTCACTCCAGGAATGCAAGGGGCCGTAGATGGAGCTGCCGTCCAGCCAGCCCGTCACCTCGTTGGTCTAGGGCAGGCACAGGGAACAGGCGTTAACAGGTGCCGGGGTTTCAGCAGAAAGGTGCAAAAAAGTGGTGTGAAAAGCCCCAATCTGGCTCCTTTTTTCTTGCAAAGCAGCCGCCCGGTTTTAACAAGGGCTCTCAGGATTCAAAGATAAACAGCTCCAATCTCTGTGCAAACTTCAGGAATTAGTGTGAGGTATCGAAAAAGACAAGGTCCGGACTTTTCCTAAGTACATTTTGGGGTTTTTTTCCCCCAATTATTCTTGCTATACCAAAAGAAGACATCTGTGAATCCTTCTGTGTGCTGGAAGGGGACTAAACCCATCCCTGGGGAAACTGGGAACAAAAGAGATGTCTCCTCTTTCCTCGCAGGAGGGAGTCCTGCTGTCCTGGCAGCATGTTGAGTATCTCCTCTGCCAAATGTTTGCATAGAAACATCCTTTTTATTCTAAAAACATGCTGCAGCTTTCATTTTTCTAAGGTTTTAAATGCTGCTAAAAACATGACTTGCTAAACTGGTCTCAATCATGGTTTGTCACATGAAAGGTTCAGGGAGGTATTTCACTCCAGTGATTTTGACTGGAAAGCTTTCCAGCATGAAAGAAATCTCAGGAACAGAAACAGCACAGCAAAATCCAGAGAAATTGGGGGAAAACCTGGATTTTTTCCCAAAATTACTGAAATTCAGGGAAGCTTTACAACTTTATACACAGTGTCGGCTCAGCTTTGTTGATACATTATTAAAGATTAAAGTTCATGCCTAAAAATATCTTCCATGATTAACTGTCCTAATTATGTTTTCCTTGTCCAAGAAAAACTTTGACCTCCGGCAACCACCAGTTTTGCTTGATATGAACCTTGGACTTTATGACTTTGTGTTCATTTCTTTGGTTCAAACACTCGAGAGATGTATATTTTTTAGGAAATGGTGATGCTCTCATTTGAGTTTTGCAAACTGCCTTGGCTGCTGCAGCCCCCACTGCTCGGCGAAGGGCAAAGAAAACCACACATACCTGTTCTCTGGGGCTATTGGGGCTCAGCCCCGTCTCCACAGCCCAGCGGATGCGCTGGAAGGGCAGGACCACATCTCCAGTGCCATCAGGGTCAAACACTGGGTCTCCGCGGGGGATGTAGATGTTGAGAAACTCAGCAGGGCAGCCGGGTTTCTCTGTCTCCAGGATGTCCAAGAGCACATGGAAACCTGCCAGAGACACAAGCATGGTCAGCAGCTAGGACAGCTGCCACCAGTACCTGGAGCAGGACATGAGGGTGGGCAGCTTAAGCTGTATGGGGGCTGAGGGGACCACCATGTGCAGCAAGTGTTCGAGGCCAGGTTGGACAGGGCTTGAAGCAACCTGGTTTAGTGGAACAAGATAACCTTTATGGTCTCTTCCAACTCAAATCATTCTGGGATTCTGTGATTTTCCAGACATAGACTTCCCTGGGCTTGGAGACCCAAGACCGCACTGAGCTCCTGCTCTGACTTGCAGTTCAGGCCAGCAGTAACTCCCAGCACAGCCTTATCACATCCATCAGGTGTTTTGCAATGGGGCAACTCCACAATTAAAACAAAAGAGGAAGTTCTCAAACAGCAAATATCAGTACTTGGGTCAACTGCCAGAGGCCATCAAAAAACCACACTGGACACTGCCTCCTGGCTGGACACTACTTTGGGGTGGTAGCACCCAAGGCTTTGTCTTCCCTGTGTAGGTCTGCTATGGAGGGGTGTGTGAGGAGCGCTCTGATGTGTGGCCTTGGGTGTGTGAGAAACTAACATTTTTCCATGCAAACTAGCATTTTTCCAGCTGGTGCCAGGCCCCATGTCTTACCAAAGAAGACAGCCAGCACGGTCGTGTTCCTGCGTGAGGGCAGCCCAGAGGGGCCTCGCGCCACTGCGGTGCTGAGCTTGCGAGCGTTGGGCACACGGGGCTCCTGCAGTGCCTGGTAGACACCGTCAGCGAAGTTGGCTGGCAGGAGACGCAGCAGACGAGCACCTGCAGCACCAAAACAACATGGAATGGGCCCAGATGGCACCCAACAGGAGGCACAGCAAGAGGACACCTGTGAGGATCCCAGGAGAGAGCAAGAGGGTGGCATAGATGCTCATAGTGGCCAAGAACATGCAAGCTTTGGTGTTCCCACCCAAAACTTCTTGCAACACTGGAGTCAGTCCTCTTAAAACCAGGGAGATTTCCATCTCCCTCTCTTCCAGCTGTCCTTCTCTTGCCCATGTGCATCCCTGTTGCCTCCTGGAGGTCTGAGGTGGTGCTCCAGTGGGCAACTGGAGTGATGTTGAGATGCCCCATGTTGACCGTGCAATCCTACACAAGTGTAGGGTTTGCCAGCACTGTAGGGAATAGGAGAGGGAACAGCCAAAGAAGCAGCAAGACAGATAAGAAGTTGAGAGAGAAACTTTGCACCCATTGTCAGTCCCAAAATTGAAAAGCCCAGAGGCAAGAGGTTGTTTCTCACTGAAGAATGGGTGAATTTTGAATGGCTCCTCACCGGTGTGGTGGGTTTCATTTGCTGGAGCTCCCCAGAACTGGGGAAATCCTGAATTCCTGCCTTAGTTTGGGGCTTAGTTCCTATAGGTTGTTTTCAAAAAGTTAAGGTCTGATCTGTCTGCTCTGGAAGAGGGAGATCTGCTCTGCCAGGGACCTGCTGGTTTTCCCTGTCAGGCTTTGGTGTAACCAAAGGACTGATGACACACATGTCATGTTAAAAAGCCATTTGGACTCAGAGGAAGCTGTGCAATTGTGTATCACCATGTCACCAGATTGTTAACTAATGCGGGCTGTAGTAAGGAGGAGAATTCAGAATCTTGAATATTTTAGATAAGACCCTGTTTGATCTGCCCTGGTCACTGGCTCAGGGATGTTTCCTAGAGTCGAGCCCATGGGCTGGTTGTAGGCATGAGGAAGCAGTTCACCACTGCCAGAGGGAAATCCCCAATTCCTCCCCCAGTACAGACCAGCACATGGCATCCGCCCTGTGCAGGGCAGAAAATTAGTAGGTCCAGCCTGCCAGACCATGAACTCTTCTACCTCTAGCCTTCCACTGAATCCTGATAAACTCCATGCCCATTTTGGCTAAAGGTAGCTTTTGCAGCTCTAGGGTCCCTGATCATCACTGAAACACCTGCTGAGAAGAGCTGGATCCTCCCTGCCTTGGGCATTTTGAGTGGCCTCACAAAGGCATAGCTTTTCCCTGGGACTGATCCAACACCAGTCCAATCTGCAGATGGTGACTGCGCAGCAGCTGAAAGTGGCAATGACAGGACATTTGAGACAAACTGTGCTGTCTGTCCCTTCCGGGCTGCTCTAACAGGGTTCAAGGGACCTCTCAGGGCCACAGGAGGTGGTATTGCCTGCTCACCTGCCTGGTTCAGGCTCAAGTCAGAAGGAGTTTCTTTCTCATCCATAAAGCAACCCAGGTGCCAACGTGTCAGCTCCCCTCACCCCATGCCACTGTCCCCTCCCAGGCCTGGCACTCACCCACAGAGCCACGGCTGTGGTACAGAAGGCTGTTGTACCAACCGTCGTAGCGCTGGACCTCCCAGGTGATGTTCTCCTGGGCTCCTGGAAGAGACCGGACACACTTGGTGAGCAGCAAAAAAAGAAGTGTGAAATGAGCAACTCCACTACCGAATCATTTTTGTATTGTGATATTTTCCCATACTCTTTCTGACACTTTCCATACAAGAGTTTTAGACAAGTTTTGCACTCCTTTTGAGGGACAATATCTGAAACTAGAAATTCATGCTTGTGGTCCTGATGTCCCCAAACCAATTTGTGGCCACCACCAGTCTACTCCCAAAGGACCTTCCTCTTCTCCTCTCTCACTGGATTAGAAGAAGTCTCTCCTTACTTCTGACTCCCACAATATCTGTGTGAGTCAAGAAAAAACCTTGACACTGGAGTAACATTTGTGTTTCAGGACCAGTTAACCTTTATGTTAATCTTTATTACTTCTACTGTAATACTATCAAGAGAGTGCCGCTCCTATTTATACACCTAAATTGCAGTAGGAGAGTCTCCCAACCTGCATTTTGCTCCATTTTTTCTTATCTCCTCACAAACTGCATCACAGAATCGCAGAATCCCAGAATGGTTTGGGTTGGGAGGGACCACAAACATCACCTAGTTCCATTTACCCTGCCATGTGCAGGGCCACCTTCCACTGGACCAGGTTACTCTGATATGATGCCACATGGGACAGAGGAAACTCCCCTGAGGGGCATCAGCTCTCCAGGACCTCCCTCTTGGTCCCCTTGCCTGAAACTGTACTTACTCCCCAAGGTCCATGTCCCCAGCAGAACCACAGTCAAACTCAGCATTATCGCTGCAGGTTGCATTGGCCACTGGCTCTTTGGAAGGAGGGACCTGCAAAGGGAGAGGAGATGGAGGGAGCTGGAGCTGGGCTGCTTCCTAAGGCTGGGAACATGCACAGGCCAAAATCTCAGCTCCCTGTGGTTTGTATTGCTTGGTAAAACTCTGCTACCATCAGTAGCAGTATCTCCCAACTGTGGGAAGTTGGCAGGGGCCATATGAGACCCTATCCTTTTGGGGAAGTTCTGTCAGGATGTGTCAGCTGGCCTGAGAAGAGCTTTCTGCTGGAGCAGGACCAATGGCCCTTGGGGTACCCCAGCTATAGGCTCATAACTAATCATCCACATTCAGCTGTGTCAGCTCTGTTACAGAAACACACTCTTTGTTACAGAAATAAGTGCATTTCAGCTGAAAATTTCTCTGGTATTGACCCATCCAAGCAAAATCCAGCTGTAAACACGATGGTAGAGCCTCCACTCACAGTCAGGCATCCCAAAGGATGCGAGTATTGCAGACTGGACCTCTCGATCCCCTCTGAGCTAACCCAACAGCGCTGCCTCATGACCAGCATTTCTCATGATACTGTGCTGTCTCTTTTTCTGCAAAACCCCTGGATCCAGAGCAGATTTCATCAGTGGGATCTGAATCTTTAAAACCCTGGCCAACAGCTGACAGAAAAGAGGGACTCCCAGCCCTGATCAGTGAAGTGATTTACAGTCACAAATGAAACAATGCTACCTCTGGCTTTCCATGCACAGGAATTCCAAAACTGAATTTAACTCCAAGACAGGGTTTTCTACTACATATGGCTCTTTGTCCCCATTTCAGCACCATGGGTGTGTATCCAAAGACCAGCAACATTTCAGAGTAGCTGTGCTGCCAAGGGATGCAGCAATGCACAGATTTCAACTTTTCCTACACGGCTCTGTTACAAGCTAAAGTGATGTTTATAATTTTTTTCCATTATTTTAATTAAAACCTAAAAAAAATAGACAGAGCAGTAGCCCTGCTGCAGAACTTTGTGTGGTCATACTGGTAGAGGGGGGCAGATACAGGTCATTGCAGAAGCCTGGAGCCTGATCTCTATGGTCCTTGTTAGTCACAGCTAATTTCTATCTCTCCCCAGTGCTGGTGGGACAGACTGGGGGGCTTCCACCTTCCCACACCAGCCAGCTATCCTCAGGGTTTCAGGGGTTATTTATCAGGCTCTATCTCCCCAGCCTTGAATCTCATCCACAACATCCCAGCCTGCTCACAGGAGCCAGCCATGTCCCCAGCTTTCCCACATGGGGACACCCCTGGGGCCAGCTGCCTCAGTGCCACCAGAGCACAGCAGGAACTCCATCCCCTGGTGGAACATAAGGGGTTCCTGCCTGTCCCCGCGGTGTCCTGTGCCCACGCAGGGACAAGCAGCGCCCCAACCCACCGTGTCCGGTGCCCCGCTCCCTCGCCGCAGGGACTTGCGTGGCTCCATCGCACCCTGCAGGTGAGGACACGCATGGTCCCATCCCACTCGTCCTCACACATCACCCAGCGCCCCCCATCCTCGGGACATGGGTGTGTGGCCCGACCTCTTCCATGCGGCCCCATCACTGCCCAGCAGGAGAAAAGGGGAGTAGCACTAGCCCCCGTCTCCTCCACGAGTGACAACGCGCGTAGACAGAACCCCCCGCAGGCAGCAGCGTGCACGGCACCGGCTGCCGGGTCCCCGCGCAGGGGCAGGGGGGACACGCGCGGTCTCGACCCCCAACTTCCACGCAAGTGGGAACACGCATGGCCCCAATGCCGAGGACCCACCCCACCTAGGCAGGCAGGGACACGAGTGGTCCCGGTCTCTCAGACCCGCTCACCCCAAGTGGAAACATGCTTAACACTGAACCCCCAGCCCCTATGCAAGTGATAACACGCATGTCCCCCATCCCCCAGTTACTCCAAGTAAGAGGGGACACGCGTGTCCCCAATTCCCCACGACCCCTTTCCCCCACGCAGGCGGCCCCAGGGGTGA
>VZRE01003682.1:598371-643869 GCA_013396775.1 Cephalopterus ornatus
GCGGCCACAGGGATGCCCCGAACCCCCCCCCAGGGGTGACATGCGTGACCACCATCCCCCAGGGCCCCTTTTCTCCTACAATCGGAGACACGTGTGTCCCAATCCCCTCGCCGGCGGGGACACGTGTGTCCCCGATGCCCCAGGACCCCTGTCCCCACGCATGTCCTGATCCCCCAAGACCCTTGTCCCGCCCGCGCAGGAGGCGACACGCGTGTCCCTAACACCCAGGACTCCTATCCCCCTTAGGGGGTGACACATGTCGCCGATCCCCTCGCAGGCGGTGACACGAGTGTCCCGATCCCCTCGCAAGCGGTGACGCGCGTATCCCTCATCCCCCATGGCCCCTGTTCCCCCACAGGTGGTGACTCGCGTGTCTCTGATCCCCAGTCCCCCTGTCCCCGCGCAGGCGGTGACACGCGTGTCGCGGGGCTCACCTGCGGGCGCTGTGCGGGCAGTGGTGCGGGGCGGGCCGTGCCGCCGCTTACATACGGCCCGCGCCCGCCGCCGCCGCCTATAAGAGCGCCGTGCGGGACGAAGCCGCCCGCGCCCGCCGCCCGCAGTACCAGCAGCAGCAGCAGCAGCAGCAGGAGGTAGGTGGGGGGAAAGGGCGGCCGCCTCCCGCCCGCCGCGGCCCCGCGAGTGGCCCCCGCCACTGCCCGCCTAACTCCGGGGATCTCGACTCACAGGGATGCTTCCCGCCTGGAATTATCCCTCGGTTTCTCCTGTCCCGGTTTGACCCTCTTACAGGGGCAGGAGGGTGCAAGGAGGTCGCCCCCGTCGCCCCACTTCCCCACCCGCGGATCGCAGCTCTGACCGTTCAGTTTCCAGGGGACAGGATTTCCCTTGTTTCTTCGGAAAATGCCGACCTGCAGCCCTGAGCAACCCCAGCTCGGATTGCTGCTGGCTCTGCCGGCAGGAGGTTTTGGCTGAGTGCTTGCAAAATTTTTTTTACCTCAATTGATCCTAGGGCAGGAAAAAAGAGTTTCTGTAAGGAGAAACTTCTGGGGTTTGGGCAAAATTTCTGCCTCCTTTCTCTTTCTCCCCTGCAAGGCCAGAATATTTTAAACATGAGATAAGTTGTCCATTTCTGCTGAATTTCTGATCCTTCCTTAAAGATATCTCCTGTCTTTCCTCTCTCCATACGTTGTGACAGAGGAAACTAGGGGTCTCGAATGCCACAGCCAGGCTTCAGCACGGAGGATGCTTTCCAAGGTTCTAAAAGTTTACCTTCTCCTGCCCTGAGCTACAGGCACCACTTTTCCACTGAAAAGCTGCAAAAATGCCAAGGAGCTGGTCTTCTATGCGGGGTAATCAAGGGAGAAAGATTGGATGGACAGCAAACCGGTTGTTTCCCTGGAAAATCTCTGGAAAATCTCTAAAAAAAATTTCTAAAAAAAAAAAGTCCCAGAAGTTGCAAAGCGAAGAGGAAATGCAAACACCCCTTGGTACTGGTTTAGAAATAAATTTAGATTTAACCACGCAGCATTTTCCATGTTATGTTCTAGTGTTTAATTGTTTTAAGCTGTGAAGAGTTGAGTTTTGGTAAATAAAGACTTGAAAATCTTTCTTTCCTTTGTTGCATTTCATAGGAAATTTGGGCAAAGATACAAGGAAACCAATGGAATTCAAGTCATCAAGATTTAACTCGTCCAAGGTTTAACTGCACATTTACTTCTTCCCTGGCAGCAGCTTTTACTGTTTTGTGGGCACGTTTGCTGGGCTGGGGACCCACAGCTGGACTTCAGTATCATCAGGAATCAGCCACAGCTCCTGCTTGCCAGGTAATCGTGGCAATTGAAAACTGCCATTCTCCAGGCTCAGCTTTCCAGGGAAATAACCCAAAGCTATTACAGCAAAATAACCCTAAAGGAGATTTGTAAGAGCACATGACAGCTCTGTTAGTCTGGAGCAGAGTCAAGGTAAGGTCAGGTCCAGATCTGTTGTAAAACCCCAGTCTTCATTAAACTCTTTGCTGTAATTACCTGGGTTCCTGGACAGAAAATGATTCTGAAACCAAATGTTGCTTTATGCATTGAAAAGTGATTCGGCTGCCCAGGCAAACTGTTTTATGATACTTATTGTGATTGCTACCTACTTCTAGGGATTTGGGATCCGCTTTTTTGTGGCTGAGTTGCTCTGGGTTGGATCTTACCTAAAAATACAATTAATACTGTTTTCAGAAAATGAGAATAAAATCAACTACTCTGTACAGGGACAGAACAAAATGGTGTTTGGTTATGAGTCAGATTAGTTCTGGCATTCCTTGACTTTAGCTGACTTCCCAGGGTAGTTACATGCAGAGAGGTTATTAAATAAGCAAAATAAGAGGACTAAACATGTAGTTAGTTTTAGTAGAAAAAATTTAACTCAGGCACAGGGTGAAGATGTGTAATTGCTGGAACTGGAGTGTTGGAGGGTATTCAAAGTCATCTGTAGGAATTACATACTTTGTCATTGTATGTAATCCAGTTTCCTTTACCCTTGAGATGTCCTCCCAGTGTTTGTGTGCTCCTTGGACCCACATCCCTGGACTAGGGGCTGATTATGGCCCCCCTGGACCAAGTGCAATTCCCCAAATCAGCAGCTCCTGGGGAAAAGCTTCTTGGAGGAGATGGGTGGGAATGGGAGTAGTGGGCTTTGTTCTGCTTGACACTGGTGGCCTCTGACTGGGGATAATTTTGCTACTGAGAAATCCATGTTCTGAGTGGTTCCTAGTAATTTTGAAGGATAGCTCCCCTGTGGTGGTCACTGGCTCCTGGACTTCCCCTAAGGGTGCACCACAAAGGGGAAAGCCCCAGTTGCACCTGCTGGAAGGAAAGACCCAGCTCCTCCAGGCAGGAGTTGCTCAGCAGGTTCCTGCTCTTGGGCTGCTCCTCACAGTGCAGCAGAACAGTGGCTTTTGGTTTCTCGGGCTGGTGGAGTCCTGCCCCAGGCACCTCCTCTCCTCCACCGAGGGCTTTCGGGTGGTGTGTTCTCTGCTGGGAATTATTTCCCCCGCCTGTTTCCTTGCAGCGTCACATTTCCTTGTCCCTCCAAGGAGATCTGAGGACCTCCTGCAGCTGGTTTTTGAGCTGGGGGTGGCAACCACAGGCTGGGGGCAGCTGGGCAGGGCAGTGCAGGGTCCCCGCTGTGACACCTCTGTCCCACAGGCTCCTGGAGGTGCAGGATGACTCTCTTTGACGGCGTCTACCCCTTCTACCCACAGCAGAGGAAAGCTGCCAGCTTTGACATCAGCACCATTATAGTGATTGTGGTCTTCCTCACGTTGGCCTGCAGCTTCCTGATCATCATCCCAGGCATCCGTGGACGGGCGGTGCGTGACCCTGGGGATAAGAAGCTGCTCCCTATATTCTGGATGCCAGGACACTCCTGGGTGCTTTGGGGTGGGGCAGAAGGAGAGCTAAGGCTGTTCCTCCCTGCCTGATGTCGCACCTCTCTCCCTGCAGAGGTTGTACTGGACTCTCCGTGTTCTCCTGAGCCTCCTCGTGGGAGTGGTGATCGTTGGTAAGTGCTGTGCAGTCCTTGGAAGGGTATTTTGGGGGCAGGATTAAACCCCAGGGCAGGGCTGTGTCTGGGAAATATGAGCTGGGGGTCACAGTCATGGCTTGGTCGAGGCTGGTTGCAGGGTCTACCTTACCTTTGCTTCACAAAACACTCACATAGCTTTCTAAAAAGGCTTCCCCATTCTCTGGCACAGGGGCTGAGAGCACTTGGATGTGCTCATGGTTACTTCTGGGAGCTTTGCTGGCTTTAACTCAAACAGCCCCAGCTCCACCAGGCTGCACAACCCCATGTTCCTCCCACCGTATGTGTGACCTGACAGAGGCAGAACACAGGGACAGCCACAAAACCAGGGGTGAAGTGCAAAGAGCAGATTTATTTTCATTACCTCCTCTACTGGAGGATCTCCTAAGAACACCGGACAGTGGCACAGAGGCAGGGAAGGGACACCGTCACGGCATGGCTCAGTCTATGCTAGAGGATCACTAAACCTGTTGTTCTCACTCTCAGTGTTCCAGGGATTTGTGCAGGCGTAGTTTACTGATGTACTTTGATCTTGCTCGTAGCAGGGCAGAATCTCAAGGCTGTTCAATAGGTGCCTATGAGCTGTCTAAACACAGATATGTTCCACTTCTCCAACACACGAGGCTAGACACTGATTAGTATTGCCTATGGGTTTTTCTACACCCCAGCTGCAAGTTGGTTGAGAGTGTCACAATCCTCCTCACCAATTTTCTGTTCTTTTCCCCCACTGTGTGAGCCCTCCTGTGCTGCCTGGGGCTGTGGCCAGGCACATTTTGGGCATGTGAGGAGCCTTGCAGTGATGTGGAGGGAGTAGGTTGGAATGAAACACAAGCAGGGCGGTGGTTGTGGGGTAAAGACCTTCCCAGAGGCAAGGTGGAAGGAAACGGAGAGGATTTGATTTAGTAAAAAACAGGAAATCTTCTGTAATAATTGATAGTGGAAACCAGGCAGTGGGATTTCCAACTTGGATAGAACAATAGGATGGGTAAGAAAAGATGTACTGAGGGGATAGAAGACACCAGGTGGTGAGAACAACCAGCCCTGACCTTAAGTCAAAGAAACCCTGCTGCTGTGAAGGACAGGGTAGATTACAGGACTGCTCAGAGAGGGGTGATGAAGTACAACCCAAAAGACTCAGCCCCTGATTCAACCAGCTGCCTGACACATGGACCAGCCTGGCATGTGGTTGCCACCCTGGGAACATCCAGGTGCTGGGAGATGCCTGGGAACATGGCGCCAGGCTGAAAATGGTAGAGGGAGAGTGGAGGTCAGGGATGAGGATGGAGTCGGGTGCTGCTTGGGCACACGGGAGGAATGAATTGTTCTGGAGCCAGCGTCAGAGTTTGTCTGGCAGCAGCAGGGCACTCTCGCTTCTGCAGCCAGAAAACATTCCTGTGGAGCTGCCACTGGATCAGTGCCCTCACAAGTTGATTCAGCAGCCAAACTTATTTTCAAGCATGTTTTGTTGTTCAGCCTGAGATCAAATCATTGGCTTAATTTTCAGCCCATTTCCCTGCCAGAAAATGAAGACCATTGCAAAGTGGAAGTGCTTCAGAAAAGCATACCTTGTTCCAAAAAACGTCTACCAGAAATGCTGCAAATCTTTCTTTTTGCCCCAGCTGGAATGACTGTCCGAGCTGTGGCAGCACTTCCCAACCCCTCTGCATCACCTCCGTTTGGCAGTGACCTTCACTGTTCACTAATAGTGCAGTTTAGGGAGCTTAATATGTGGAATGAGACTCACCCCTGTTCCTGTGGCTGATAACTAGGCTCACCTCTGAGCCCTGTCCCCGGGTGCTGTAGCACTTGCCATGGTGGAGAAGGGAAGCCTGGAGAGGATGTCCGAGAAGGAATCAGGTCATGGGATTCATCCCTGGGGATCTGAGCTCCGCTGCTCCCAGATCCAAGGGGTTGATGTGTGGCAAGAGGAGAACCTGAGCTCAGCAGGGTGTGGGAGCTGGTTGAGGCATGTCCTGGTGGCTGAGTCAGGTCTCCTGCCCTCCTAACACTCCCTTCCAGTGCCGTGGTGGGAACACTGCCATTGGTGCTCACCCATGATTCTTCCCTTGAGCACAACAAAGCCTGAGACCAGCCCCCTTTAACCTCAACTTTACTTTTCCTGGCAGTTGTCCAGTTCACAGGGGACTGGGAGACTGGCTGGGTACAGGCAAACACCTCCTACAAGTCCTTCAGCCGTGCCGTGGTGAACGCAGACATCGGGCTGCACATCGGCCTGGAGGGGGTAAACATCACACTCAAAGGTGAGTCTGACATCTCCGTTTGAAGCTCTGGAATGATCATGGCCCCAGGAGTCCCCAGCTGCCCTGTGGGAGCCCTTGGTCGGTGGCGAGGCTCCCAGGACCCTGCTGTGCCCGTGCTCCTGGCTGGCAGTGCCCAGGTGCTGGCACATGGCAGGACCTCGGCTTCTCCCTCCTTCAGGAAACCCAGTGAACCAGATCAATGAGACCATCAACTACAACGAGCACTTTTCCTGGAGCTTTGATTCAAACTATGACCGCAGCTACAACGAGGGGCTGGAGAAGGGGCTGCCCAGCCCCATCCTCTACGTGGCAGAGAAGTTCACCTCGCAGAGCCCCTGCGCCGTGCACAGGCAGTACCGCATCTCTGGCCACTACGCCTCGGCCATGCTCTGGTGAGCCTTCCTCTGCTGGTGCAGGCACAGGAGATGCAGGGACGTGGGAAGGCCTCTGAAGTTTTTTCCCTAGGCCTCTGAAGCTTTTTCCCTAGGCCTCTGAGGTGGATGGGATTGCATCCTGCCAGTAGGAATGCTGTGTGCACAGAGGGGCCCCTGCAAAGCCTGCAATCTAACTAGTTGCCCTGTAGGCACTTGAGAGCGAGCAGAGAGGAGGTCCTGGTTCTCTCTGCTGGCCAAACCCACCAGGACTGGGCACAGGAGAGAGGGACATGGTGAAGGTCCTTGCTGTGATGTGGTAGTTATGGCAGAGGTCCATGGATGGGGTTAGTGGCCCTGAGAGGCCCATGGACACATGAACTCTTTCAACCCCATCTGTGAGTGTATTTGTTGTCTGGGAGTGGGACCAGGAGAGGAAAGGTGATGGTGCTGCTAATCTAGGGCTGATCTTGACTATTTAGCAGGGTCTGCTGGGCAGTGCCATGTCACTGCTCACTTGGGATGAGGGAAATCTGGCCCACAGCTGTCAGGATGTGGTCCCTTCCACCATGGCTTATGGAGATCAAGGGCCATTGTAGTGCTGTTCTCCCTGCTCTGTGTTTGATGGCAGGGATGCAGAAGCTAAGAAAGTGGCCTGGTGATGCTATGGAGCAAGAGCTCCTGGCCTGTAACTGAGGCCCTCCCTTGTCACCCAGCTCCTCAGCCAAATGCAGAGCTGCTGCAAATGACTTTTGCCTGCATCTGCGTTTATCTCAGTCCTGTATGTAGCTCTCTGGGGTCTGCACTGCCCCACGTGTCTGTGGGCTGAGCAATGGGAAGAGGAAATACATGTTTCTGCCTTCTGGATGAAGCAGTGTGAGCTCTGCTCATCTGTTTGCTCAGCCTGGGGATTAGGGATCACTCCTGCCTGCCCACAGAGCTTCTCCACCTCATACAATGCACCCTGGAGCCCAGATTCTCCTCACACATGGAAATCCTCACATAGAGCACCCTAGCCCGTGGCACTCACACGACTCATCCATTGGTCCCCTCTTGTCTCCAGGGTGGCCTTTTGCACGTGGATCATCTCCAACATTCTCTTCTCCATGCCTGCCCTTGTCTACGGAGGCTACATGCTCCTGGTCACAGGGGCCTTCATGACCTTCTCACTGCTCTCATTCTCCACTGTGAGGAACTCCCCAATGTGCCTGATCCAGATTGGGACTGCAACCCTGCATGTAGCCTATGGAGGATCTTTCTGGCTCACCCTAGTGATTGGTAAGGACACCAAGGTCCCCCAGGGCATACCACCTTGTCCCTCTGGGTGTGCAAGAATCCCAGTGCTTTCATCCCTGGTGGGAAGTGCAGTCCCCAAGAACCTCAGCCTGTGCCTTGACAAAGCAGATCCTGCCATAGGTGTGGACAGGAGCGGCAGAAGGGGAAGCACCATCCCCATCTCAAGGGCAGTAAAGGGATTTTTAGTTCCTGAGATGCAGAGAGATGGGGATCACTTGCCTGGGTTTTAATATACTCAGCACAGCTGAAGCCCCCTCGCACAGTAGAAGGCCATCTTCCATAAGCAAAGATATTGTCCCCTGGCAGGGGGCCCTCAGGGGAGGGCTGTGGGCTGGGAACTGTGCTGGTGTGTACAGGAACCCTCCCAGAGAGCACATTTGTTTCCAGGCTTGCTCTGTTTTGTGGCTGGGATCACCGTTGTGGCACTGCACCACCTCAATTTGGACTTGCTGAAAACCTTCTTCGATCTCCGTGAGGACAAAGCAGGGGAGTACCAGGAAATGGCTGAAGTGCACGTCAACTCCTATTTTGTGAACGAGGCACTGGCTCCTTCTCAGCCCTCCGAAACCAACAACCTCTAGAAGAAAGTTTTTCCCACTCCTTCTCTGAAGGTGAGCCCAAAAGGGCAGAACACAAACCCTTCTTGATGTCCCCAGAGATGCATTACCCTCTTCAACTGACTTTGAAGTCCACATTCGGACAGATCCATGCTAGGAAGTACCTTCACAGACTATCTCCCTGACAGTGCCCTCTGGAAAAGGGCAGGTTTTGCTGGCAAGCTGTAATCAGAGCAGTTCACAGCTCCAGAGACTTGAGCTGCACTCACCTGGGGGGTCTCTGTGCCTGGAGAAAATCCATTCCTGCTCCATGCCCTGGCACAGTGTGGAGCAGAAATCTCCAATGGCCAGTTCCCACTGAAACTGAAAATCTGAGCTCACAGGTGATATTTCTTATGGGGAGCACCCACGACTCCAGGGATTAAACTTGCTCGTTTCTTCCTCAAGCACTGACATTTAGTGCAGAACTTTAGGTGAATCCAGGAAAACCAGGCCCAGACTCCCCAGGCTGGATGTTGCAGGAGCTGGAATAAAAAAACTGCCCCAGTAATAAAGACTGAGTAAATGTACAATAGAGTTTGCTGGGGAAAATGGGGTGGTGGGATTATTTTCACTTTCAGATTTGGGCTTTATTAGACAAGACTTATAGTCAGGTGTGGGCCAAAAAGATGCCACATGAAAGGAGGGAGAGGGAAGAATGAAGTTACCCCCGTCCAGCTGGAGCACAGCTGGGCTGGCTGGGCAGAACAGGGGGAGATTCTGCCCGTCTGCCTTGCTCAGGTGAGACTCCACCTGCAGAGCTGCCTCCAGCTCTGGAGCCCAACATCAGCAGGACATGGAGCTGCTGGAGCCAGCCCAGAGGAGGCCCCAGAGATGCTCTGAGGGCTGTTAAGACCCTTGCTGTTAAGTTACTTATTTCTGTCACTCGATATTTGTGTTGCACTACTGTGATTTGTTATGTACAAGAATTATTTTCAATAAGACTTTATTGAAACCCCTCTCATTTTAAACACTGTGGGCATTTGGGGGCTGGTTTCTCAAGAAGGGGTCGTGGAGCACATCTGAAGGTGACTTCTGGAGAGCTGCCAGCAGCAGCAGCCTTCCCACAGGGAGAATGCCCCAAAGGAAGGACAAGTCTTGATGGCACATTTGAAGGTAAGCCACTGAGAAACCTTTGTCCTGAGGAGCAGCATGTTGTGAGGGTGTAGGAGAACCTCAAAAGGACTTTAACTAGCTGAGTGGCGGGATAAAAGTCATAAGATTAAACCAACAAAACTCCCTTAGGCAAAGGAGGATCCTTTCTTGAGAATGTCTTGCATCCAAACATGTCAGGCATGAAGGCATCGATGGGAAGATGCTACAGCCATCCACAAATTGTTGAGGCTTGTGTGGGACAGATCTCATGACTGTAAGCACAGGAGGCTGGGGGAGTTCCCACCCTTTCAGCCACTGCATCTGGCTCTCTTCAACCTCAATCTCCTGCTTTTGGGCATAATTCCTCTTCAAGAGCATCCTCACCAGAAGGAAAAGTTTGTGCTCTTGCATCAGACATACAAGGGTGTGAATGCAAATAAACAAAACATAACTATGGATCTGTTTGAAGCACCAAGACACCAGATCCCTGTGTCTTGTCTGCATCCTGGCAAACATGGGATAGCCGGGATTTCAGCAGCAGATTCTGTACGGGGCCAGCTTAGCTGTGACAATGACACGCTGGGGATGCCAAGACCCTTTCACACTCATGCACAGCAGGGGATTAGGACACTGGGGCTGGATGTGTCCCAGAGTGGACACCTACAAGGAGATGTGCAGGTGGAAGTCTTCCCACCACATGGAGGGGCACACACAGGGCCATTGCTTGGGAATGAGTATTTTGCCTCACTACAGGTCACAGCAGCTTCTTTTCATGCACTGTAAGAGCTGTGGCTGTACAGCACCCTCCTTGTGCTGCTGCATGTCCCATCGCAGCTTCTGGCTCAGTTTCCTGGCTGGACTGAGGGGTGATCGGACAACAAGAGGTAAAATAATCACCATTAAATCCATGGTTCTTGTCCCACAGGTTCACTCTGGCCCCACACTATCCAGGGAATCTGACATCTAACCAGACACAGTGCCAGCAATGGAGCAAACACCGTGAGCACCTTGAAGAGCACAGGAGAGCCTCGGGGCTCTGCAAGGACTGTGGAATGCAGTCATTGCACCAGGACATCTGGCAAGCAGCCCCCTGCCCAGACTGGGCTGCAAGGAGGAACACACCAGGGAGAGGTTTATGAGGGCTGAATTTCTATTGAATAAATTAAAGGGGTTTGTTGTGCCTTGGATCTAGTCCATCTGTAGGCTGAAGCAAATGCTGGTAGAAACCATTGTGAACATCCTGGCTGAGGTCTCCCAAGCCTCTCTTAGTTCTCATTGAAGGCTCTTCCGTCTGGAGTGGGATGTGCCATAGCTAAGCACCTCCTCCCCAGAGGGCCTGCCCCATGGTGATCCCTCTGCAAACCCCTCTGCAGGGTTGGAGATCACTCCCATCAAACTTTCCACGTGCCTGGGGGCACTCCAGGAGCTAAAGTCCTTCCTTATCCTCCCTGCTTGTTTGCCTGGGGATGTCCTGATACCTTATTTAGGGCATATTAACTTGACTTTATTGCTCTGAACAAACTGGTTGTAGTTGGATGCTCCATACAGGACCATTAAAGGACTCTGCCCTTTCCTTCTCCCTTCCCTGTGGCTGCCCTCAGCCCTCAGAGGGACACCTCTATCAATAGACAAGTGAAAAGCCAGGTCCAACTTATTTTATTGAGATATGGTGAAAGTAAGTGAGCACGAAACAGAAAAAAAGTTATGAAATCTGCACAGGGGAAAAGGGGTGCAAACCTGCAGCGTGTTCCCTCCCTCCCTGTGTGGGCAAGGTGCCAGCAGCCGGGACTGGGTGGCTGCATCCACCTTGGGTGTGCAGAATTCCAGTGTCTCATGCCCCATGACATGAGTATTTCCACAGCTGAGCAGGAGGAACACCAGCTTCCCAGATCAGAGGTGCCGCTCCCCTGTCGCTGGTTGGTTACAGCCGATCTCCAAGGCACTGTAGCACCTCTGTTCCCACCTCCCCCTCTTCCCCCCCTCACCTGATCTGGGACCTCCAGCATCCTGCTAAATCATGGTCCTCTTTGCCATCCTGCCCTTCACCCCAAGAGGAGATGCTGGATACAAGGCACCCTGGTGAGCGCAGCTCCACCAGCACTTCCTGATGGGAAGAGCAGATTTCTCTGTGGACAGAGGGGATTTCTTGGGGGTCTTCAGGGTGGATGTGCTGTTGCAGGGGCTCTACTTCTCCTTTGGTTCATATCAATGAGTCTGCAGTTACTTGGTTTCTCCCCAGTTTGTTCTGGTTTGATCTCTGCACCCTGGGGAGGACTCAGGCTTTGTTGGGACGGACTAAGGGGAAGGGCAGTAGCCCAGTGCCTGGAACTGGACAGGCAGGGTTGGGGCCCAGGTTGGGCACAAAAGTTCTTCCAGCTGCTGATGAGTAAAATAACAGGGAAAAAAAAAAAAGAAAGAAAAAAATAAAAAAGGACAAACTGGTGTATTTGAGACATCTTTCTAGATTTGGACGTTCTCATCACATGGCAGTTGTCATGTCTCTTCACAGCTGGGCTCCTGCTGGATTTGGTGAATTCAGGAGCAGTGTCCTCAGGCCTTGCCCTGCCTCCCCGTGGTTCACAGCTGGGTAGCTGTCATCTCGAAGAGCTCGCCCTGTGCGACCATCAGCATGTCCTGCATGGAGCAGCTGGACTCGGCCAACAGGCAGGGTTTGTTCCACACCTCCTCTGCTCCCTTTCTCTTGTCCAGGTTAAAGATGAGCTTCAGCTTCTCAGGCTCCATGGAGTTCAGGATGATGACACCCAAACCCAGCAGCAGGCACAGCAGCCCTGCCATGCACAGCACAGGGACGCATTAACACCTCCTCCCAATGTGTCCCAGCTCCATCCAGATCCAGCTGGAGGCTGGTGACATGTGGCATCACCTGGTAAGTCTAGGGAAGGTGCTATTTCCCTTTCCACATCTGGATTCTGGCATCAGTTTGGGCTCTCCAGTAAAAAAGAGGGGTCAGTGAACTAGGGCAGAGAGTTAGGGCTGGAGCTGAGGAAAGGCTGGAGGAGCTGGGCTTGTTTAGCCTGAAAAAGAGGAGTGTCCAGGGGAACTTAGTTGCCATCTGTCCTTGGAGGTGGATGTTGTAACATGGGAAATTCTGGTTTGATGAAAGGAAATAATTGCTCCCCATGAGTGGGATTGCTGTGGGGCAGGTTCTGAAAGGCAGAGGAAATCTCTGTCTATGGGGACATCCACCACCAGATTGAACAAGGCTAATGTGGCTTTGAGGTTATCCTTGTTTTGGGAGAGGGACCCCTGAGGGTCCTTCCAGGCCAGGTCTTTCCCTGGCTCTGCAGTTTCTGACTGTCATGCTCTCCTCTGGGCACACCTCCAGCAGGTAACTTCAGCCATTCATATCTCTTGACCGGTCATCTCTTTTCGCCCCAGCCTTGGGGGAAAAAATCTTTTATACCATTTATTGACCAGCCGTGGAGACAGAAGGGGTAAAGTCCTGTTGAGACACCACTGAACATCAACTCTGCAGGGGTGGAGAAGAAAAGCCCCTGGAGCAAGCTGAGCACTCACCTGTCACTAATGCCAGCCAAAAGGATTCACCATAGTCCGTTTTCAAGGAAACTGGGCCAAACTGGATGGGGCACTTGGAGGTGTTCCTCACAGTTAAGAAGAAGAGCAGTGAGAAGAGGATCAGTGTGGCAGTGAGCAAAAGCATGTAACCACCGTGGAGTAGGATGGACATGGAGAACAGCAAGATGGAAATGAGCCACGTGCAGAAGGCCAACCTGTGAAAGGACCACAAAACCAAGCAGGAACCTCCTGGGATGCATGCTGGGAGCATCCACTCAGGGTCTCCTCTCCACTTCCCATTGGAGGGACACAGCCCCAGGCACCCTGCTCTAACTGGCATTGCTTCAGCAGGTAGGCTGGACAGGCTGAGGACATCTCTTACAACCCAAAAAATTCTGTAACTACCTGAGTGGTGGAGCTGTGGGACAGGTCCAGCAGCGGCGGAGAGGGATCTCTATGCCTGGGAACATTCAGTGTTGAGCTTTACAAATCCCCAAGCACCTTGATATGGCTTTGACATCAGCCCTGCTCTGGGTGTGGGACTGGAGTAGAAATCTCTGGAGGTCCCTCCAAATTAACTTTTTTTTCTGATTCTTGTGATCATCCACAACTGGCCACCCAGGTAGTTCCTACCTGTTCAGAGGGACAATGGCACCAAGGGACACCTTTGTTTGGAGAACTGCACCTTGAGCCATGCCCACAGCTGATTCAGCACCTGGAGTGGACACAGCTGCCAGCCCTGCCCTGTGTGTGGGGTTTGGGTTGAGCCCACTGGGGAGCTGAGCCTAACAGCTCAGTTTTTCTTATTCCAAGAATAATAACAAAAACCAAATTTTCATCAACATTCCTTCCTTGAAATACTCCTCCTCAGTAATAGGAATGTTTGGGCAGGGATAGTTATTTTTCCTGAAAATAAAAAAGGAAATGTAGACAGAGACTTGGAGCCCTTTCATGTAGGGGGAATTGCAAGGATCACTCTTTCCTCACTCTTTCTCACTACCTCTGAGGAGTATGGGGGTGCTCTGAGACTCCACAATCATAAAACACACAAAGACGCCCAGCTTCACACCACAAGACAGCCTCTGGGCACCCTCATGATGGTCCCTCCTGCTTCCCACAGGCAGGTCTCATGCCCTCTTGGGCATGCAAGAGGAAGCCCTTCACGGCTGGTCTTACTGGGGCTCCTTATCTTAGTCCTTGGGAGAGGATCCTAAACTATAAGCCTCACAGTTGCATCTGTTTTCCCTTAAATGAGGAATAACTGTTCTCTGATGACAATTTTGTACATCAGGACAGAGGACACAGAAAAGGAATCCAGAGAGATGTGTAAAAGCTGCTCCAAAGGCTGGAGCCCCTCTGCTCTGGAGACTGGCTGAGGGAGCTGGGGGTGTTCAGCCTGGAGAAGAGAAGGCTCCAGGGAGACCTTAGGGCCCCTTCCAGTGCCTAAAGGGGCTCTGAGAGAGCTGGAGAGGAAACGTGGACAAGAGATGGAGGGATAGGACAAGGGGGAATGGCTTCCCACTGCCAGAGGGCAGGGTTAGATGGGTTATTGGGAAGGAATTGCTGGCTGCGAGGGTGGTGAAGCCCTGGCACAGGTTGTCCAGAGAAACTGTGGCTTCCCTGTCCCTGGAAGCGTTGAAGGCCAGGCTGGATGGGGCTTGGAGCAACCTGGGATAGTGGAAGGTGTCCCTGACCATGGCAGGGGGTGGAATGAGATGATCTTTAAGATCCCTTCCAACCCAAACCTTTCTGTGATTATATGATTATATGGTTCTATGATTCTATGACAGGAGAGGAAGCATGAGCATCCCTGATTCTGCAGGAAGCCAAGGCTTTGGCATGGCCTTACAGGGAAGTGGATGCTCCAGCAAATTCCCTCTGCTCTGCCTGGTTCTTTCCTGAGCAGAGACAGGGCTGACCTCTCTAACTCACCAGAGCATGGCCGAGGCGTAGTGGCCAGAGATGCGGTACTGCCTGTGCACGGCGCAGGGGCTCTGCGAGGTGAACTTCTCTGCCACGTAGAGGATGGGGCTGGGCAGCCCCTTCTCCAGCCCCTCGTTGTAGCTGCGGTCATAGTTTGAATCAAAGCTCCAGGAAAAGTGCTCGTTGTAGTTGATGGTCTCATTGATCTGGTTCACTGGGTTTCCTGCCAGGTGATTAAGACTAAGGACTTTTCTCAGCCTTGGAGGCAGCTCCAAGACTTGCTGGTGTGGGGAATGCAGGGCCCCCAGCCCCAGTATCCAGGTGTACGGCTGCTAAACTTGCCCCCCGTCCCCTCCTGCTGTGATGTGCACTCACCCTTGAGTGTGATGTTCACCCCCTCCAGGCCGATGTGCAGCCCGATGTCTGCGTTCACCACGGCACGGCTGAAGGACTTGTAGGAGGTGTTTGCCTGTACCCAGCCAGTCTCCCAGTCCCTCGTGAACTGTATGGCTGTGAAGACTTCAGAGGTTAGTTATGGCCTGGCAACAAGACATCTAGTGCTGGAAGCACCTGCCTGATCACCATGGCCTGGGCATCACCTACCTCATCCCAAGGGCAACGACTGGGTCGTGAGCCATGAAACGGAACAAGGGTCTGAGGAGTTAACCTGGAATACTGATCCTGGTACCTTGTTCTGAGAAATGTAATGCTTAGCTAGAGATAGAAGCCAGGTTTTAGGAACTAGCCTAGTGAAGGATGGTACCTTGCATCAAAGACAGTGCTTATATGCCAGAGAATGCTCACACGCCTAAATAAATAAATATAGGATAGGAACATGAAGAGATAGGATAAGAACACAAAGAGATAGGGGGTGAAATAGGGGCATGAGTCCAAGGGTCTTGCAAAATTCACCATCATGGAGTCAGCAAAACAGAGAAAGTTGAAAAGTTCAGCCGAGGAAGAGGAGTGAGAAGATGACCCCGTGAGGCTGAAGAAACAGGAACGACCACCAAAACAACACCCCAAAAGATAACTCCACCCCAAACTCTGCCCAGACTCCGCCTATTATGAATATTATAATTAGATGTTGCAATTATATGAATATGCATGTGAAGATGTTGTAACCCCTCATAGAAAATGTATATAATAATGAATTTCTCACTGGATTTTCAGAGAGTCTGTGTCTGGTGCGAACCGGGGCGTTCTCCAACGTCGCAATAAATACCTTTGCTGTTTAAAGGCTAAAATTCTGTCTCTAAACAGTTTCATTGTGCCTTTTTGGGCATCAGCCACAAGGAGGAAAAGTCCTATATGTCCTTCCCCAAAATCAGCCCTGACTCATGACCCTCAGAGCTCCACTTGAGCCGGTTTCTCCCCAGCCCCAGCGCAGTCCCTAACCCTCGAGGCAGTGGGGCTGATGTGTGGGCACTGTGTGCGCACTGGTCGTCATCTAAATACCTTCCAATTTGTCTGCCTGGAAGTTGGTGGTGCGATTTCAGTGGCTACCCTGGATACGACCACCAGTCTTCAGAGAGGAGACTTGCACCTTCTCCCAGTTCCTGGAGCCAGGTCCCAGACACAAGATGGATGTGGGTCTCCCCATGAACTCATCCTACGGGCTGGACTTGGTGCTTGTCTGCTCTGTTCATGCTCCCTCACTTTTCTCCTCCATGCCTTGGGCATTCTTGAGCTTCCCCCCCCGAACCCCGGTACTCACTGAGGACCACGGCTCCCACGAAGAGTCCCATCACCAGCCGCAGGAACCAGAAGAGTCGCTGCCGGGGTGAACAGAGCAAGGGGACAGGTCTCACTCACATTCTACCATGGGGATCTCAGCACCAAGCATGTCATTTAGAAACACCAGATGGTGAGGAACAGGCCCCTCCCTCCCTTGGGACACCCCATGCCTACAAAGGACCCCATGTGCTTTGTAGGCAGGTTGGCATGTGGGGAACCTGCGGCTAGGCCACCCCTGCTGTGGTGGCAAGGAGGCAGCAGGGAGATCCAGACAGAGCCACGAAGGTCAAAACAGCCCATCGGGGAAAGCTGTGACATCCCCTTTCTGGGAAGGAGGATGGAGACACTCCCTTAAATAGTCTTGAGCTGGAATTTCCACACTTATCCAAACCTCCTGTTTGGATGTGTTGGCAGCTGGATACAAAAGCAGGAGATATAAGGACTCCCTGAAACAACATCTCAGCCTTGGCCATATTGATCACCATCACTGGTCTGCTCTGGCCTCCAGTCGGGAGGCCTGGAGACACACTATCCACAACGCTGCTGCTTCTTTTGAGAATACACGCAGGATCACTCTCAAGGAGAAAAGACAAGGCAGAAAAAAACCATGTCCTGTCGGTACTACCTGGAGAGTCATTCTGCCATGCCTTTTGCAACCAGACGTGTCTATCTCACATTGGCCTTTTTAGCCATCAGCACGCTTGTAGCAAGCGTGGGTAGAGTCCTTCACAAATCTTCATTCGTGAAGCCTAGCCATGATGATGACAAAAGCAGTGACCACCTGGTGTGTGTCCCCTGTGGGACAGAAGCCCCTCAGCCAGCCCTGCTGCAAAGCCAAGCATGTGACAAGCATGTGGCTTGCAGTGGAGTTTGTTGGCCACACAGAGCCCATCGAGCAGTGCTGGGACATGCCCAGTGCACACCTTCTTCTTTTATTGAGGTTTTGGGGAAGGTGGAGTGAGATCTTTGAGCCTCACCCTGTTTTTCCACTCCTGTGAAATTACTTGGCCTTGCTCACAGAGAAATCCAGCCAAGCTCAAATCTAGCTGCCCCAGAAATGTAGGATGGTGGAGTGGCATCTGTAGCATGGGGTCCACGCTGGAATGGGCTGGAGCTCACCTTTCTGGCTCGCTAGAGATTCCAGAGCCCTGGCCATGAACAGTGGGCAGGTTTGCTCCCCAAAGCTCTTTTCAAGGCTGGGAAGGAGGAGGAATGTGGCATACATAGTTCAAGGGATCAGACATCTGAACTCCCCCTGCCTCTCCACTTACCCCCCTGCCCCGGATCCCTGGCAGGATGATGATGAAAGTGGCCAACATGGAGAGGAAGACGGTGATGATGACAGTGCGGGTGGTGTCAAAGGGGAAACAGGCATTGGCAGCGGGGTAGAAGGGGTAGGAGCCATTCCACAGCGTCATCCTCCTGCCTGTGAGGGCTGGAAATTGGCACCAGAGAGACAGCGGAGCAAAAATCACCACCACAGTTCCACCACACCCAGCCTTCTCCACAGAACCATCTCCTGCCCCCTTGCCAGTGCTCTGCTTGTCCCGGGCACGGCTGTGTGTGCATCCCCAGTACCCAGGACACTGCAGCCCCACACTGGGCATACTCAGGCATCTCCCACGGGAGCCCTGCATCTCCCCAGGGTACGTTCCAGAGCAAAGCTGGGTTGGAGTCACCAAGGCATCTGCTGCAATCCTCAGGTTGTCCCCGGTGTGGGACAGCAAGACATGCAAACACCACTGGGCCACTCACTCCTCTCCTCTGCCTGTTCTCCGTCCCTGGTGTCTTTCCCCTGCTCCTCCCTCCCCAGTTCAGCCCTCTATCCTACAGCCTGGCTCCCGTTCGCGGTTGTTGTGCTCGATGCGCTGGTGAATCACAGCACAAACACGGGCTGTGTCCCATCGAGCTGCTCCTCGCTGAGCCCTGACGGACTTAACTCCTCGTCGCCCAAGGAAACAGGAATAACCCGGAGGGGACAGAGAAACTGCCTGCCTCTGGCAGCAGCGTGCCCGTCCCGGGAGCCAGCTGGAAGGAACGGTGGGCAGAGGAATGCTGCTTGGGAAGCCAGATGTTTTTGCCATGGCACTTGACCAATTCACTCTACCGCTAGGAAAGGGCTGCTCAGCATCCCTCGGGAATGGGGACCATCGCAGCAGTGGCTGCAGGAACACCCACACCCCTTTCCCCACGCCGAGCCTACCTCTGCCGCGGCCGATCCCGAAGGATGGGTGCTGTGCAGAGCTCCGCTGTGCTCCGGGATGCTGCTCCGGGATGTTGCCTGCCCGCGCTGGCTCCCAGGGCTGCGGGCGAGGAGCCAGCCCTGCGTGGAGTCACGGCTGTGTTTCTCCCAGTGTTTTTAGAGTGCCCGCCTCCAAAGGCGGCTGTATTATCCAGCCTTACCCACAGCGGATCAGCCCCCTCCGGCGCTCGTGCTGAGCTCAGGGCAGGCAAGGCTGGCACAGTCCTGGGAGAGGTTTGCCTTCTTTTCCTTGACTTTTCCTGCAGAGTGGTGAAAAGTTCAGCTGTTCCTTATGGCACAAAGACTCTGGGGCTCCCAGGCTCCTTTGGAGCCTGCTGGGAGAGAGCAGAGGACTCAAAGCCCTCATCTGCACTGCCTGGTGAAACATTCCAGCCAAGGTCACCTGGCAGAGCTTGTGGCTGCACGGCCTCCTGCTTGACCCTTCTCCTGACTCCATCCACCAGGACAGGTTTCTTGGGAAGGTCCTGGCTGACCTGTCAGTCCCTGGGCAAGGTGACAGAGTGACTGGCAAGAGGGACCAGCAGAGAGGCACAGGTGCTCCCAGCCTTGTTATGCAGAAGATGCTCAAGCTACGAACCTGTCCACAGTGTGGAGATCAGGGAAATTCAAGCTTTTGGGGTTTGCTCTTGTTCTGTGGCAGTTTGGTTGCCTGAAGCAGGTTGCATTGGTGCCAAGAGGGACCAATGTGGCAGAAACACTTTCTTGATCCATGTCTGGGGACTTCTCTCCAAAACTGGCACAGTTACAGCCATCCCCTGGGTATTTCTTTCTGCATCCCAGTGGATGGGCTGGCTGGGTGCCCTGGAGAGCTGAGCTTCTGACCCCCTTGGCAGAGGGATATAAAAATGAGTTTTCACTCATACCCAGCAGTAAATAAAAGCATTTTGGGGCAAAGACTTTGACATTTCCCCTCAAGTGCCAAACTGGTGCTACTCAGTCTGAACACTGAATCCCACCGTGGAGGTGGGTTAAAAAAAGCAAAGGGTGGCAAGGGTGCCATGGCTGAGGAATGAGTGTGCAGAGATGTGCTGTGGGGCTGTCTGATGGGGATGTGGCACCAGCTGTGACTCTGAGGGCCTCTGCAGAGCAGAGTGAGATGCATACTTCACCACAAAAAATGCATATCCTCAGGAGTGTTCACAGAAACATACAGGCTTTGGACCACTTGGAAAGGTAGAAATCCCTCCAGCATGGGAGAGCGATAACTGAGGCAGTGACTGGTGATTAGCAGGCTGAGATTAATCAAGGTGAGGAAGATGAAACCATGTGAGGTGGTATGTGGGGTGAGGGTTTAGACCACCCATCCCTCACTGCATTCCCTGGAGGTGGAAGAAGCAGCAGCGGGATGAACCCTGGAATGGCTTTGTTAAACCAATGTGTGGAGTTTGCCTGGGGAAAAGATCAAGGTACAGTGGGTTTTGGGCTGTTCAGATGAGCATCACAAATGTCTTTTGGGGAGATGCCCTCTTGCCAAAACTGAAAGGGAGGGCGAGGGAGCTCCTCTTCTTCTCCAAAGGAAGTGCCCAGCAACACAGGGTTTGTGTGCAAGGACACTGGGAAACTCACAGGGCTGCTCTGGTTCCCTCATCTCTCCCCAGCAGTGATGGAAGTGGGGGCAGGATGGTGGCACTCCTTCCCTGGGGTGCTGGTGGGGTCATGGGCTGGCAAGTGTGGGAAAGTTGCTGGATTTACCCCTCACTCAGCACTCTGCATCTAAGAAAAGGTCCTACAGAAAGCTCGAGGCCATTATTATAACTGGGATTTTGGGGGGTTACCCCTCTTTTTAAATCTTCCGGGTATTTCTGCAGGTCATAAAGCTTCATCACAGTTTCCAGGGAATGGGTCCGCGTGCTGCTCACCAGCAGCTCACAGCCTCCTGCTCAGGGCACTGCTCCCACCTCAGCACCCTGCCTTCTTCCCTGGGCAGCCTCTGCTTCACACCCTTGGGAGTGATGGATCCCCAGATTAGGGATGAGTCACCTGATCCAGGTCACCTGCAGGAGGTGGGGGCGAGAGGAGCAGCACCCAGCACCTCTTGCACAAGCAGCTGAAAAGTGTTGGATCAGCCGCCTTTGTCAGAGCCGCAAACTTAGGTGGGGAAGGCGTGGGGACATGCCTGGGCACGGAGGTGATTTTTGGGATGGAGCAGGAAGATTTCTGCCTGACCCATCGGAACCAGGGGGACAGATGTGGCGTTTGTGCCCAGGTCACTCTGCCCCATTGGCTGTCCCCATTGCTCCTCTGTCCTGTTCCCTGACATGGGGAAGGCTGCAGCTGGAGTTGAGCTGGGGCTCTGCTGTTATGGAGCCCATCCTGTGTCCCATCCTGATGCTTGGATCCTTGCCCAGGAATCTGCCAGAGCTGAATGATTCATGATGGAGCAGCTTGAAGGGAAGGACAGGAGGAAGGATGGAGTGACCCTCTCTGATCAGTTCCACCTTAGTGAGCAGAGAGGTTTATGGTGCTGTGGCCATGCTGGTTTGGCTATGGATATATTGGCAAGAAGGATCTATTTTTCCAGCTCTGAAAGTTAGTTAAGTATTTTGAGCAAAGGGAAAGGTGTTGAAGCCCACTACACTGACCAGTAGGTTTCGTATCTTATGATGGAGACAAGTCAGGGTCAACTGAAAGGGTTGCCAGGAGATGGAGGCATAGCTCTGCAGGAGCCACGTGTCATCCCAGTGGGAATTGAAACAGGAGGGGTTTCAGCCACGCTTTGAGGAAATACTTGTCTAGAAATTGTGTTGAGCGTTCAGCCCTCTGCCCTTTCCAAGAGCCATCATGCAGGAGAGAAACAAGTCTCTGGACATGGCCTGGACCTTCTGAAGCATGCCCCAGGAAGTTCATCTTGCTTGGGGGCTGCTTGATAGTCTCTGCTCCCAGGCCCAACAGGACTTTCAGCTCCTGCCAGGGCTGCTGTGAGTTTCCATGTGCTGTCAGAGACCCAGGGGACTGAAACCCAGCTGCCTCATTGCCTTCCCAAATATCTCTATCCTGCCCTGAGACTCCGTGTCTGATTCTGTGGGCTCTAAGACCCGTGCCTGGGTGGGGAAGGGGACACCCCAGTGTGGGATTGGAGCTGGTCCCTGTTCCTTCCCTTACCCCTTGCTGGGATTGCCCAGCTTGGATGAGGGGCTGCTGGTCCAGCCCCTCTTTCCTGTCCACAGACCCAAAGAGTCCCTTCCAGGCTGCCCTGATCCCAGCTCTGCAATCACTGCAGGAGCAGAGGGATACAGGGAAGGAGCATGGGAGAGTCTAAGCGGGTACCCTGATGCCCTGGGAGAATGGAGGAGAGGGAAAGGACATCACCTCTCACCTTGCATCTGTGTTACGGGTATTGCCTCCCCACTAAAAAGCAAATGGGTTTGCCAGCTCCCAGACTGCCTCTCTGGCCTCATCCCTGAGGGCCTCCCTCATCTGACAGAGCTCTTCTGCCCTGGCATGAGTGTTGGGAAGTGCATTAGTCTTTGGGATGCAACTCAGTAGGGATTTTACTGTCTCAGCCTGGGGAACCCTGTCCCCACAGATAACAGCCATTCCTGCCAGTTTGATGTAACTATCAGCAAGCTGAACTTCTCTGGGCTTTGCTGGGGCTTGTTAATGATGCACTGGGTGGTAATTAGCACTTTCATCCCTGGCTGCAGCTTAGAGAGCAGCTTTCTCCTGTAATCCCTGGCATCAGAGGCCTAATTAACGTGATACACATTTTTCCATGGAACTCCTGTGTCTCATGTCTCCCTGACAGCCTTGGAATCCCTCCAGTTGAATTTGGACCACATCCTGCAAGGTGTGAGCTTGGAGATCACAGATAAGGAGGGTGAACATTGTGATGGAAGATATCCAAGGCAGATTTGAGATTGGCCAGGTCTCCCATGCATGTTCTCTGGCAACTCTGGGTGCCACAAGGGCTTGTGGGCTGGTGTCCAGAGCTGTCCCCACCCAGTGATCCTGTCCCACAGAGCATCACCTTGGGGTGGTGTCTTGCAGTTGGTGACAGTCCTGCTGTGAGTGAGGTTGAACTAGAGACCTTCAGAGGTCACCCACTAGTATTTATACAAAACTGGTGGCCCTGTCCCTCCCACCATAGTCTCACAAACCTCACAGCAGAACTGGTTCCCTAAAACCTTCCAGAGCATGCATTTCCCTTCCTTCCAGGGAAGGGACACATGGCAGGGAGCTGGGAAGCTGGCCTTTCATGAAAAAGGACATGGTCTTTGACGTCTAGGGCTGCCACCCAAACGTTCTCAGGTAAGAGGAACAGAGTCCCCCTTGTCCCAAGTCCCAGGTAAGTATTCTCACAAGTCCTCCTGCTCTGCTGGAGCTCTCATATCCCTTCCCATGGCACTTGCATCCACCAGCAGCATGGCTGCCCCCCCACACCAGCAGCATAGCCAGGTTGGAGCTGCTTCCTGAGGACATGACAGAGGCTGGTGGTTCCCTTATCAGTGCCACCACCCTGCACCAGTTTGTGTTGGTTCTGATTTGAAAACACCTTGAACAGGGACAGATTTCCTCCTGGAGGCAAAGGTCTTCCGCGGCGCATCAGAGGATGAAGGATGTCAATGTCGTGGGAACAGTGAGAGCTGGAACCGAAAAGAAAGGAGTGTCCTAAGTTGACTCTTTCTATATCCTGCCTGAAGTAGGAAGTGGTCTTACTGTATCCACCTCTGCCTACTCCTTCAGGAAGGAGATTTGCCTGAATTACTGCTTGGATTGGCTTCCCCCACTGGGAAAACACCTCAGTGTGGTGGTACTGACCTACACATATTTTATAAAATCCATCAATTCCACGGCGGTTCTGCAGTTCTACAGTTCCTGGCAGAGTCTTAGCATTGTACAAAGGTTGCCTGGTGGACAGGGTAGGAGCTGATTTATGGCCCCTTCCTCTTGCAGCACAGCAGGAACACGCACTCCATGAGCTGTTACTGGTGCAAAGCAATTTCCCAGTGTCATGTCAGGTTTACCCCACTGACGATTCTTTATACTTCACAAGCATAAGGAACCAATTAATACATGAATACCTTATTCCTATTACAGTCCTTGGCTGTCAAAAATGCATCATAACAAATAGAAAATGGCAGTGAGATTGTGTTGGACCTCCTCTGGCTGCACTCCATTGCCCTGATGATTTTGGGAGTCCTGTGTGGAGGGTCCTGTGGCAGGAGGGCTCTCATCCAACCCCACAGCTGGTTTTGTCTGTGCTGCGCTAGAGTTGTTTCCATCCCATAAAAAATTCTTTGTGGGTGTGTAGCTGAAATGATCCACGTCTCCAGCCCGAAGCAGCAGCATTTGGTGCACAGATACCATAAGAACCTCTCCTGAGCAGGGTCATCTAGAGGACTTTGGGTCAGGTACACTAAGCCTGGGACAGCAATGACACCAAGTGGTGGCAGCAGACTTTCACTGACATCTGTCTGAGCCAGCTCCTACTCTGAGTCAGTCCCACAGCTAAAGAGAGACAAATGTCAGTGGTTAAGGTGACTCGTCTCTATTTGTCTCATTTCGTGTCCTTTTGCTATCCCTGGGGTCATGCCATGGCCTCAGGTTGTGGGGGAAGCCCGGGAACACAGGTGTCCATGAGCTGTCAGGGCTCCTGAGGATCTGTGTCACCAGTCTGAGCACCCCAGGGAGGTCATCCCAGTGACCTTACCTGAGTGGCCTCATTGCATCTCTGCTCGTGGTGTGCAGAAGCAGCAGGTTTTGCTGTGAGCAAGGTCTTGAGTACAAGCAACAGCATGGAGGGTCATCCTTGAACCCTCGAGCAGAAAGGTCATGAAAATGCTTAGGGGGGGCTTGTTTGTTTCCAAAACCTGAATCAGTACTCAAATACTTACTTTATACAAATTGACAATAAATTAATTTATATTCCACAAGTTGAGTCTGTTTATCCCATGACAGCGATCACCAAGTGACCTCCCCCCTCTTTATCTCAATCCACAGCGATGGGAGGGGAGGAAAGACAGACAGGACAGGTTCTGCCTGGGTGGGTGGGAGAACAAGGGTCTCACCTGGTTGTCTCACGGTCAGGAACCTGCTCACCACTCTGTGAGCTTGCCTGGATGGTCCCATGACACAACATCAGGTCAAGAACCACATTAGGCTGTCAGTCCTCTCATGCTGCCGGCTGAGGGGCATCTGGTCTCCTCCAGTGTCAAACATGATCCACAATATCATTATTTTTCTTGCTTATAATTAGTTTTGAGCCAAGGCTTTGCTCCAGCTAATGAAAGGTGAGCTGGGGGTCACCCACATCCCAGCACACAGTAGCCAGTCTGGGCAAAAAAGTACAGATTAGAGGAAAGATTCCTGTATATGGATGACTGCAGGACAGTGGGAAACATCTTGAGCAAAGCTGATGGGTAGGAGACCATGGACACAGGAAGGGAATAGCTACAGGTGGGGTGTTTACCAGCAGGTTGGAGAACCCGGGAGGTTCTAAGTGACAGCAAGGTGATCCTCTTCCCTGGGGTTGCAGCCAAACAACTGCTCCAGTGAGGCAGAGGAGGCTTTGAAAGAACTGAACTATCCTTGAAGGGATAGGGAGCAAGGTGGGAAGGTCTCCTACCATGGGTTTCATCCCTCTACTAGTTATTAGCATGTTCAGATGCTGGATCATCCCTTGCCTTGGTGTGACATGGCTCTGGGCTGCTGTTGCTCTTGGGAGGAGGGCTCTCCTCCCTGTGGAATCAAAGGATCAGGTTGAATTTAGCATTAGATGTGGGGAGTAGGGTGTGAAAGTTTATGGTTTCATTTATGGCATGACTCTGGGGAATTTGCTGCCAAGTTTAGCTCTTCCTGGGGACATGTCCAAGGCTGTGGAAATGCTTCAAGGGCTGGAGCACCTCTCCTATGAGGAAAGGCCAAGACAGTTGCAACTGGAGAAGGTTCCAGGAAGACCTTAGAACACCTTCCAGTGCCTAAAGGGGCTCTGAGAGAGCTGGAGAGGGAATTGGACAATGGATGGAGGGACAGGACAAAAAGGGAATAGCTTCTCACTGCCAGAGGGCAGAGTTGGATGGGATATTTGGGAGAAATTCTTCCCTGTGAGGGTGATGAGGCTCTGGCCCAGGTTGGCTAGACAAGCTGTGGCTGCTCCATCCCTGGATGTGTTGAAGGCCAGGTTAGATGGGGCTTGGAGCAACCTGGTCTAGTGGAAGGTGTCCCTGCCCATGGCAGGGGATAGAACAAGATGGGCTTTAAGGTCCTTCCAACCCAAACCCATTCTACGATTCCATGACTGGATTCCATTTCAGTGGCCAGGGGCCATTGGGTGCATCTCTGAGCAGCACTTTTAGAAGGTGCAGAACCAGAGCCTGCTCCTGGGACTGTGTTCTGTCACCTATTTCAGGCAGCCCCACTAGTGCCCTTCTTCCACGGTCTTGCACAAGGGAGAGCCCCGGGGCTGTTTCTCTGCCCACGTGAGCATTTAACTGTGTACACAAGATAACTGATCATCCTGAAGCAGGCTCATAATTGATCTGAGAGTTTAATGGCACAGCCAAGGCCAACAAGCCTGTAGCCAAGCCTGGGGTGCCACGAGGTAGGGAGCCTGCTTGAGCCAGAAGTCCCACCACTGCCATGACAAGATTTTGCTGGTAATATCCCCAGGAAAGAGGGTCACAAAGATGTTCCAGTAGTGAGTGGTGTGATCAGCTCATCTAAGTGTGCTATTTTGTCATGTTTGGGTCTCCTTCAGCCCGCAGAGGCTGCAGGGACTGAATCCAACCCCTCCTGGCTGTTGAGAACCAGGAGCTTCTCTCCAATCCCCACCAAAGTGCTCCCAAGTCTCCACTGTCCCTGCACAAGCCCTGGGGTCTGCCTTCCCACCCCACAGAGGAGTCTGTGCAAAGAGCCAGCTTTATTCACAGGGGCACGTCAGACATCAAGAACACAAAAAACATACAGGAACTATAGAGGGAGGCTCGACTTTTCATACACACAATCACTATTAACAATATTACAGAAGAATAAATAAAATGATGTTGCTATAGAAACCCACAAGGACGATGCTCTCCTCTGTTCACCATGCACAGCCGACCTTGCAGACCTCATCCTCCCCAGCTGCACCTCTTCAGTTTGAAAAGTACTTCTCCAGCACCTTTGTTAAAAGCCCAGTCTCCTACAAAACAAGGCAAAATAGTGAGACACAGAGTTCTGTGTCCCACTGACGTCACCTGCTGAGTGCCACAGGGCAGAAGATGGGACAAATGTCCCATGCTGGAGTGTGATGGCACTTCCAGGAGTGGCTTGGGAAAGCCCATGAGAAAGACAGAACCAGGAGGCTGGCTCCTTCCTCCCACCTGTGCTCCAATGGCTGGAACACGGCTGTCAGATATCAGTGGGAAATTTCACCAGCACACTGGGAGCACCACTGGGCTGGGCAGGGACAGAAGCAACATCAGGGTTCAGCAAGTATTAGAAGGCAAGAACAGACAGAAAATACAGCAGAGGAGTGTCACAGAGGGGTTTGTAGGATTGGGTACTGCCCAGAGGTCCCAGAGCTATGCAGGGCAGCACCTGCTCTTAGGCAGAAGGACTCTGTCTCCAGGACACTCCTTGAGCTGTTTTACTTCATGCACATGGTCTCTGCATCCTCAGGGAATACAGCCACACACCCAAGGAGATGAAAAGAGGGGGAGGATCCTCCTCTGCTGGCCAAATCCTTGTCACTCACAGCAACAGGGTGGCAGCGTGAAGCCTCCACATGTGGCTGGGAAGTTGATATGGAAGTGACAGATCAGAGCAGGGGGTGGACAGGGAATTTCACAGGGAAGAGCTCTGAAAAGGCCTGTGAGGAAGGTGAGAACATGGCACACAGATCAGTTCAGGCTGGGTCCTGACAGCAGGAGTCCAACAACAGTCACCTGTCAGGGTGGCAGGAATTTGCACTGGCACCGTGTCACCCACAAAACCAAGAACAAATAATGTCCCACAGGAAAGTATAACAAACAGCACTCAGGGGCACTGGGGAGCATTCCTGTAACATCTGCTGGTAGTGCAGGTGAGGATGCCCTGGGGACGGGTGGGAGAAAGGAGCGGGAGGGCAGGAGTTGGGGCTATGGAGGTGCTCAGAGGTGCCTGAGGGGCAGAACCAGACCTATCATCCAAGCAAGGTCTCCACTGCTAAAAGGAGCAGGGCACTGGCCAAGGAGAGGCTTCAGATTTTGAGAGAAGGTGAGGGACAGGAGCCAGCTGCACATCAGCCAGCTCAGCGGTGATGACACACATGTGCAGGGCATCCCAGCTCCCACCAGAGAGGCTCCTGGTCACTGAGACAGGCACTGGCCACTCCTATGTGGCCATGAGCCAAATCGTCCTCCGGCAGCAGGGCTTTGATACCCTGGCCAGTACCTGCCCTTGAGCACTGGGAATGAGCACTGGCAGGGCTGGCAGGGCATCAACACGCAGCTGGCACTTACGGCACAGCCCCAGTGCTCAGGGCAGCCTTTGCCCAGGCATATCTGACCATGTGATTTACCTACACAGACTGAGCCACAGGGTTCACTTTTACAAGTCACACCACATGCTCCCCTCAGCAAGGCAGGGCAGTACCTCCACCAGCTCTTCCATCCTCTCAGCAAGTGCCCTCCTGCTCAAAGGCTCCCCAGGGAGGATGGAAAAGGGTCCGGGACCTCCCCAGCCCTCTCCTCCCTTTCAGCTGCATCGAAAAAGCAAGCCCTGAAGCAGCACAGCATCTTACAGGGAGTGGGGTGGGCTGGTGCCTTCAGCCATGCCCAGCTGTAACTTCACCTCTATACCAGTGGGACCAGCTCTCTAGGGAAGCCTCAGTTTACCTTAATCTGCTGACAGTGAGTCAAGAAGGTGCTTGAACAATCAGTGGCATTCAGGGTCACAGCCCTGCAACTCTGCTCCACCCGTGCCTTCCCAAAGAAAGCAAAGAGCAGCAAGCCCTGCCTATTCCTGGGTAGCAGGAGTAGCTTTACATGCATGCAGTGTTAGTGGATAGCTCCTCAAGCTTCTGGCTCAGTGGGGCAGCGCAAGTGGAACTCATCTAAGAGGATTTCATCTCTTTTAGGCTCTTGGTTACTTCCTGCAGTGGTTGGAAAGGGTGAGACACCAGGGAAGCAGGAGGCAACAGACCAGCAGAGCCACATGGACTGAGTAACTCCACCTATGGACTGAGCAGTTCCATCTCTGCATTCTGCTTGAGGATCTGTGTCTGTGCATTGCTCCCAGAGGGAGGTTTTCCACTAGGAGCTGGGTGAGCTCCAAGATAAAAGCCACACTGAGGAGCCTGAGGATCTGCTGATACACAGCGGGATTACTGGAGCTCCTGCCTGCTCCCTGCTCCCCCAGACCTGCTCTGCAGCAGCACGCACTTCCCCTCTGCAAGGCTTCATGCCCCTCAGTAACAAGGGACCCCAACCAAAGCGACACAGAGCCAAGATGGGGGCAGAGGAAGCCCAAACGTCTTTGCTTGACACATGCCTTTCCCTTCCCATATCACATCCCTCTTGGTCTCTCTCTGCAGAAGTAAGAGGGGGAAAAGGATTTCCCTGTCCCTTCTTCACGGCAGCAATAGTGGCCACTGTTCTCTTCTGCATCTGTGTGAGGAAGACCCAGATGCCTATCAACAAACCCTGTGCTGGTGATCACCACTGCCACAGCTTCGTTGCAGTATTCCTTGCTCATCCTCACACCCTTCCCAAGCACCTGGGACTATTTGTCACTTGCTAGCTAGACATGTGCCTCGGGACACTTCTCCTCTGCCCCCTTCTGGTTGGTCTTAAGGAGTGGTTTAAGGGGAATTAAGAGAAGTGGAAAGAGAAGCGATGCACCTCTAGCAGCTGTGCAGAGGCTCCCACCTTCAGCATGGCTCCACCACCTCCCTGCTCTGAGCGTCTCCCTCCAGCTTAGTCAATATTCACCTGGTCAGTGAGGTCATATTTCCCTTGGTTCTCATCCAACAGTCTTTCCTGCAAGAGGATTTTCAGGAGCTCCCGGGTCAGCAGTTCCATCATGTCCTCCAGCAAGGCTCGGAGGGAGGGACCGAAGACCATCGGCACTGCAGGCTCCTCCGGCGACTCCAGGTGAGGGGAACCCGTGACGCTCTTCTTCCCCATGAAGTGACCTGCAACATCATGCCCCATGTGTCCGCGGGGACACAGGGCTCCGGCTCAGCCGGCACCGAATGACTTAGTGCCCAAATCAGCTGAGTCAAAGGAAACCCAGAAATCCCAGGTCCCCGTTCCACGTGGGATTTGGGGGAAACTTTCTGCTGACAGGATTTCCGGGGTTACAGGCACGCCCGGGGATGTCGGACTGGTCAGTTGCCTGGGACACTGGATCTGCTAACCCGGGGATGCCGGACCTGCCACAGAGGGATGCCGAACTTGTCTCCCGGGAATGAGGTTTCAGGTGGCCTCACCCCTGCCCTGGCCTCCCCATGCCCACCGCAGTCCTGCCAGGATCCCCCTCTGCCCGTGGGGCACAGCAGGGGAGCAGGGGGCTCCGCACAGGCAGCGACGGCGCGCTCGGGGAGGCAGGGGTTCGCTGTGCCCCGCACATCCCGCGTGTCCCTGCGACCCCCCCCGTCCAGTACCTGTGGCCCAGAGGTTGCCGCGGGGGTTGACCTTGATCTTGGCCGCCTGGCTGCGGTGCTCGGCGAAGTCGAGGTGCACGGCGGGTCCGAGCGCGGCTCCGCAGAGCAGCAGCAGGAGGCAGCGCAGCGCCATCGCTGCCCGCGGGACCCACGCCCGCTCCGCCGCCTCCCGCTTATAGACCGGAGAGGGAGCGCTCGGCACGCCCTGACCACTCCCCCGCCCACAACCCCGCCCCCAGGGCTGACAGACCCGGCAACCACAGCCCGCGAGGTCCCGAACCCTCTGCGTGTCCCCATCGTGTGTCATTCCACAACCCTGACGGAGCGGCACACGGTGACAGACGCACTGCCGAGGTGACAGACTCACCACCGAGGTGGACAATGACAGACCCATCAGTACAGCTACCCACATGCCCAAATCTCTCCATCATGTCCCGTCCATGCTTCCACCTCCTCATGCTGCCTTTTTGCACTGGAGCTCAGCTTCATTGGAGCTTCACTGGAGCTTCATTCCCAGTTTAGCGAAACCCATCTCCCACTACATCTACTTGTGCACCTGATTATTGGGGTGAGCTTGGACGATCCTGTCCTTAAGGACCTCCCAGCTCTGCCAAGCTCCTTTACTTTCTAGAGCAGCCTCCCACAGGATCCCACTGGCAGTTGTCTGTAGAGGGTGAGGACCAGAGCCTGTGTATCACTTCTCAACTTTTCCACTCCCTCTGGGATTTTGCAGATCACTATTTCTTGATCACTACACCCCAACCTTCCATGGATTATCACATCCCCCATCAGCTCCTCCTTTTCCATTAATGAGATGGAGCTTTGCCCAGCCATGCCAGGGACACAGATAGCAGGGGCCTGGGGAAGGGACTGTGCATGCCCAGGACTCAAGTGAAGTGAAACCCATGTGAAACTGGGAGTGTTGGATTGCAGGGCTCTGAGACACACTCTGTTCCCACAGGGGTTCCTCTAGGTTTCACATTTATACAGGAGCAGGATTTGCTGCAGGTTGGGACGAGGTCTGGTGGGGGTAAGCAGGGCCAGACACAGTCCTGACAGGTCCATAGTGATGAGGAGGGTTTGGGATCAGGTCAAGCCAGTCCCTAGCCAGCCACTGCTGAGCTGGAGACCAATGCTCCCGGAACACAAATCAATGAGAAACTAAGGCCCAGAGCTGAGCTCAAGTAGTTCCTGGGCCCATAGGGGTGACGGGAGGGGCTCCCAGGTGAGATCCACGAAGGCTCAGTAGTGTCTTCAAGGCCCTGACAACTTATGCTGAATTTACACCTCCACAATTTTGCAAGGAAGTGCTGGTTGGTGGGGGAGGAAGTGCCTGAGATGATCCAGTTCTCCTGGGAAGTGGCACAGGGAATTCATTAGTAATGCCCTTCTCAGCATGTGCTGCTGTTCAGGAAAACAGGGCTGGAGGTGACACATCCCACTTCAGCAGCAGTAGGTCAGAGCCCGAACTGTGAACACAGCTCTAAACTTACAGAGAGAAAAAAAATCACGAAGTGCTCCTGCGTTAGCCTGGGATTCTCCCAAAGTGAGTGTGTGTCCCCTTGGGTGGCCAGGGGCCGTGCTCCCTCCTGCCCAGGATGTGTACCACAGTCATGGGCAGGGCCTTCTTCTTCTCCATCACCCATCAGGGAGGTGGCTGCCTCTGCCAGCCTTGTGTCCAGCTGTGCTGGAGGTCTTGGGGATCTCACTCTGCTCCCTCACCATGTATTCAGCAGCAATATGGCTGAGCAGGCAGTGCTGGCCAGCTTGAAATGGACCGACATTATCCCAAGCCTTTTCTTCGTAACAGTTTTAAATTCACTCATGGTGGCCAAAGTGCTGGAAATCTGGGGTGTCTGGAGAAGGCCTGGGATGTAGGAGGGGCAGCAAGAGGAGGATGTGCGGTACAGAGGTGTTGCATGTGAAGGAAGAACCTGGTGCTGCCCAGCTGAGTCTGGTTTTAGCTCACACCAGGCAAGGGGTGTTTTTTGAGAAGCTGAGCAGCATTCCTCCACTGCAGAGAAGAGCAAGATGAAGGGTTACCTGTAGGATTATGAAGGATGAAGCCAGGGATAAAGTGATCCCAATTACAGAGGGCAGAGGAAAGAGCTCTGGGCAATTACAGCACCAACTGAAGCATGACGGGGTTAAGTCCTGCTCCTTCAGGGAAGCACAGTCTCCTCACAGGCAGCCCTGGGGACATGGGATGAGCAGTGGGAAGCAGCACAGTATTTCTAACAGGGTGAAGGCTTTTGTGCTGTTCTAGCTAAATACACAACGAGTGGACATACATCTTCCTTCTTTTTCAGCTGGTGGCTGCAGGCGTTACCTCAGCCGAGGTGGGAGCAGAGAAACAGGTATTTTGATTCCAGAGGCACTACAGGCTTGGGAAAGGCTGGGAAAAGGAAATCAGGGAGTTCCTGCCCTGTTGCAGTGTCATTATAAACCCTCAGAAACTGAGGGGACACCGGATTAATTGCTGAGTACCAAGGCTTGACCATATGGAATGTGTGCAGCAGATGGGAGCCCATAACCCTGATTTCAAGCCTGGGAAGAGCAATGAAATAGCTTCTCAGGGACTTGATGGAGGTAGGAAGAGGGAACACGACTCACGGCAGCCAGTGGGGTTTTTAAAAGAAAACAACTGGTGAAAGGGCCCTGAGCTCAGCGCTCGCTGAGCAGCAGCAGCACCAGTGCTGGGATCCAGGCACAGCTCTGAGAATATTCTATCTTCCCCAGCACTTCAGTAAATACCAGCCCCAGACAACAACAGAGAGACCAGGTTTTCTCTGGATTTTCCAGTCTTCACAAAGAAGTGATGTTGCACCTAATTTTGGAAAAATAACTGGGACCCTTGGAAAAGGCACCCGGGCAGGACCTGAGCTCAGCCCCTGGTCACCAGTCTGGCAGGGTTTGAGGTAGATTTGCTGCCTCTGCCTTTGTCCTGCTTTGGTGCCCAGAGTGAAGTTCTCACCTGGAGCCTGCTGGAACCTCCAGCATTCCAGGCAGGAATTGTCACTGCAGTGCTCCTCCACTACTTGCTCTCTCCAGCTCAGCAGAGATTCACTTTCCCAACAGCTACCAGCCTCCAAGGGAATCTTCCCAGCTTATATGTAAAAAAAACCACAATAGAAATTCTGTTTTATAAATCTGTTTTGCTGACAGAAGTCAGCATGACTTCCACAGGTAATGCAGGAGGTGGGGCTGTTGGCTACCAGCTTCCTGCAAGGAGCCAGGGAGGACAGAGATGACTCCTTGAAAAGTGCCAGGCTGCTGATGGTTATTCCTTGAGGCAGAGGAGGGGGCTGTAAAGAGCTAACCCTCCCCTCTCCCATGAGACTAACCCTCTAGGGCTGGGCAGGAACACCCTCCAGGAACAGGCCCTTCTCACCCAAAACACCTCAGCTTCCCCCCGTGCCTCCAGCTGGAGGGAACAGAGGTTGTTTTGCTCTGTTTTCCCCCAGTAATTCTCACACACCATTTACTCTCTCGGTGGCTGCTGACCATGGATCTGACATTTTCACAGGACAATCTGTTACAACCCCGACGTTCCAGATGGTAACACTTAACTTGGAACCCATTGTTTTATAAATGGAGTTAAAATTGGTTTTTCCCCCTGTGCACCATTTTATATTTATGTACATTTGAATTTCATCTTTTTTATTGCCCAGTCTCTTCCCTCTTGCCTCCAGCCTTTTGTTCTTTACCTTTTAACAAATGATTGTCCCCCATAAGGATCTCAGCACCTGTTCCAGGGCTGCTTCCTTTCTTCAGAAGCCTTTGCTGAGGGACCTTGCCAAATACCTTTGGGATATCTCAGTGGATCCCAGTGGGTTCCCTTTGCCCATACACCTCCAAACTCCTTCAACAAGCTCCAAGTCTACTTTTAGGGTGCCTTATTCCTTATGTGCCTTATCTTCTGTATGAGCAGTAACAGACCTGTGAAATGGGCACTATTAGCAAATTCTCCAAATGTACTGAAAAATTAAGTAGGATTTCACCAGGCAAAGGAGACCATAACTATGCAAAATAAATGGATTTAAAAACTGCACAGCCAAGAGGTCCTTGCCAACAACAAATGTACCAGACCAACCTGGAAATACCCTGGTTCAAGGGGTTTAAAACAAGGACCATTTTGTTCCTTCTCTTTTGAATTATGCTTTGAATTGTGCTTTCACACCTTGGCATTGACTCTACATCTCCCAGAGAGGTGACCAGGCGGCCTGGAACAGACTCTGAGCTGTGGAGCTCCAGAACTCAGTGCAGGCTTCCCGCGCCCTGCAAATACCCACCTGGGCAGGCAAATGTGTGCTCAAAACCGATGGCTCTAATAAAAAACAAATACAAAGGGCAAAGGCCTCGAATCCCCCTATTTGTCTCCTTCACAGAGCTCCTGGTGCCAATAAAACTCTTAGCAGCAGTTAAGTTGTTTCAGGCTCTTCACCACTTTTCCAAAGCCAAGTCCTGCCTCATGCCTGAGGGTCTATTTTGATGCATTTTTCTCTTGTTTACAAAGATTAAATCCCTCTGTTACATCCATTCGTCCACAGGCAATAGCTGTTGTTTATAAAAGATAAAATTTGAAATCTCATACATCTTATTTTCAACTCATTTTCAATTTTCATTTAAGCTGTAAATGAGTTGTGGTTTTCCCTGAGGTTTCCCACTTACTCCACGCCTTCTGGACATATTACAAATAACTGCTCTGCAAGAAGACTCAGAGAAGAAAATCGTGTTTTCTTGCAGGCAAATCCAGGCCCAGCTCAGAAGTGATCCAGCCAGAATTACACGGCAGAAATCTGACATCCCAGTTCAAGTGAATTGAGGTTCAGAGAAGTAAATTTTCTCCATATTATTTTTACTTCAGTCTCTCAGCTCAATTTCTACAGGGGAAGGACAGGTTGGAAAAGCTGATACTGAGATGTTCATCAGAGAGAGCTGCAGGAAGGGTTTTTGAATTATTAAACAAAAGGAGCAAAAATAGCCAAAAGATGAGGAGCTGTGCAGAGGGATCAAGAGACTGAGAGTGTGTCTGCTCCTGGATCACAGATGTCCTGGATACAGAGGGTGGGTTTCTAGTCCATCCCTATTTAGACTGTTCTTCTCTGTGAAGATGTTGATTCTCCCCAAGGTTTAGGGAGCCCTGTGAGAACAGGCATTCAGAGGACTAGCCAGAACTGAACACGTGTAGGAATTTCCCGAGGAGCAGGAACAGATTTAACACACAGTTCTTGCTCAGCCAGCAAGAACCAGCATGCAGGCAGGTCCTGCTCCACAGAGAAACAGGACTATGTGTGATGGAGCTGGTGTTTTTTTACAGCAACTGAGGGATAAACAGGGATAAGCAAACAGTTGCTACTGGGCAGACTATGAACAGCACAGGCACCCAATTATGGTGAAATAGATCCAACAAGGCAGATTTCTCAGGAAAGTCACTATGCCCCTTCTGAATCCGACATGCTCAGGCTGGTGGATCTATCTCTGCAGAGACCTGAGGCTCCTGACAGGTGAGATGACAAAGGGACAGAAGTATTACAAGGGAGGAAGAAGGTAAAAGGGGTAGGGAGCTGTTGAATTGCCTCAAAAGGCAATGTGGGTGCTGTTTCTCTCCTCCCAGCAATGAGACTGTAGGGCTCAGTCACCTACTACATATCAACTGCCACTCTGAGCTGCTGACACTGCTGAACGGCCAAGGCTGGGCCTCTCTGGCATCACCCTGGCAAAGGGTTGCTGCTGGAGGATGAAAACAGGACACTCCTCATCTGATTCAGACACTGAGTCACTGACACTGTGCGGGGCTGCAGCAGAGCCATAGAAACAGCTGCTCTGCATTCCCCCTGCTCTGGCACAGGACGGACGTGCTCTGCCTAAGCCACCTCTCCTCTCTTCTTCTCCTTTTCCTCCCTGTCTCCTTCTCCTGGCCAACCCTTGGCACGCTCTGGGAGCTGCATGCTTGGTTTGCACTGTGCATTTCTCCACCAGAAAGCGGTGTTCAAACCATGCATGGACAAGGTTTCACCTCGGAGAATCTCCTCGGGAAAAATACAGCTGACCTGTTCTGATTATGAGGGCAGGAAAACCACCATGAGATTATCCAGTGTTTGATGATCTTACAAATCTGAGCCCTGTGAATTTCTGCTAAGCAACATGCAGAGACAGATCTGGATGAACCACCTCATGCTTGTTGCTGTTTAACCAACAACTGCGAGTTCAAGCATCGTAAATATACAAAACCAGCCTCCGTCTCCTGGAGCCTCAGCTTGCAGCACAAAATAACCCCTTATAGCTCACCTCCCAACCACCATGCTCTTGCTTCTGCATTTAGCTTTGATATAAAAAAAATCACCCAACAGAATTCCAGCAGAGATCAGACATAGCCCAGCCTGGCTTTGCTCCATGAAACAGCTCCTGTCCGTGAAGGAATCCATGCCCTGAACTGCGGATGTGACCGAACAGTAATTAAACACTGGAATTACTACCAGAAAACCTGCCCTGTTTGGCTGTAACCACAACAGAGACAGGAGCAGTCTCAGCCCTGGCAGATTTTGTCTTCATTTCTCTTCTCCTTTATAAACCAGACCTTTCAATACCCATGTAGTTTACAAGCAAATCCCATTCCAGTGGTGACACAAAGATCTCCATCCATTTCTAAAGCCTCCAGTGTCACAGGCTTTGCTGGAGCTGCCGAAAGAGCTTCACCTTTGAAAAAAAATAGAATACTGAAATAGAACACGAAGACACATCAAGCTCTACCAGGAAACGCCCTGGTTCTGTGGTAGCTCAGCAGTGCTCCCAAACAGCTCAACATCAGCACCCAGCTGGCTGGAGATCCTGCTCGCTCCATGGCTTTTCTGCTCAGCAAAGCAGAATAGACCTGCTGGGGAAGAGCTAGCAACAACTCTGTGTCATCCTGCCCCCACATCCCCAGTTTCCAGCTTGTGCAGGCTCGTTCCCAGCTCCCTCTCATCCCACTGTGGCAGGAAAGGCGTTGCAAGGATGTGGGAGGTGATGTGGGAGGTGGTGGGTGATGGAGCTGTGAGGCGACTGACTGCTTGTTTATCCTAATTAGAGCCGACACCTCACTTCACGGCCCCAGGTAACAGAAGTGCACGGAGCTGAAAACAGGCAGAGCACGGGCTGCAGAGATGAATTCCCAAATCCCACAATACAGTCCCCAGTTTAGGGCAATTGTTTCTGTTCAAGTACCTGCAGATCCCAGAGAGAAGTCCCAAAGCCGAACTGCAGCAGGTTCCAGCCCACGCCCACCCCAACCAGCCTGCATTTTTTAAGCACTTTGTGATCAATTCCTTCACACAGCATCACGCATGGGCAGGACACACCCTCCTGCAAGAGCCCACGCCGGGGTTGGCACCCACATTGGCAACGAGTGTGTCCTCCAGCCACAGGGACTCCTGACACCAGCCATAGTCATCCTGCCAAAAACTGAGGGCTGAGCAGTTGAAGAGCTAATCCTTACTCCATAATCATAAATCCTTTGTGTTTTAGCCTTTTTTTTTGTTACATTAACTCAGTGACAGGAACACAACTGCTTCTGCATGCTCAGATGTTTGGAGAAGGTGTGAAGTGGAGGGGACTCGAGAGCAGCAGCAGCAGCAGTACTTTGAGCGAGGTGTTGATTAGCAGCTTTCAGATGAACTCAACTCAGCACTTTGTGTGAGCCCAACTTAAAATCCCATCTATGCACAAAACGTGTTCAAGCTGAAGGCAAGGCAAGGACAAACCCAGCCTCAGCACATGCTGCAAAGGCAGAAACGCTGCTCCAGATCCTCAGGAAGGTGTTCCAAGCCCTCAGGAAAGCGCTCCACGGTGATGGCAGCTCTCAGCTAGAGATTCTGTGTTCCCTCACTGCTGCCTGGGTTTGACTTTGAAACTGTATCCACATCCTCCCCTCAAAGGCTCTAACACTTGGAGCACAGGTGTTATTACCATTTTTATTACTAAGTTACAATTACTTAGAGCCACGCCCGAGGCACAGTGGTGGGGGCTGGACCTGATTATAGACTCTTTGTAGTGTCCCACAGGTGATTTTTTGCTTTATCCTACTCAGGAACAAAGCACCAGGTAATGCCAAAATCTGCAAAATGGTCCCATGGACGTAACTAATGGCACAATTCAACTCCAGAGATGGGACAGACCTGACAAACCCAATAAGGGACATATGCAAGAGACTGGAAACAGCCATTAACACCCCACTGGGTTTTGTCCCTGCCTTTCCTGACTGCTTTTGCCTTACACAAGTCACGTGAGTGGCAGCAGTGACGATCTGCACTGATCCCTGTTGCTGTGGAATCTTGGAGTGCAAAGAGCTGATAACTACAGTTACCTTGTACCTTTCCCTGGGCTCTCTGACACCACATCTACACCAGCAGGATCATGAGCCTGAATAAGAATCCCACAAAAATAGCTGCTGCATGTGGTGACAAGTGGGTTTTTAAAATCAGACCTCAGGGCAGTCTGTAGCTTTCAGGTGAGCCAACTGCTTGGCCAACTGCAGGGAGTGCCAGAGACCTGAAACCCTTTTCCAAAACTAAGGAATTTTTCTTATTGCTTTGTGCCAAACCATCCCTGACAAACAGCTGTGGGTATTACCCATCTCAGTCCTTCTGTTACCTAGTGCCACAACGCCTGAAGTAATACTTTGCCATCTTCTGCCCCAAATACCTTGCAGTCTTAAGCAGATTATTTTGGTGTGATTTACAGAAACACAGAAATATTGAACAGATCTACAGCTCAGGACAGATTATTCTCCAAAAAAGAGATGAAAGGAGCAGCTGCTATTGCTCTGTGAAAAGAGGACAAGTTAGATGGTGGCTCTAGGAGTCAGTCTGCGACAGCAAAGCCCAGGTCCCCCCCAGAAACTGGGCAAGGAGGCTGCTCCCAAAAAGGCAGTAACAAAGAACGTGGCAGGGCTCGTACCGGGAAAGAGGAAAAATCTTTATTTCAGTTCTGAATTGGCAAAAAACCATCATGGCCACAGCTCACCATTGGACAGTTCAGTCAGCACAGGGAGAGGGCACCTGGCCCAGTGAGGTACAGACTGAGGACACGGTCCCGGAGGCACTTGGAGAGGAAGCTCAGCTTCAAAGTACAAACACTAAACAGTTTGGCTGAAATTTTTAATATAAAAATTCACTAAAAAGGCTAAAGTGTGACAAACCATTGGAAATACTGTGACAAACATTCGCCCTTACGCAGTAAAAACCAAAACAAACCCAAACTGGCAAGAAGCTTTGAAATGCAGGTTTTCTTCTTCCTCCTGGCACTTCGGACCATCAGCTACTTAAAAGGTTCATCTAGAAAAATCCATGGCACCTTCATCTTGTAGTTCAGCCCAAGGGGCTACTCTCGATGCACCAGCACAAACAAACCCAGTAAAAAGAGGACTGCATACTGAAAGAGAGAGCAGAGGAGACTCAGGAGCACACACTCACGTCTACAGCAGCAAACACGCAGGACACAGGATTCTGCCTGTGTTCTCAGGAAGGAATTTTAGCTGGGGTGGGAAAAGCAGGTAGGAAATGAAAGAGCTCTTACCTTAAATTTTGGATAATCATTCATTAAGATAGTCACTATTCCAATATATGGCACGAATCTACAAGAAAAAAGGTTTTCTTAAAACAAACACTATTCCAGGCTGCAGAAGAGTCATGCCGAGAGCTGTAGGCAACAGGCTGGGGATTTTGTCCTCCCAGGCAGGGCAGCTGTGGCGGTGGGGCCCCAGAGCGTGTTTGAGCCTCTGCCTGGTTCAGATCTTACTTTCCTACCAAGGCTGAGCCTCACAGAACAAATTTGATGGCAATTCTGATCAAGCCTGAGCATTCGCTGCCCTTGCACTCATGTCCATCCAACATCACCACCTTGGGATGCAGCTCACAGCTTGATACCTCCCCTCAAGCCAAGCCCAGAACTGAACTGCCTGTGCTTTTGAGCTCTCCATGCTTTCAGACAGGTCACAAAACCCAGCAGGGAGAGCTCAAGAGGAGGGGAAATTCCCAGATGGCTTCAGGGAGGGCCATGTACAAAGCCACATCACTTTCAACTTCACTCACCCTCTCGCTCGTCCTACTACATCCTTCTTCTCCAGCCAGTGCTGCCCCCGTTTGTAGAGCCCTCTGTCATCCACGGCGTTGTTGTCTCCCTTTGTCAGAAATTTGATGTCACCATTTTGCCTGGCAAAGACAAGAGAGGCAGGTAAGGCAAGGAAGGAGCTCCTTAAAAGCTGTTCCAGAACAAGTGTGAAGAGACCAACACAAGGGCACTTGAAGCAACCGTGTCCTACAATTTGAGCAGTATGAAACAGGGAAACTCTGTCAAATGCAGCAGAAAGCAGATGGTTTGGAAAAAAACTGCCAAGGAAAGAATGAATTCTGGCCGCAGCCAAGATTTCCAACAGGCTTTAAGAACAGAACTAGCAGGATGAGGCACTCCCAGCAAAGGTGCAGCTATTGCCTCTTGGCTTTTGACCTCTCGTTTCATACAAATGTTCTAGGCTCCCTATACCACCCAAAAGGAGAGACTGGAGTTGAAGCACACAGTTCTACTCAGCAGTGGGCAGAAGCAAGCTGGAACTTAGAAATTCTTAGGAAAAGAGGATGAAAAAAACCAAATAATACCATGATGATACTACATGAACTCATGGTGTGCCTACATGTGGAATGGTCTGGGCAGTGCTGAACCCCCTACATCCTTTTCTGCAATTGGAGGGAAGAATTGACAAAGGTTCAGAAACGGATAACAAGGTCTGGAACCACTTCCATACAAGAAGCAAAAGACCTTCAGCCTGGAAAAGACAGAGCTGATGGGAGACATGATGCAGTCCAACACAAATGACATACAACAATCAAACAGCTTTTCACTGTGTCTTCCAATGCAAGACCCAGAGGGAACCAAAAGGAACTCAAGAGGTAAGGGGTTAAACCAGAAGAAGGTGATATGCAGAACTAGCCACAGCACAAACTAAACCATGTCTGCAAGGGTATTTTGGTTGCTAAAAAATTATATTGGTTCAAGAGGTGACCAGATACTCCATGGAAAAGAGAAAAGAAGGCTATTCATAAAGAACTGGGACTTTGTCCCTGAACTTGGAACTTGCAGAAAGCAGGGAAATTATCATTACATTCTCTTTAATTCAACCTGAGATGAACTAATCAGCTTGCCAGAAACAGGATCCTGGAACACATGAACCTTTGCTTTGACCTGGAAAGAGCTTTATAGATCCTTCCCCAGCCATTCCCATTCAGCCTGTGCCACTACTCAGGCGCTCTCACCTCCTTGTGGCATCTGCAGGCAGGTGCTGAGCAGGAGTGTTCTCAGTGTTTGGATCTCAGCTTTCTCACAGAAACAACACATGAAATGCAGCACAGGAAAGCACACAGAAGGTCTTTGAAGATCACGCTGTTTTCGTCATGCCTGAATACCAGTTCCTTGACAGGAGAAGCTTGGAAGAAAAAAACGGGGGAGAAAAAGAACGGCTCTTTCTCCAACGCACATCTCACTTGTCATGTGGGAACAACAAACACTCCAGGAGCTTAGAGACACAGCCTGGGAAAAGATAAAAATCCCCAAAGCTGCAGATAACGTAGTTTAGCTCTGAAGAGTGATGGCACAGGAGCACAGCACCTTATTGAGCACAGTCAAGGCTATATCAGGATGCGGCGTGAGAAGCCCCAAGCACAGTTCTCTGCTGTCTGAGAGCTGAGTGAAGGCTGGTCTGGCTGTCCTGCTCCAAACCCACTAAGTAAATTTTGACCGCAGACTCTTTGTTAGAGATAAAGAATGAACCCAATTTTGGGCTGAAACAAAAAGAAAAGGCCAGCAAGTAACAGACACTTTCTCACTGACACAATACCGATGTGAACTGGGGCCTAAGTTGCCACATAATCATGGAAAACACTGTTTCTGTTTTCCTGCATTTTGACACTCCTGTCAGCTTCTGCAGAGACCTTTCACTTCTAAACTGGCACCAGAAGACTATTATTTAAGTAGTGAAAGAAGCAGCTGACACCCAAGTCATGCCTTCAGGTCACAATACGGATTTTTTCAGTTTCTCCCTCCTAACATAAAGATCAGTTCGTGTTTGGTTGTTCTAGTTAAATGAAACCTAAAATACTGGAGAACAGCTTCACCTCACAGAATCCAGGATTGGCACTAAGGTTGCATTACATTTAAACAAAAAATAGTGCTGGATAGCTTAAAAAAAAAGAAGGGTGGGTGACATCTAGAGAGGAACTGCTGGACAGAATAGGGGAGGAGGAAAGTTGTATTTCACTTAAAAGAGTACCCGCAACATCACAAAAAGTGCACGTGCAACATTAGGTATCAAATTCACCTCGTAACCTGACCTTCTTTTTAAATTAGTGGTATCAAAGAATGGCACTTTGAAAACTGACATTGTTCAAAGTTTTGGGTACAGAATAAATCTGAACAGCAAAGAATCTGCTCTGCCTCCTGGGAGAGGCGCTGCTCCCCCAGAGCCAGGATTCCAGCTGCACTATTTCTGTGCATGAAGTTGGTTGACCTTGAGTTGGGCCAGACAACGGGTCAGCCATCAAACCACTGACTCCAGTCCTTCACACACACAACCTGCCCAGTGCTGAGGGACTGAACAGCACACGGAGACTCTGAGCATAACAACACACAACTTCCTACAGGGATGAAACGCACGGACTCTGCAGGACAGCAGGAACCAGGACCACAGACAAGCTTTAAAATACCACATTCTACACACAAAATACTCCCTGCCACAGCTCCGCCTCTACAAACAGGAGTCAATTCATGCCCACACAAATGCAGCTGTACTATGGGAGACAGCACAGCACATCAGCTCGGGGTAGAAAGGATGGCACAGGACACAGTAAGTGGTGTCAGCCTTCCAGTGCCTAAAGGGCTCCAAGAGAAGGGGGAATGGCTTCCCACTGCCAGAGGGCAGGGCTAGATGGGATATTGAGAAGAAATTCTTCCCTGTGAGGGTGATGAGGCCCTGGCATAGGTTTCCCAGAGAAGCTGAGACTGCCCCATCCCTTAAGTGTTCAAGGCCAGGTTGGATGGGGCTTGGAGCAACCTGGTCTAGCAGAAGATGTCCCTGCCCCTGCAGGGGGCTGGAATGAGGTGAGATTTAAGGTCCCTTTCAACCCAAACCATTCTGTGATTCTACAACTTGGAGAGTCCAGGAGACTGGCACAGACCCCCCAGCTTGTGCTTTCTACTGAATGATCTTTCCAGGCAAACCAAGGAGGGCAGATTTTGTTTCTCTGAAACTTCCATGTTACTTCCCACAGCACCTGGATATCTACTGTTGACATCCCAGCCACTCGTCAACCCAAGGACATGAGGAATAATTTAGGTAAATAAGAGCAGTAGAACCCCCCCAGATCCTTAACGTACTTCTCGTGGATTTTCAGGACACGGTGGACTATAGGAATTTCCCTTCCTTCTATCCTGAAGACGACAATTTCTCCCACTCTGATTGGATCTTCAATTCGGTTTGTGAGGAACAGGAGATCTCCTCTGTGGAATGCAGGCTCCATGCTCCCACTGCAAGAGAGAAGAGGAGCAACTGAACAATATTTAAACACTCAGAATATGGGTTTGGAGTTTATAGTCCTTTAAGAAAAATCTCAAAGAACCTCGATGAGAAGAAAAGCTGTGGATGCCCCATCCCTGGAAGCGTTCAAGGCCAGACTGGAACCTTGATGAACAGCTCCCAAGAAAAACCACCTTGGAGAGCAGGCAGGTATGTAACCTCTATTGCAATCAGGTTTTCAATTGCTACACTACCAGCAGTTTGTATTTTTTGGAAGAAGAACACTACCAGCACCTGGTGTTACAAGCACATCCAATAAGAAAAGCTTTCTGAATAAGCAAAAAGCTGATGACAAACAGTATCTTTTGATTTCTGAGCTCACCACTGGCAGGGCAACACTGGCAGTGCTGCAAGCTTTTTTATTTCATTTATTTTTTACAGGTAGATTGATTGTCCTCAGGAACAAAGCACTGAAAATACTGAACTCTTGAATTCCCATCTGGAAGATGGGCATGAGAAAAATTCGTTATTGTGATTCATCACTTTGCTTAATGATCTCATTTCAGGCACCTTGACTCAAGTTATTTTTCTCGTGTCTTGTAAATGGCAATTGTTACCAACTACTTATTCTTCCTAATTCCACATAAATAATGCAAAACAGAAGGATGAACTTTAAGTACCGTGTACATTCATGTTTTATCTGGAGACTGCGCAGCAGCTGCTCTTCAGAACAGCAGATCACATCGCTGAAGAGGGGATGTGACCTCAGGGCCCCCCCTCTTACTCACTGGGAGGAACGGCAGGAAACATCTACCTTGTGCTTTGCATCAAGGAAGGAGGTTTGGTAAGCGCCATGTGCTCGTGGCATTACCTCATTTCTACATCACGAACATCAAACAGAAACACAGAGAAAGGCCAGTGTGGACATAGAACAGCATCTGTGCTAGCATCCAGTGGAAGCTCAGAGACTTTGTCTGAGGCAACAGGAGGGTGGGAGTAACACCAGTGGTACCAACACTGGTGGTACCAGCCCTGGTGGTACCCACGGCACGGTGCTACTGCAAGGGCAACATCTGACACCCAAAACATCCAGTGACAATGATATCCCTGATCCTCAGGACCACCTCTGTAATGGACAGTCACAGAACTACAGGATCCCAGAAGGGTTTATGTTGGAGTGGGTCTTAAAGCCAATCCAGTTCCACTCCATGCCGTGGGCAGGGACACCTTCCACTATCCCAGGTTGCTCCAAACCCCATCCAATATGTCCCAGAACACTTCCAGGGGTGGGGCAGCCACAGCTTCTCTGGGCAACCTGTGCCAGGACCTCACCACCCTCACAGGGAAGGATTTCTTCCCAGTATCCTATGGAACCCTGCCCTGTGTCAGTGGGAGGCCATTCCCCTTTGGCCTGTCCCTACATCCCTGTTCATAAAGTCCCTTTCTTTTTCACAAGCCCCCTTAAGCCCAGTCCAGCCAGCTGACGGAGCAGGGGGCGAGGTGCTGTTTCTACCCACTTCCTCTTCCCTCGCTATTCCTGACCCTGGATTCTCATGGAGCCTCCCGCCCGCCGGGGCCGGGGCAGGAGCCTCCAGAAGCCCCATCCCCGCAGGGTGTTTGACTCCCCCCCCACCGCCGGGACTGACCTCAGCACCACCACGATGGGGCTCTCGCTGCCCGTCACCACCATCAGCCCCTTCCAGATCATGAGGGCGGAGGACACGATCATGCCGAAGTTCAGCACCTGGTAGTACAACTGGGGGGGGGAGGGTGTCGGTCAGGCCCCGC
>VZRE01003682.1:644530-681197 GCA_013396775.1 Cephalopterus ornatus
CCAACACCACCACCCCACACAACATACACCCCACATCCAGCACACCACCCAGTCAACACCCCATCCAACTGCCACCCATCCAATGTGCATCCATCCAATTGACACTCCACATCCAACTGACACACCACTCAACACCCCAGCCAACGCACATCCATCCAACACCCATCCAATGTACACCCATCCAACACACACCACACATCCAACAGCCCATTCAACTGATGGCCTATCCAATCACCGCCCCATCTAATGAACACCCCATCCAGTGAACGCCCCATTCAATCAACACCCATTGAAACTAACTCCTACCAACCGACCCCCATCTGACAGCCATTCACCCGACACACACATCCAACTGACGCCCATGCTCCCAACACCCCATCTAAACAACCCTCCATCCAACCAATGGCCCATTCCATTGTCGCCCCATCCTACCAACACCCCACATCCAAACCCTACCCATCCAACTGACACACCGCTCAATATCCAGACAGCCCCCATGGGCCGTATCCAAACATGGCGAGATGAGATGGTGACGAGCCCAATGCAAGGAGATAAATAGTTCTTAAATTATTTAAACATCATCAGAGTAAACAATAACGAGCAGGGTTCTGGCTCAACAGAATGAAAAAAATAATGGTATAGAAGATAATTATATTACATGAAGCATGGGTGTGACAGGGAATGAGGGAGGAAAGAGAGAGTCAATGTGACTACATAGAAAGAAACATCTCCTAAGTGATGGGCAACGAGGAGCCACAGCAGGAGAGGATCTACTGCTGGAGCACCAGCCCCACCACGCTCCAGGACGATGGCTCCCAATGGTTCCAATGCCTCTGTGAGCTGTGCTCTGTTCCTCTCCCCTCAAAACGAGATGGTCGGAGAGTCCTGGCACAAATGCCATCAAGAGCTCCAGGATGGTTTCACTCCAGTTGACCCCACAGATGGAGCAGGTGATCTTTTCCCCTTCTGGTGACAGTGCCAACCTGCCCAAGCTCCCCACCAGGACAAAACACTGAGCACCAAGCCTGGCAGCACCCACCCTGGAACAGCTTCCGGTAGCACAACTCCACTGACACGCGAAGGGGACCAGGACCTCCTTAACTGTGCTCACCTAGGAGGACAGGGGCTACAAAATCCTCTTTGAGAATGACTCGGGTCCAAGATATTTCATTACATTGCATTTTAGAAAAGCAGGTTGTTATTCAGGCAATTATCAATAACCAGCACAACTCACAGCTCAAACCCATCCCCTGTGACGTGGATCCTGGACCAGCACAGTCCTGACAAGCGTGTTTTGCTGAGCCAGCATTATGAGTTAAAATGAGTAACACAAAGGCAGGATGGGAAGAGAAAAAAGAAGCCATAAATAGAAGGAGAAAGAAAGGGAGATAGGGAAGGCGAGGCTGGGGCTCCAGGCAGAGGCTGAGGCAGTGCACACTCGAAGGAGGAGAGCTCATCTGAAGGAAACTGCAGCTGCAAAGTGCTCCTGGATCCTCAGGAGTTGGCCAAGCTCCAGCGAGGATTCTGGCCCTGCTTTCCCTTTTCACCTCTCTGGGCTGGCAGAGAGTTAGTGCTTAGGATGCAATGGCAGGGTTGGTTTTGTTTTTTTCAATTTTAAATTTCCCTTACAAATGGAAGTTAACGGAAAGCAACGTCCATCCCAAGAAATCAACAGAATATTTCAAAGATTCACCCCAATCCCCACCCTGTATTTTGAGTAAAAACCCCCCAACCAAAAAACCCCAACCAACCAAAAGGGCTTTTTTTTGTTTTTAAGTCTTAAGAGACTTTGCATGATTGTTCTGTGAGGTGCTGTTGGGGCCTTCTGCGCCACATGTCTGACTGTGCTCACAAAGAGCTGAGTCACTTTTGCACTCTTTGTATTTGTTCTCCTCTTCCGCCATAGTGTTCAACTCTCCATTGTAGCTCTCGTGTCCATTCTCACTCATCTCTGTTTGATACTTCTGCCTTTCATCTTCCTCTTCCTCCTCCTCCTCTTCCTCCTCCTCCTCCTCATCTTTGACTTTATGAACAATGAAGAGGTGTCTGTTCAGAGAGATGTAGGAGGTGTAGCACAGGCCACAGAACAAGCACTGGAAGGTGGAGCTGTCAGTCTTGTGCCGAGGTATGTGTTCCTGGAACTCAGTCCGGGTGTCCGTCACGAAGCCGCACTTGGCGCATTTCCAAGGTGCTTTCAGTTTTTTGGCTGGTGGCTCATCCAAACCCACAGTGGTCTCTGCCTGACCCAGCTCATCTGGTGCCATCCTCTTTGGAGATTTTGCCTGAAAAAATTAAGATTAAAAAGTTACTTCATTGTTTGAACCCACAGAAGAATAAGTGCTAAAAAACACACAAGTGTCTGAAAACACCTGAGGGTGAAGCCGTGCCCCAGGGATTCCTGGGGCATTCCGTCCCCTACCGGTACCCAAACACCTCACTCCACAGGCAGGATCTCAACTGCTGTCCTCTGCTGTTAAGATGCGAATGCTGTGAGAGGTTGGCTGGGCAGAAAAGTGATGGGGAAAGAGAGTTTAGAATCATAGAATCCCAGAATGGTTTAGGTTGGAAGGGACCTTAAATATTATCCAGTTCTACCTGCCTGCCATAGGCAGGGACATCTTCCACTATCCCAGGTTGCTCCAAGCCCCATCCAACCTGGACCTGAACACTTCCAGGGATGGGGCAGCCACAACCTCTCTGTGTAACAATCTGGTGTGGGAAGGAGCAGCCCAGAGAGCAGGGACAGCTGAGGAACATGGGGGTCATCATCAGCCCAGACAACGCTTCTCAAATTTAACACTGAAAGTTTTCCCCCCCACTCAAGCTTTGTCTTTGTGGCATCTCTCAGTAACTCATCCTCTCTGCCTTAGAATCCTGCAGCTTCTCTTCCCATGAGGATGGCTCACCTGCTTATGTCCCTGCAGTGATATGCAAAAAGTGTATAGAGCAAAGAAGCCCAATCAGTCAACTCCCCACTCCAAACCAATCCAAGATATCACACATTTGCTATACGAAATCACACAGTCCTACTTAGGAGAAATGAAGTTCTCATACATAATGGATCTAAGTAAGTATTTTAAAACAGGAAATCAATCCCTTGTAACTAGCAGAAAACATAAGGGAGAACGAAGAAAAATGTGCCATGCTCATGAACAGGATGGCAGGGGAAAACAAAGGTCACGATAAACTTGAATTACAAAGCAGAGTGGAAAAAGGTCAGTAAAACACAGAGCCACATGGTCAAAAAAATCTTGAAAAATACAAACTCCCTTGTCCTGATGCTGGTGCAGCTCAGCTGTGCTCTCAGTGCTGCTCCTGACCCTGCTGGAGGGAAGCAGCCTGGATGGAATGGAGAGGGGGAAGGAAATCTGCCCTATGGATGGGAAGGTTTGACTGGCACAAGGCTGCAGCTTGACTGAACACCCCAAGTGAACAGGTACTGACTGGGTACATTTAACCGAACATTTATTTTTCATGAAAATAACATCAGTTACTTCTGCTGTGTCTCCCTCTGGAGCTTTTGCTTTGGCCATCTGGGATAGGTCTGGGTTTTTGATGCCGTGCATGAGGCTGATGTGGTTCTCCAGCATGAATGGCTGAGGAAATGTCTGATTTTCATCTGTGCAGTACCTTAAAAATACAAAAAGGAAGACAATTTATTAGAGGAAATGCTCTTTGTACTGTGCCAGACCAAGAGGTGTCATTGGAGACAAGACTCTGGTGAGTAATGTACCATTAGATTACCAAAATATGCAGCAAAGCATAATTTTATTAATAAAACATTACTTCCGAGAGAAATCTAGTACAGTTTGTAATTTCCCACAGCAATCATGAAGGAGAGTAGTGTGTGTCTTATTTACAGGCTAAATAAATACAGGGACTAGCGGGGATCAGGCCCTCTGTGACACATCCTACACTAGACACGTGATCCAGACGGAAAACACATAACACATTGAAAAAACCCAAAAAGACTGAGGAGAGAGACCTACACAGAGAGAATGATGACTTCTGTGACACTGAGGAGTCCTGCAGCAGAACCTAGTCCTGCACACAGCATTCCCAAGTACCCATGGTAACCAGCATCACATCTACCAGACCATATGTATCATAACACACTTAAAATCCTTACAAAACTGCTGAAATTCCAACTTTAATACCAACAACCTAGGCAGAAGCACTCACGAACATGTAATTTATAGGTAAGTCTTCATGTTAGAACTTGGTAAGATTCCAGTGCTGCCGAGAGCAGGCTGACATTTCCAAAGGAGCTGTGAAGGGGGATATGCCGGCTCTACCTTCACTCCTGGATGAACAAGCTCTACTGGAATAAGTGCCAGGCCTTGCAGACACACAAACCAGCCCCTCTGAAGTGCACAGAAGGCTCTGTTAACAACTGAGAACCGTGAATTGACTATTTGAGTTGTTCTGCTGCCTGTCAGGCAAAGGTCCGTGAGCTGCACATTGACTCAAGCAATGAGGCAAGTGACACCAGAGCTCCCTGAAATGCCCAAATTGCAGCTGAGACATTGGCAGCACGGGATGGAAGGCAACAGAAAGGAGCTGAAGAGTCTCTGGGCAACAGACATGTTTTAACAGGAGAGAAGATTCCTACTCATCTTCCAGTAACTAGAGGGAAATTAAACAACAGTCAGCAATGATATGAAAACACAGATGTGGTCATTGAATACTTCTGGGTTTTAACAGGAATTGCTTAGATGATAAATCAATATTTAATGATGATGGATTTTTTTTTCCCTCGTTGAGGAAAGCTGAGAGGTTATTAAGTGGTATTTATCAAAAATATGTTGAAAATCAAGTGTTCCAGACAGTCTGTACTTAAAACTTGGAAAAGAATAGCAAGATCTTATAACAATAACCAAGTGAATTATGAAAGAAAATACACAAAACTTCCCAATATTTTGCAATTTGTCCTGATTTAGAATTCTTTTCATGTGAGCAGGCAAAGATGTTCTCCTAACCTGAACTACTCCAGTGATGAGTGTGGCAGCGAGGTGTTCAAGCAAGTCCTCCATCACTGGTTTCTCCCTACAAATTTAACTGAAGGCAGAGACCTAACCAGGGCAGAGGGAGAAGGGGAAATCCCACCTGGGAATGTTAGAAGCCACAGGCCAGCATGGTGGAGTTAGAAAAACAGTCAGTGACAGATTTTATTCATGTTTCACATGGAAACCCAGGAGAAGATAAGGCATCAAAACCCCTCAAGAGAATAACATGCAAGAGTGATACAGAATGCCAGGTGGGAAGAATGGAAAGAGAAACTAGAACTAGGAGAAAAAGGAGCAGTGGAGATGTGATGCCTTACAGAGCCCTGAAAGAAGCCAAGGAGGAATTCAGAGATGGGAGGAGACGATTTTTAGAGCAGTGCTCTGTACAAGCTAAGAGGGATCAAAGGGGAGACAGGACAGGAGAATTCAGACTCAAACAAAGAGCAGCTGTTGGAAATGCTGAGACAGTATTTCAAAGAAGAGGTTTAATCTGAAGAGTGCTGTGATTTCAGTAAGTCTCCCAGTATAATGATTAAAGAGAGCACAAGTACTGTTCAATTAAGACTTCATCAACAGATTTTGAGAAGAAGCAACTACAAGCTGAAGAACTAAATACAACCACAATCCCCTTGGATTTCCATCTGTATCTTCTCTACTGGCATGACTGTGGCCCTTCGGGTGAGGCTGTGGATTCACAACTGTGTGTTGTTCTGCACAGTAACAAGGTAATGCACACAAGCAAGGTGGCACACCACAGGTTGCCTGGAATTCCCACACAAATCCTTCTTCCCAACTGATGCTCATTTTGATCCTGATACACACCACTTTGAAAACAACTGATTCCGAGAGAACAGATCTGTACAGATCAGGTGAATGGAACACCAAAGACCATCACCCACAAACTTAAAGCACAATGAAACACACTGGGAGACAACATTTCTCTCTTCCAGAGGTTTCAAGTCGGGGCATAGAAGAAATGGAACGTTTAGAAGTCCTGGATGAAAAAATGTGTCAGCAATGTATTCCCAGTGGTAACGCCTATACTGTATCCATTCACTAAAAGCTACTGTGGCTCACTAGACAGTCTCCAAAGAAATTAAATATCTGAGGGATGTATCTATACTCTTCAAGACGAGCTTTAAGCAACTCGAGTGCAGTAAAGTGACAACACTCTTCAGACACACTCACATTAAACCAAAATTTCAGATATATTAGAAAAATCCCCCAGCCTACATCACCACAAAGATCCCTTTTATCCCAAATATGTTTTAATCCTGATTCAGAATGACGTCTCAGAAGGAGGCAGGAGGTAAGTCCGCACAGTCACTCTGTGTACGACTTACTCTGCAGCAGTTGTAGAGGCAGATGCATAAGCACTGGGCTTTGTCCTGATCTGAGACTGTATTCACAGTTAAAATATGTTCACCAGTGATTTTCACTCACTGCTTATTTACATAACTGGTCTGAAGTCTCCAAATCCATTTTCCAACTCTGAGATGTCACTTCCCAAGCAAATCCGGCAAGATTAATTCTCCATTGCCCTGCAGCCTGTGCAGTCACTTCTGCCTGCATACAGTGGTGGCAAGATCTGGTTCTTTAGCATTTTACACACTTTCTGCACCCAAGGAGAAGGCACAACCGTGGTGCATGACCACACCAACCATGACCTGCCCAATATGTTATTGGCTGTTTTACAACGGTGCACAGTGTGAATCTCATTTGGCACATGCAGATCTCAAATCACACCTTCCCCCAAGTTTCCAAAGGGTATTCACTGTGCAGTCAAAAGCAAGGACTTGTTTTAGCCAAGTCTCTTGTGTTTAACATATTCTTCTCCTCACTCTCCCTTCTGTAACTTAAGAGTCTGGAGTAGACAGGAGCAGCAGACACAAGCTATTACTGCCAACCTTGAAGGATTAGCCTGTTACTGAAAAGCAGTTTGAAAAAGCGCATTGGGTACGTACCAGCAAGTGTAAACCTTCTTTGCTGTGTCGTGGTTATTGCGGATGTGTCTGCGCAAGCTGTTGGAGGCGTTGAACGAGCGCTCACACTGGCGACAGGGGTATCTCTTCATGGACTAGCAGAGGAACAGAAACATGCCTTAATAGCAGGGAGATGGAAGGCACTGACTGGATTCTAACATTCCCATGCTCTTCAACTGGGCATGAACTCTCAGATGCAAAAAAAATCCCTTACATAACATCTAATTGCACTGATAAAGATCACTGAGACTTTGGGGTGTTATTTAGACTCAGCCCAACAGTCGGCTAATACCAGAACTGATCTTATAAAAACCAGGACTAGATAAAGTACATGCTTAATTTTATTGATTTTTAATAGGAATTGCATTAGCTGCTTCTCCTGTGGGCTCATTTCACTCCAGGACCCCTAGCAGAATGAACTCAGTGGAAGGTCCCTTCTGCTCCAGAAGGCAGCAGGACCCCAATGAAATACAAGTCCACTTACCCTTCTCTCTCCTTATAATTCAGCACAAGAAAAGGGCAAGATGTTAAAGAGCATCACACAGTCCCTCCTGTTATCCATGTATGATATCCACATCCCACTAATCAACTCTGCCCCGTAACCAGCCTCCTCCAAAATCTTCCTACAGCCCTGCATATAACCTGCATGCAGATTTTATTCCACTTAAAATCTTCTTAGACTTGTTTAACAAACACATATACGTATTAAACTGAAATATTTGGCCCATTTCCTACCTCTATAGAATTCAAATGGGAAAATCCAGCATTCTCACCCTGCCCCCATCGTCTCTTGGTATTTATCAAGTGGGACAACTCAGCTCTCCCCAAACCAAGTTAGAAGGAATCAAAGAGCATGTTCCAGATTTCCACAGCCTCTGTCATGGCTGGGTGACTCAGGATATCAAACAAGAAGTCCTGATGCTAAAGTACTAAGAAATCTGGCTGCACACTTGGCCTACGTTCTGCCAGCGACAAGGATTAGCTTGACACAAGTAGGTCAAGGCAACACAAAGCCTGAGCTGGATGAAACCTCCAAAACTGAGATTTGCAGTTCTTGTAATGACAGCCCTGCACAGAAGCCTGGTGTGCAGGAGCCCGCGACTCCTCCTCAGTTCCCCAGCTCAAGTATCTCATCCGAGTCCTTACCCTTCCATGATTTCTCTTCATGTGGGACACATAGGTTTCCCGATCAGGGATCCACTGTGAACACTCCTTGCAAGTCCAACCACTTCTTCTCAGTCTGGACCTGGATTCCGGATTGTGTCCTTCCACCCTCATGTCCTTCCTTGTCAGAGGGGAATGGGAAGTCCCATTGGCTACTGACAGCTCCTTCGGTGAGGTATGAACCTGGTTCCTTGAAGCCTTCTCAGATTTCTGCCGAAAATTTGAGAGCTCCTCAGGGTTTTGGGGGACTCCATGAACACCCTGGATAACAATAACAGTGGAAACACAACATTTATATTCACTTACACACCTTTATTTTTAAATAAATACTATTTATTATTTAAACAGTAATTTAAGTCTGCACTGCCCAAGCAATGTGTTGGTGTCTTGCTCGGGTGTGTTCTTCCATTTCTCCTGGAAGCTGGCTGTGGTGCTTTCCCCAGCAAGAGATTTTCCCAAGAAACATGAAGCTTCTTTTTCTGTTTCCTGCATGACAACAGCAGCTCCTTGGTGCTGTCTGTTTAGTATTTTGGATGAGCCCTGGGAACTCTGGTTAAACAGGGAAGATGTAATGTTAATTGTCATTATTTCAAGAGCTAAAGCTCTAAAAACACAGAGTTTTGGTATTAAATGGTATTAAACACAGAGCTCTGAATTAAATGTTTGCTGGTATCTTGGGGGCTCCAAAGCTGCTTCATCTTTGCTCAAGGGAGGGAAAAGAAAACCTTAAATTTTCTTCAACCCTGGTTCCTTCAATTCTACCCCCGCTATTGCTATTTACATTTTTCACAGTTCAAAACTTAGCTCCTGCCATATAATACCAAGCATAAAGCCAGAGACCTGCCTTATAAGGAATATGGCTCCAGGCTCTTTGGTTATTCAACAGGCCAAAATCCAAAGTCCCCTAAAAAGTTATTTTAACAAAGAAAATTGAACATAAGGAAAATAATCCAAAAATGAAGAGCTGTGGGAAAGCAAAAGCAAGTAAAACAGCAACATACCAAAGAAACCTCAAGAAACTCCCCTAGGAACAACAACAGTTCATCCACACAAAAGGCTAATTTAGAGGTTTAATTGTGCACAGTAATTAATAACGGGTAAAGTTTCAACACACAAAAGCCCCAGGCCTTTGGAAGTGTTTCTGTGGGTTAGACACCCAACAAAACTCCAAACACAGGGTCTCAGCTGAGAAGTCTGTGTGCTTTGCACCTGATCCAGCTGATGGCCACAGAAGCTTTTCATGCTCCAGGGCACTGCCAGATACTCAGGAACACAGACACATCCCTTTTCTCCCCATCTGGAAATCTCCAGGGTGTTTTAGTGCCCATTACTCCATTGTTGCACCACCGGGTGGTGGGGGCGGGGAGGGCGTGGGGAAGGGAAATAAACTAGGAGTATGGTAAAATGAAGGGAAACCAGAAAGCCTTCAATTACCACCTCAAAGACCTGCTGATGGCCAAAAAGCCTCGTGGTTAACAGGCAAAAGTTTTGTGGTAGAGATCTCGGGATCTCCTGCATCCTGAGGGTGGGATCTGCAAATGAACCACAAGTTGTGTGCCTCAACTCCAGCCTTTCAGTACTGAGGTTGAATGCCTCTTGGAAGGTCCCAGCCTTAATCTCAACTCTATAATGCAAGGAGATCAGCAATCATCGACTTCAGAGGAGGGCTTCAAATTGTAATTCATTACTGCACAAAAAGCACTTCAAGATTTGCAAGTTAATGGGGGAGAGAGCAAACATTTTGAATGGATTTTGCTGTCAGGAGTGAGCTAATGAATCTTCTTGCTTTTTCAGTAAGTATAAACAAAATAAAGTCACTGATGAAAGAAAAATATGTTCTTTTTTATCCCGATCAAAGGGAAAGAAGACTTTGCAAGCTCTTCCTTCAGAGTGCCACCAAGAACTCTTTGGAGAGGATTTCCATGGCAGTATTGTTAGACATTGTACATAGAATTATACTGAGTTAGACAACAGAAAAATATGGCACTTGTACATTTATAGGATAATCAGATCTGCAAGGCTGGTACCTCCAGGACAGTCATTTCTGCCTCTGTCACTCCTCTCCAGCAGGCAGGTGTGATTCAGAGCAGCCAAGGAATGAGAATGTTAAATGCCATGTAACCCCCCCACTCCCCGGCCCGAGGCAGCTGCAAAGGGGCCAAAGCTCTCAAAAGAGGCAGATTCAGCTTTCACTATATAAATGGAGTAACACTGTGGGCAGAAAATAATTCTCCCTGTCTGCCAGTCAAAGATAATGCTGCCACCCTAATTTAATCTGTTCTCTGGGTTTAAGAGGTTGTGGACTCCCCATCCCTGGAAGTGTCCAAGGCCAGGTTGGATGGGGCTTGGAACAATCTGATCTAGTGGAAGATGTCCCTGCCCATGACAGGGGGTGTTACAAGAAGAGATTTGAGGTCCTTTCCAACCCAAACCATCTTGTGATAAACAAGCCTTTGTCATACAGTTAAAATACATCCAGATGAGAGGAACTGCCTGCATTAATACCAACTAACACAAACCACTCCACTGACGTTACAGGATCCTGTAACTCAGGACCTTCCACTTCTTGAAGGAATTTTCTCACATGGTTGATGTAAACTCAAAGAATGGGATCTTGCACTAGTATGGGGGGAGTTACCCACCTTAACGTGTTGCATTAGCTGCTGTTTCTGCATATACACCAGCTGACACTGCGGGCACTTAAACACTCCCACTAACAACTTGTTGGTGTTCTGCTGGAAGTGCTCTTGGAGCAGCTTCTTCTTGTTAAAGACCGTCTCACAAGAACATTTGTAGATCACCCTGAAACAATTAAAGAAAGTAAATTCAACCTCTCTTCCTTAAGAAGACAGTGGAAAAAGTTATCTCAGCAACTCCAGAAAGGGATGGGCTTCTGAGGAGGGCTGTGCTCTCCATGTATTGTCAACACACACCCACTTGGGTAAACTGAACCAGTAACTCGACTGGGAAGAACAACAAAATGCCTCAGGCACATACCACAGCTTGCTAAAAATAAGTTTACTTCTTTGCATATGCATAACTACGTGTATGTGTGTGTGTGAGCAGACAGATGGGAGCAAACTCAAATTATTCCAGCTGTCTACATATTGCTCTCAATTCCACCTTTCCATAGTTCCTCCCTTAAAACATGCATTTTTGGCACTAGCTCAAGCCTTGGATGGAAAAGCCTTTTCTACAGAGTAGAAAAATCACAAGGTTTCTGTCTAGTGATTTTTGGGGGCAATGCTCCATGGAGTAACTCTCCTCTTCGAGTGCCAGATGCAGCAGTTGCCCTGGAGCCATCTACCATGAGGTGCCACTGTGGGTCCTGCTGGACAAAGATGTGACAATTAAGTTCTTTTTATGGATGTTCAGCTCTTCCCAGCCCAAACTCCTCTCCTCCTGCCCAGGAGACCATGTTTGTACCAAGGAGAGCATGCTCAGGCTTGGAACAGACAAAGCAGCAGCTGATCTTATATGAGTATGGAAACCAAAAATAGAAAAAAGACTGGGAGGGAAAGGGGGAATCCTGGAGCTATCCAGCAAAGGAGAGGAAGAGATAAATCCAAACCACTTACTGAGTAGTCTTGTGAGATTCTGCTGGGTGCTGGCTGGCCATGTGAGCCATGGTGCTGTCGGCCGACTTGAAGGCCTTGGGGCAGAAAGAACACTTGTGGAAGACTTCGCAGTGTTTCTCGTGGATGTGCACTTTGAGCATGGCGAGGGTCATGAAGACAACTCCACAATGGATGCACCTGCGGGAGGCACGGAAAAGAGCTGAGTTATAGCAACACCATCACTTCCATCACGCAAGGAAAGGACCAGGAAGCAACAACAAGGTGGCAGTAGGTCCTTGGTTGGTCTCTTACATACTAACGTGGAAGAGTCAAGGAGGAATATGATACACAAATTCTGGGCAGGACTCACAACCACATGTTAAGCAACAAGCAAACAAGATCTACAAAAGAAACCTTCAGAGACTAGAACAACCTCAAAAATAAGGAAGATGTGGTCGAGCAGAATGTCAGCCCTGTACCTGTGAAAGCCAATTCCAGCACAGGTACAAGTGAAGGATTACAGTAAAAGTACCTGGTGAGATCTCCAGGTATCAATAAGCAGCACCAGTTAGTCTCCAGTATAAAATAAACAGAGAAAGAATATCCAGCTAGGAAACCTTCAGCAACTGCTTCTCATGTCATCAAACTCTAGAAGATCATGACAGCAAAGATACTGAAAACAGCACCAGAAACACCCAGGGAACTGATTAAGCTCACTAAAATCATTAAGATACAGGTGCTGCCTAAGAAAGTGCTTATCTGGGAGAGCTGGGTGGGTGCTCTGGGAGGAGAGAGAAGGGGGAACAGAGGTCGCACACTGAGTCACAGGATCCCTTTTGTCAGCTGGAAACATGGCCAAGAGGAGTGCAGGGCCACCCTGCTGGTCCCAGCCTGCCTCTCCTCCCAATACACACCTGCAACAGGTCTTGCCTGATACTCCCACAAGATGGCAACAATCAGCAGCCTTACCGTGTTTAACTTTAATGCTCAACCCGAGATCTGCTGCCATGCTCCAACACTACAAGGGCACACGAGAGTGCAGACACCTGCCCTGAGCACACCAGCCACAGGGTTTAACCATACCATAGGTGCAGCTCTGCTGACCTGGGACCAGAATAGCCTCTCCTAAGAAGATTCCATCACAATGACAACAATGGATGTCTGCTTAAGCCAGCACTGCACGTGCTCCATTAGTGTGGAGGAGCTCAGCCAGGCAGTTCACAGACAGTGGGATGTATGAGACACACAGGGAACAATCCTCACCTCATAAAAACCTTTTTTCCTCTGCTCTGAGGGCTGCCCATGGTGCTGTCAGGTCTGTGTTTGGTGCAGATGGACCCCAGCTACCACATAACTGGAACAGCTCCAAGCCCATATCAAAAACAAACAAGCCGCTGGAACATCCTTCCCTCCCAACAAGCCTCCCAACAGCGTTTAGGAAACAAGCCCAGGCTTTGAAGTTACACTTCAAAAGATCATTAGGCAGAAGCCAGCCAGAAAGGAGCCAAATCCCCCCACTTAAAGAAAACACAAAAATGCTGTTTTCTTAGTGTTTGAGAGGGAAGCGGTGACAAAAGCCAGTGTCATCTTTGGGGAAGCATGAAAACATTCTGATGGGGCAGCTCTGCCTTCAAGCCTGATCCTCATCCACGTGAGACAAGGAGAGAGAGACTTTCTAGTACAGTAACACCAGGAACCATGTTATTATGGAAGAATAAATTCCCCAAGTATAAATGGAGGAACAAATGCTAATCCTGGCAGTAAGGAATGGCTGATACATGCAGGAATATACAACAGGCTCCTTCCACAAACACTCCCTGAACTACCAGGAGATGGTTCCGCATGACGCTTGGTTTTGGGAAGTACTTCATTAAGAATGAGGGACGAAATAAGCACTAACTCAGGGTCAAATGATCACAAGTTAATTTAATTTACAGCAAATGGAAGCTTAAACAACAGCCACTTAGTAATTAAGAATCCCAGTGCCAGAAGGACAAAGTTTGATAAAGTAAACTAATTAGCTGAACAAAGTGGATGCAAGATGTCAAGAGGCTTGCCATGTAATTCCTGCAAATTGCAAATTCTGCTATCATCCCCAGCACTCCCGGATCCCTCAGGGCAAGGAGCGGTGGCTAAAAGTCTTGGAAAGCATCCTGTGAGAGGAGATAAAGCTACAAGATGTTGTCTTAACCCTCTGAACGCTTCCTATGCCGTTCGCCTTCCAGCCCCTCAACTCTCCAAATGGCACCAAAGCAGGCAAATGAGTCCCAGATCAGTGGGGACAGCCGGAAGGGGCTTGGAAAAGGTGGGGAGGTGACACTTGGAGCCAAGAGGAAAGGACTGTTTAGGATAGACTTGCTGGATTCCATTTTTAACCACAGAAGCCTGTTCTCATTTTCAGTGCAATCATTAGCCATGACTCAACCCCAAACCAAACGACCATACCCCAAATTTAATTGAATGCACTGGGGTATTGGCAGAAAAGGAGACAGAATAAGGGCTTATCACAAAACCCAAACCAAACTGATGCACCAGAAATTCAAGAGAAACAGGAATATAAAGAGAAGCAACAAAAGTCAAGCTGATCCTGGGAGGGATTTACACAATTCCTCAGCTTTTCAGCTCTGCAAGTAACAAAAGTGAAAGGAAAGAAGTAAAGTCACTCAGTGACCACAGGACAGATACCACAGATTATCTAGGTATGGTTTTGCAACCAAAATGTCTCTCTTCTGATTTCAATAATGCCAATGCGATCAACCCTGCAGCAGAGACAGGCAGGGTCACAGGGATGGTACAGTCACAAGTTCACCTGTCTAGTGGACTCAGTTTTCCCAGATGAGCTTGAGCAGATGTGAATTAGAGGAGAAGTTAAAGAATTTCAGCTTCTAGAGAAGCTGGGCAGAGCTAAAAAATCTACAACTATCATTTGTGAGCTCTGCCTTGGTTTAGATCTTCATTAATGTTCCCTCATTAATGGCACAGAGATCAGGTATCTGCTAAGTGTATCTGTAGATAGATGGAAGCTCTTGTTGCTAGATTCCCAGGTGCCACTGTAATTCCAAAAACTGCACCAAACCCATGGATAATTTTCTATTCCATTCCCAAATTCTCCAGCTTTCCTCCTTTCCAGATTAACTCATTTTCAAACAGCCCAGTGTCGCAGCCATTTAATTTGTGATGGAATTAATTCTCTGTTGTGGGCTGGGCCTCCTCAAATCACATCCCACATTAAAAAACCTTATCTGTATATCATTAAACTCAGAATTGGTTTGTTATGTGCCTCTTGTCTTCACGACTGAAAGAAAAAGCCCCTGAAAACCTCAATGTGATTTCAGACTAAACCAAACAGTGAAGGCTTCCTGAATTCGCAGACATCTTAAAAGAACAGCTCCAAGGGCAGAAATTGCCCTGTTCATTTAAAATCTTAAAGTATTTAATGGCAATCAAGAGAAAAAACAGAACTGTAAGGGAACTCAAAAGATCTCAATCTCATCTCCCAAGCAAATCCTCATGTGTGAAGAGCTGTGCTGCAGCTGGGGTGATCTCAGCATGCCAAAGAGGGAAGGCTTGTAGGGAAAAGTAACATCGTATTAGAGCAAACAATTTGGTTGGAGAAAAGACACTGCACCACATCCAGGACCTTGGGGGTCTTCCTCCACCTGTCTCAGCTCATGAGAAGTGTCTGGAGATGCAGAGGCATAGAAGGAAATAATCTAAGCCCTTGCCATGAAGGCACACATCTTCAGTCCTTACAACAGACATAAATATAAATTCAAGCCTTAAGGAGATTTAGAGGATTAAGATCTGCAATCTTTTTGCTGTAAATATCAATCCTGAGACACCCGACTGCAACTTGAATTCCATACAAGTGCCTTTCAGCTCAAAGATGCCAAGAAACAATTTCTGCTCTCAGAAACCTCCCTGAAATCAGTTAGTGATTCCCACTGCAAATGTTTTTTGTCATGTAGAAAAGCACACCAGGCCCAGGCTACATCCACTTTTGTTAGAATCACAGAATGGTCTGGGTTGGACCTTAAAGCAAATCCAGTTCCCACCCCTTGCCATGGACAGGGACACCTTCCACTATACCAGGTTGCTCCAAGCCCCATCCAACCTGGACTTGGACACTTCTAGAGATGGGTGCCTTGGTTTTGGCTGGAACAGAGTTAATTTATTCTCAGTAGCTGGTACACTGCTGTGTTGTGGATTCAGAATGAGAATAATGTTGATAACACACTGATGTTTTGGTTTTTGCTAAGTAGTGTTTATCCTACGTCATGGACTTTTTTAGTGAGTCTCCTGCTCTGCCAGTGAGAAAGGACACAAGAAACTGCGAGGGAGCAGAGCCCGGACAGGGACAGCCACAACTTTACCACCACCACCACTTTCCGAAGCCGTAAGTCCCAGCTTGGCAGAGGCCCTGTGGGGCTGCACACACCTGAAGCCGACTTTGCGGGAGTAGTGCAGGCAGTTCTCCTTGACGTGGGTTTGGAAGTAGGCTGAGCGGCACACAGCCCCGCACTCTGGGCAGCAGTACGGAGACTTGTGCGCATGGATCCTCTGGTGGGCACAGAAACTGCACTGGTTGGGCAGCATCATCTGGCACACTTGACACGTCTGAGGAGAGAAAGGTTATATTAGCTATAATTCTCTACTTGGGGCTTCCCCCCCCCGCCCCCCTCCACATTCACCCCAGAAAACTTTCATGTTTAGAGGCGGCTCCAGCACATTCTTTCAGCAACACCATTAACTCTACAAAGTTCTTTGGCTACTCTCCTTATCATCTTTTCCCAACAACCTCCACAGTTAGCCATTCCCAGTGACAATATCCATGTCCTCTGTGGTTTATTTCCTTTTTTTCCCATAAAAAAGGAAAATAACATCTTTCACCTCTGAGCTCTGATGACATTCCACTTGCTCAGCACTTTCATTTCCGCATTAAGAGAATTTCTTGACTTGAGCACGAGAGCACTTTTCTCAACAAGTCCCCACCCCGCACCAAACCAACCCAAAAAAGCAGAAAAACTCCATTACAGCCCAACTCCAAACCCCTGCTGCTGAAGGCAGTGCAGTCCTGATGCGCTCCTTCCCCAACGAAACCACTGCTGTGTCTCTTGCAAAATTTCTTTGGATCAGATGAAACTGGAACTTTCAAAGACCACAAACTATATGTGTGTCCCTTACAGAAACCTCTTGATGACTAGAAATGATGCAAAGACTCTTTCTCTCCCTGTTTTATTCTTCATGAAATCCACTTTTCCCCACATATTTACTATCAAAACCATTTTGCAGAAGCATCATTTACTTGACATGTAAAGTTTTTCATGTGGATGTATCATCCCACTTTCATCAGCTGTCAAACCTCTGCTCCCTTTCACGGGTGTCTTGACTCTTTGTACTCCTTCAAAGCCCAGAAGCAGCTACTTATCCTCTGCAGGACACACATTACTGAATGTTTGAGCAGGAGTAGACATCAGCCCACCCTGAGCCCTCCAGGAGCCCAAACTCTCTTCAGATATTAATAATCCTGCACAAAATCACTCCTATAGCTTCAAAATGAACTACAGCAAGCAGCTAATTACAGATTATCAAATCAGGTAATTTAACTAAATCATTTCTGTGGACTTCACTGCTGATAGCCAGGGCAGAAATCTGGGACAGAAGCCCCGGAATCTGACAGAGAAAATAAAATTAATGGCCAACTGTCTTTTCTGTATCATTGCTATTTCATACAGCATCTCTGTGATGCTCCACAACATAACATCCATCAGGGAACTGTCAAAATCACTGCAGGCAAGAGAAAGCATCACTTATAATAAAACGCAAAGCTATGACAAACCTGAAAGGTTCATGGGGCAGAAGGGAATTATTGAAGGTGGAAACTGCAGAAATTGCCAAATGCATCAAAAGCTACAGACACATGACCTGGGATGTGTTGCAACTTAAGTTCAGAGGAGAAAAGCCTTCCCCAGGAAGGAGAGAAAGGAGTGGAAGAAACCATGCGGTAGAACCCCCATGCACAAACCCAAACGCAATTCAAGGAAACTCAAGAGCATTTCAGATGCTGCAGAAGTCCCCTAATTTCAGCAAAGAAAAACAGTGCTACTGAGCCATGGGAAATGGGAGAATAGGAACTAGAAAAGTCTCCAGGACCTCTCCGTGAAGAGCTGAGCAGGACCTCCAACACACTCTCAAATCCCCAAGTAAGAACTACAGGAAGAAATTAATGTTTGGGGCAGTTTTATTGTTTTATGATTTTTTTCTAACTGGCTTGAGATTAACAATTTAAAATTTATCTCCATGGTGCTGTTAAAACAGGGCTTCTCTTGCTGTGGTCCCAACTAGTGTTTAAGGCAGACTCAGCACAACCACAGTCTGAAAGCACCTTTGCCCTTGTAGCTCAGCAAGAAGCACTCTCCATATCCTGCCTTGTCAAAGTCAATTCAGTTTCGATTTTAAGTCAATTTGAGGCTCACCTCTTCCTCCCCAGCATGTCATACCCACTGCTCCCAAAATCAATCAGCACACATTAAAAACTTGAATTTTCACTGCTCTGCATGTGCTCGTGCCAGATCTAAAATATGCCAAAACCAGTATTTGATGAGCTCCAGCCTGGCCTCTGCTGCCTGGGGATGTGCAGAGGAGCAGTGAGCAGGAAAGGCTCTGCGGGGACCAAAAATATGCTAATGCAGGGCTGAAGAGTTTGAGGAGTGCTACAAGAGTCATCAAAACTGTGGTTACATCCTTGAGGCTTGGCAGGAAGCTGCCAGAGAGTGCGGACACACAACAGGGAAATAAAAAGCAAGACTTGGTGACGATAAGGCTAAATGAATTCATTGCTCCTGCAGATGCCAGGGAAGAAGCTGGAAGGATTCCCATGCTGACACCACACTCTGCAGGGGGACAAAAACCAGCCCAAGCCTCCGAGCTCGGATTGTTTCATGGAAGAGCCAAGAAGTTGCGGAGTAAACAGACAAAACGAAGAGCGATGAGTCACAAAGATGTATTAGTAAGAATAAGGAAAATTGTCATCCTTAGGTAGCATTAATTCTGGACTTGGGAAAAGTCAAGGCATCCTTCTGGCCTTACGGAGCCTTCTGGCCTTCATCCTTCTGGCCTTACGGAGCCTTTTGGGCTCTCCAGAGGAATCAGCAACCATGTAGGTGAGGATGATCTGAGCCGCAACAGGTTCAGGATACCTGGATTTCCAAAACAGTTTTGCATCACTGAAGGATTTTGAGTTAACTAAGCTCCGATTAAGCTTAAAGTTCTGAGGAAACTAAGCTAAGACAAGAAGGTTTTTGCTTGGGTAAGTAAGTAATAAGAAGAAACGAATGTCCTTTGATGGAGGAAGGTCCCAGGAAGTCCTGCTGGGATTTGGGCTCTTCAAAATAACCTCAAAGTATCTGGGAAAGTGAAACAGCAAACTTGATGATTAATTCTACTGAAACCAAAACCAGCACACTGACCCAATAACTCAGCAATTTACAGATAAGGGCTGACCACGAGGGCTACAAAAAGAACACAAAGGACTGAGTGACCAGGTAATAAAATGAATCAGCCAAGGAATAAAGTAGAGCTTGAAGAAAGTTCCAGGAAGAGAAGAAATTATAACTGGTATCTTTGTGCTCACTCTCATCCTTTTCCCAAGGAAGACACAAGGCCAGAAGGCCTGCCCAGGGTGAATCACAGGAAGCTCTGCTTACCCGTTTGACACCAGGAACCAACCTGCAGCTGTGTGTGGGCCTCCCCACCAAAGGCTTAGTCTTGGCGACAGTGTTTTTTACTTTTGCAACTCTTCTGCTTTGTAGAAGGAACTGTAACTTGGTCCCAGATGTCACATTTTTATCTCTCTCCTAGTTTTCCATGACTTTTCAAAGAAGTCTGGCAGCAATTTGAGACATTCATTAGTCAGTTATTTCTAAAGCATGTTACCAGGATAGGATTTTGAGTTGTGTAATGTCTGTGTTTTTCATATATTCCCATAGCCTACGCTTTAATCAAGAGTTATTTATTACAAGTTTTCTTTAATTCCGGTTTGCCTGCCACATTTCATTTGGGCTTTTCTTCAACAAGTCACATTCACACACACACAAATGCTCAGAAGCTCAGCCGTTTTGGAATACTTGAGTTGATTCCCGTTTTTACTTATTAGCTTCTTCGGAAAGGGAAAAAAACTAAGTATTCACTGAAACAGAGTGAAGGTTGAAAAAATACACTACTCAGAAAAAGTTTGTCTATTAAACCCAACCCTGTGGCCACAGAGGTGTTTGCAAGTCAGGGAATGTATAGTTAACACACAGCTTTGCTTTGGAAGGTGCCTGTGGAAGGCAAACTGGTTTCAGCGCAAGCAAGAAATGGTACATCAGTTTTAGTCTCGTTGCTGTAACAGATTTAAGTGATGGTGATGAAGTTCACGTCTACTTAAGAGCTGCCCCCAGAATACAAGGATCCTTCCTGATATGATCATCACAGAGTTCCAGTTAAAAACACTTGGGCACCAACCCTATGGCACAGGACCAGGGTTAGGAAAGAAAAGAAGAGTCATAAGCCAAATTATCTCTAAATTAAAAAAAGAATACTAAGGTCTCAGAGTGAAACAGTCAGAAGGGAACAGAAATCATATTTGCAGAATGTTATTGTTTTAAAGAGTACTTGTCCTTTACATATTCAAACCAAAAATCCCCTACCAGTGGTGTCCCAAAGCCCCAGTTCTTCCCAAATCCAGCCTTTTGTGAGCTTTAATTTTTCTGCTTCAGGCAGAGCTGCAGGAACAGCCAAGGAATCACAGATAGAGATTGGCAGGATCCTCCTGCTATAAAAAAATAATGACCAATTACTACTTAAAGCTAACCTTTAAGTTCACCTGAGCTCTCCCTTACGCCTGGCTGGGATCAGAGGCAGCAGCCTACAACCCTCAGCAGAGCTGCTCCAGCAGTGGTGATGTGCTGGCTCCGGCAGCACAGCCAGGCCCAACACCTTCCCCTCTGCGCTCTTCCCACATCCCAGCGGAATGACTATGTGGTGGGCCATTCTACAGCCAAGAGCCAGATGCTTGGAGGATGATTTTGACTGATTTCAATCATCTGGGTGACAGCACTGCTATACAATATTTCACCAGTGTGAGGAGAAGCAGCATGCAGAGAATTTCTTTTGCTGTCACTGTGATAACTGAAGTACACTCCTGGCCAGGCTCTCTCTAGATGAGTAAGCATCACTGCATTAACATGTTAATTTATAGATGAAAAATAACCCTACAACAGAAACTCAAGATTATTAATTTGAAGAAGAAAAACTTAGAACCCAACTGATACCCAAAATCAGTGCATTCAAGCTTCAGTGACAGCATACAGGTCAAGTCCAGTTGTAACACAGAGGTTTTATCCTAATAAACACTCTTAACAGCAGATACTGATATTTCCTTGGCTATAGTTATCTACTTTGTCAGCCTAAGATGCCAATGCCACTGAAGGAGTCTGCTTGACCTTCAGCCCAAGGACGTGACCACAACATACCCTTTAATCCCAAACTCCCATCCATCCATCCTCTCGTCTGATACCTTCAGCTCACTCTCCCTCATATCTATTCATCCTCAGACTCATCGTTGCATCCCACCTCCTCCCATCGACCTTGTTCTCCCTCATTTGTATCCCTGAACCTCATTAACTTCCCAACACTCCCAAACCCAGTGTCCTCCTCAGACCTTCACCAAGACCAACTCCTACACACTCACATCTAAATCATCCCAACACACCAGGATGCTTAAGCCTCAAAAAGGCACTCAACTAAAACCTTATCCCTGGAAACTAAGACTGTTCAAAAAACACAAAATCCATTTTTGTGTACATGGAAAAATCCCTGGTTAAAACATCACTGTAAATCTAGAAACTTGACAGCTTTAGGAAACAAAGTGGAATTGCAACAGCAAAAGCCACTAGCATCACAGATCTTATGACAATGTTGCATCAAATCAGCTTAATTCTGAATTTGCTCAGTCTGTAGCTCTTTTCTCTTTATGATCTCAGCTGTAATTTCAAGAATTTCAGTTTCCACATCTTTTCTTTCTGACCCGCTGTGCTGGGTTTACATGGCAAGGTTTTGGCAGCGGGGGGGGGTGCAAGGGTGGCCTCTGTGAGAAGACACTCAAAGCTGCCTCCAGGTTGGACAGAGCCAGCTCCATGATGGACTTATGGCTGGCCAAGGCTGAGCCCTTCAACAGCACCTCTGGGATAAAAGATTTAGGAAAGGGTAAAAGATGCTGTGCAGCAGGTGGGAGAGGAGTGAGAAGATGTGAGAGAAATAGCCCAGGTGCCAGAGATTCCCCTGCAAAACACAATTAATCCATGGTGACGCAGGTTGTGCCACTCTGACCCATGGAGGACCACAGAGGGTGTGCCCTGAAGGAGCTGCAGCCCTTGGACAGAGAGTCCATGCTGGAGCAGGTTTTCTGGTAGGACCTAGGACCCCATGGGGGACCCACACTGCTTCAGCCTGTTCCTGAAGGACTGCACCCCATGGAAAGGATACATTCCAGAGCAGATCCTGAAGAACTGCAGCCTGTGGCAAGGACTCATGCTGCAGCTCTTGGTGAAGGACTGTCTCCCATGGGAAGGACTCCACAATGGAGCAGGGGAAGAGTGTGAGGAGGAAGGCTGGGTGAGCACCTGGTTCCAACTAGAAATCTGAACTCTCACTTGCTAAAATGATCATATACTGGGTTAAGTGAGTCTTCACATCCCCACTTTCAAGTCACCAGTATGACCCCATAGGCACATGCTCCTTCTCTTTTCTTACGATGGCAAGATTAAAGGCCTCTGCTCTTCCCTCCACCCTGAACGGCTGATTCCTGTCAGTCAGAGGTGATGTCCATCTCACAGCCTCCAGCTCTGCCTCTTTCTTCTCACCTTGCACTTCTCAGTGCTTTGCATCCCATCAAAGACAGCACCACAGGTGTTCAAACATAAGCTTTGCTATGATCTTCACCAATTACTTTGCTTTTTCAGTGATTCCCTTCTTAGTTGATCCATCACTTACTTGCTCCCACTTCAGAAGGAAGATACACAGTAAACAGCTCCACTCATCCCTTCCAACAGCCTCTCCCATGCCCAATCCTTACCAGTAGGTTCTTGCTTCCTGGGATTTCATGACTGGTTTATGCTAAGCCAATGAATTCCTCCACCAAATGGGCAGTCCCAGAAGGGCTGAGGTTGGAAAGGACTTCCAGAGATCATCTGGGCATCCAACACCCCTGTTCAAGCAGGGCCACATAGAGCTGGTTGCACAGAACATGACCAGATGGCTTTCGAACACCCTCCAAGGATAGAGCCTCCACATCCTCCTTGGGCAACCTGTGCCAGTGCCAAGGCTGCCTTTGGCCTTCACACTTCCAGTGAGCTCTTCCTTGCTGGTGAGTATGAGGTCCAGCTGAGCACCTGTCACTGGCTTTCCTGTTGGAATCACTTGGCTCAGGACATGATCATCACGAGGCTGCCCAGGAACCCTGCCAGGTTGTCCCACTAGCACAGATGAGGATAGCTGATGTCCCCCATGGATCAGAGTCCGTGAATGTGAGGTCTGTATGTAGCCTCACTCACTGTTCTTCCAGGTCAGGTGGCCTGCAGCAGACACCCACTACAATGTCACCCATATCTTCAACCCCGATCCAGAAGCTCTCAGTTGGCTGTTCCCCTATCCCCCCGGCAGACCTCCAGGCACTCCAGCTGCTGCCTCACAGACAGGACAATCCCCCTCTTCCTTGTCTTCCTGGCCTGTCCTTCCCAAAGAGCCCGTGTTCCTCCATCACAACACTCCAGTCATGTAACACATCCCATCACCTCCCTGTGATGCCAGCGTGACCGGAGTCCTGAGACAGCACACGGATCATGGAATGGTTTGGGTTGGAAGGGACCTTAAAGCTCATCTTATTCCACACCCTGCCATGAGCAGGGATACCTTCCACTAGACCAGGCTGCTCCAGGCCCGGCCTTGAACACTTCCAGGGATGAGGGAGTCACAATGTCTCTGGTTCTCCAGTTCTTTGCATTTATTCCCCATGGTGTGTGCATCAGCATTAGACACTTGAGAGGCATGATTGAGCAGACCACCACCACCAGGGCTCTCATGGCCCTGCTCATCTCCCCAGAGCTCTGCAGTCACTTTTGATACTCTACAGGTTGCCTGGGGCAGCACCATTGGTGACTACACGGAAGAAGAATGTGGGAGCAGGATTCTTCCTGTTGGTGCCAGCACATACCAGCTTCCAGCCTCAGTTCCCATCCTCCCCAAGACTGCCTCTGTCCCAGCTGTTCCCTCCTCCTCGCTCTCAGGCATGTCCTGGCCCCCAGTTCACACCCCTGCTCCTTCTTCTCTTCCCCCAGCTGCTCCCAGTCCCCGGGGGCTAAAGAAGCACCAGGGCCAGGCGGGCAGGCGTGGGTGGGGGAGGAGGAGATGGTGGGATTGTTGCCTCGAGGCAACAGATCACACACCGATTTAAGCAGACCATGGAACCGCACCCACCCCGGCTTTTCTTCCTCCCCAGCCTCTCCTCCTCCTCACCCCATGCTCTGGTGTGGCCTCGGGGTGCAGGCTCTGCTCTCCTGCCACTCATCCCTTTGTCTGTGCTCCCAGCGATCCTTGCCTGGAGCTCCGTTCCCCCAACATGCTTTCAATCATAACATCTTCCATCCCTTTTCTTTTACAAAATCCACTGGGAAAATTTCCATATAAAACAAAATCCATCCTCACTTGTACCTAAGGACTGCATTAATCACCCTTGGTTTGGGAGAGGGAAAAAGCAGTGCTTTATGGGGCCAAGGGAATTTTTTGTTGATTTTCAACTCTCTTGTTTTCTAAATTAAAACACAAACTTGGGAGGGGGGGAAGGAAGAGAAAAATAGCAAAAATACAGCTGCTGCCTTTCTTTTTTGCTGCTGGGAAATTACCAGGGCAGCATGTGGTCCTACTAGCTAGTGTCAAGTTTTAGCCATTAAATAATAAAGCATTGATTTAAAAGGGGAAGGAAGCAGAAAAAGGCAGCAATAAAATTGCTTTTAAATAACTCCAGTGTAGGTGGTGTGTAAACAGGATACGTCACAACTCATTGAAAAATTCTTACTGGACAAAAAAAAAGAGAGAAAAGAACAAGGAAAAAAGGAGGGAGAACAAAAGCACAAAAAAAAAAAAAAAAGTTCAAGAAAATTCCGAGGTCCTTAGCTTATATTTTGCACTTTGAGTTTCTTAGCTACCTCGGTGAATTCTGGGTGGTCAAGGCAAAAAAGAAAGGGGAAAAAAAAAAAAGAATTAAACATCTCTGGTTACCAGTAGATGGACAATTATGCCCAAGAGGGTCAGGAAGTACTTTGAATTCTTGCACATGTTATTGTGCACTGGTCTGTCCTTGCCCAGAAAACAAAAAGGCTCCGTCTCAAAACCAGCTTGTGTCTTTTGTTCCGTTACTTCTGCTGCAAACCTCTTCCAGAATTCGCTCCTCTGATGATTACAGATTGTCCTCTAATTTTCAGTGCAAATCTATTTCGGTCTGTTCTTGCAGCATTGCTGCCCCTAAATTTAAATGGTCCTTTCTACAAACAACACACCAGATTACAGGGCAAGAGAGGATAAAGAGGACAAAAAGCACATCCAAAATGCAGGCACCAGGACCTGCATGGGCTTTGTTCCCTTCTGGTAATTTGAGCCCTGAAAACGCTAAAAAACCCCTGCCTGATGCTGATGAACTGCCCAGGGTGATCCCTGAGAGTACAGGAAGTGCTTCTTTTTGGCAGATTCAGCTTCTGGTGGAAAAAAAGTGCCACTACCCTCATCTTAATCCTTTGTCTGCTTCAGTGCTGAAGGAGACCCACCCTCATTTACCAGGCCTTTGCTAAGCTAAACTCATAATGGGTTTTCCATTTCCCCACAAGAGATCATCTTTCCACTTCTCTGGTCGTTCTTCCTTCACTTATTCCTGTCTATCCTGATAAACACAAACAGTACGCTCCTCTCCATCTCAAGGGCAGCAAGAGGGAGCATTACCACAGCCCTGCCTGGTGCCGCATGTTGACTTAAATCCCCTGCACAATTGTCACCTTGGTCATAAAGGGACTTCTCATGACCAAACATCCTGCTTTTGGTGGCTTTTCATCCCATTCCTACTCAGTCTTCAAGATCACCTAGGTCCTCCTGTAAAATATTCCCAATTTTCCATGACTTCTTACTTTGTTGGTTTGGTTCAGCAAATTTTTCTACACATTCAGCCTCCAAGGTCCTTAACACAAACATTAACTGCAGAGGTACCTCAAGCCATTCCTCAGGAGATCTCACAAGAACCTGATCTCAGCTACAGTTATTTCCCAGATTTTACCTGATTCTGCTCCACTCTCCTAATCCAACTTCTTCATTGCCCACACAGCACTCTAACACCCATTCTCACTGAACATCAAGAAGATGAGGATCTATTCATTTCTCTACTCCAAAAATATGTGTATCAGATTAATTTGGCATAAACTACAGCTATTTAAATATCTCCCCCCCCAAAATATCTTGCTCTAGAACACACCACCACTGTATCAGACCAAACAGACCTCAAGTTACACAAAACATCTGCCACCACCTTTTGAACATCTGGATGAGCATAATGCCTACATGCAGCACAGCTTCTGGTTTGAACAAAATCCAACCATACCAGCTATTCAAATTCCCATGCTGCTTCCTTCCTGCAGTTCAGCCATGGAAAAGCAGTACCTGGCTCCCATCGAGCACCTCAATTCACAAGCTTGCAAAAATTGCAGAATTGGCCTCACTAGTTGCCAAAAAAAAGGCAAAGTCACCGTGATTCGTTATGGTGACCCACTCAAAACATCCACCCAGTAAATCCAGTTCTTTCTGTTTCTGAAGTGGGTTATTCCAGTCTGTATCCTCCCTGTAAGATGCGGAGATGCCACCACGTTTGGCTGGGAGGAACTGCCCTCATCCTACACATATTCTGTACCAAAGTAAGCCAGGTAGGATTTCCCTGCTGTACTTTGACCAATTGCAAACATGTACATATTTAAAATACAACATAAGGTCAAGCTCTCAACCATTTTTCTAAACGGTCTTTCCACTCCACCTTCTCAATCACAGCATCATCCCCCTCTCTTCCTCCCATGCTCCAAATCTCCTCCTTTCCCTGCTGTCCAGACCACATCCCTATCTTTCTTCCTTCCTGCAACACAACTGTGACCCAGCCATGTTATTCTCATTTTGGCCACACCTAGGAAAGTCATTTACCCGGTATCTGTCCTATTAAGGGGGGATTTACCCAAAGCCATGCAGAAGTGTAACACCAAGTATTTCCCAAGCCACCAACCAGAACAAAGAGAAAACCCGACAACCCCCTTTTAAACAGCTCCAGGCAACATGAAAATGTCAAAGTAATTCACAAAGTCATGGCAAGAAATTCCAATTAAAGTGAGAAGTCTTAAGTATCAACATAGGATAAGTTTTCTTATGGAGCAGAGCCAGCTTAGGCTCTTCCCCCTCTTCAATCCAATCATTTCGGCCTCTTACCACAGTGTGCTCATCCTTCAGCTTCTAGGTAACTGAAAACATCCTACTGAAAAATAAGTCTCTTTCCTGCTATTTCTTTTCTCCATCAACCCTGTTGGATCAGCCCTTCCTTCTTAGCAAAGTGCCACGCCAGTGCCATATAAGGTCCAAAATGGTTTTGGAGTTAAAAGCACCATAACTGAGCACTTCAAAGCCTGTTCGGCCTCTCAAGTTATGGTCACATTGGATGTTCATGTTAATAATCCAGACTTGGTGTCATTTAACAGAAGCGCTTCCAAGAACACGGATCAAAAATCCACCTGGCCTATCTTCCATAGGTCAGGGGTCTCCACCTTCTAGTACAAAACCAGGTGCTGCGGGTAAATTGCTTTTACATGTTACCTTCAGCCAAAGACACTCTTCACATTATACATTCATCCACCCTTTCTAAGAATCCTCTTTTTTAGGGCTGATCTGGTACCAAACATCTGAATAGCCACAAACTAAAAGCTTTTGGCCTGATACAGTGGGGACCTGCCCTGATACTTCTTAACGCTCTTTAAAAGGCATGGGTTTACATGGAAAATATCTGTACTTCATTGTTTCTCAAGGATGCATGGCAAAGAGTTTGTGCCTGAATTCTGGGATTAAGGAAGAAATTTAAAAAATACTGAAAAATTTCCAAATGACCAGAGTTGCAATTTTTTGTTAGCTGTAAGAAACAATGACAATCCCTCTCCATACCGTCGTTTCAACACAGTGAGAAAGGCATCAGGTATGGAGGAAGAAATACACACTTTTTTTTGTTCAAATGCACAAAATTATGATAACCACCAGATAATCAGTCTCTTGAGATCTGGGGATATGATTCATGTCCCAGCTTGCTCACAACTATTAATACTACCTCTGCATCCCGATGGATCGTCCAGCCACAGCAGTGTGCTCTGGATCAAGCATCGGTACGTGACTGGTGTGTACTGTGGCTTTTTAATGAGATGTACCAGTAGATAAATGAACACCTTCTGTCCTGTGGACACTGGGATTTTCAACCACTACTGGGGGAACTCAAAGATGTTCACTACATCAGTGCCTTCCTCAGCAACACAGTTTCACAGTCAGAGAATTGCAGAAGGGTTTGGGTTGGAAGGGACCTTGATGATCCTCCAGTTCCATCCCCCTGCCACAGGCAGGGACACCTTCCACAATCCCAGGTTGCTCCAAACCCCATCCAACCTGGCCTTGAACACTTTCAGGGATGGGGCAGCCACAGTTTCTCTGGGTCCCACCATCCTCACAGGGAAGGCTTTCTTCTAACATTTCATTTCTACCCCTGTCCCACAAAACAAGTGTCCTGGCACAACTCTGGAGTTGGAAACCAGAGTTTTCAACCACTTCAAGCATCTAAGAAAGTTTTTGTGAAATCAGTCACTTGAACCTCTTCTACTCATACCAACATTCCTCTTTTTCCTGACCAAAATAGAAACAGTAACCCAAGGAATTAACGTCCTTAATGGAGAGCCAGGGTATCCATGGTACCACCTCAGGAGGGGGTTGGCCAGTTGCTGTTCTCCCATTCCAGGAGTTTACAATGCACATTCCAACACAGCTTTACCTATGGCCTTCCCACACCATGATTAATATCATTATTATGTTCATTAATACCAATATGCAAAACCTTCATCTCAGGCCTCATTACTGCTGGGGGCTACACAGGGTGTTATGCACATCAAACAAGGGATGACAAGGCCATCCACACCTTCTCTCCTGGACAGCTCAGAGAAGCAGGCACCCCTATGAAACCACCGAATTTCACCCACCCTTTTACCCTCTCAGCCCAGTGCCACCAGAACCCCTGGGTTCTGGTAGAAGGCACCAGGATGGTTTCCATCAGCTCCTGCTAAATCCAGAGGCACACAGTTACAGGCATATGGGCACAGAGCCTTATTTCCTTTAGAAATATAACAGCTTTATTGAAACAGATGTTCTGGGAACAGTACGGAGCGCCACCGAGCAGTCTGGAGGACAGCAGATATGGTGGAAAAGGACTCCCAGAGCAGTGCATGCATCCCGTGGAGTATTAGCATGGGAAGATCACACAGGGAGGAGATGGTTCCACAAGCACAAAAGTAGCCTCTTTTTCCAATGCTTCTGTTCAGAAAAATACTGCAAAAATAATCTCACATCTAGCAGAACAACTTGAAGTGAGAGGCTTAAACTCTATTCTTGGTTAAGTTACAGAATAAATTATTTGATTACAAGCTAAAAATACTTACTATCAGACATCTTTTCCCTCTTTAAGGAGCTCTTGAATTGATAATCGCACAACAGAAATAGGAAATACATTTTTAATGCCACTGATTAACATTTTAGCTCACTTTGGAGCACTCACTGTATCCCTTCTCCTGGAGGTTTTAATGCCAGACTGCTGACATTTCCTAAAAATGCATTATAGTTGAAAAATAAGTTGGGATGTTGACAGTGAGAGGTGCTCACTGGGCTGCCTCAGGCAAGAAAACTGATTACGTGGCCACACTGATCCCTTCTGGCCTTGCCAATTTTTATGACATCAAAACCATTCAGCCATAATCTATTTCTTTTTTTGTGGCTGACGAATTTAAGATAACAAAGCACCTAAATAGGACCACAGCAACCTCAATACTCCTTCAAGCCATTCAAGGAGCACAGGGAGGCTCTGGAGCGTGCAGGTGCTACAACATGCAGATACCCGGTCATCCCCCCAAAATGTTGGCACAGAGTCCTTGTTTGTGGAGCCCTTGCACTGGGGAGCCTGCCAGCTCTGCTGGCAGCCACACCAATCTGGAAAGCTTTCTCCCCCATCCAAAGAGATAAGGAGAAAGGATTCCTCCTCCTCTTCCAACTTGGGGTTGGTTAATACTTAAACAGGATTGACTGTGGCTTCCAAAATTAAAACCATAAACGAAGCGTATGGTCTTGGTACACACTGAAGACCATCTCCTCCCCTTCGTCTGGAGAATCCTATGCTGGAGTTGCTAAGGGGATTCCAAATCTCTGCCTGTACCTATAAGGGAGGTCCACCAAGGTGGTGGAGACCCGAGCAGGGCAGCACAGGAGGAAGGCAGGAAGCCATTAACAAGGCTTTGAACCCTCCTATGCAACCATGGTACCCACTCATCCCTCTGCCACCTCTGCAAAAATAGCCCAAACCAGCCTTCCACCCCATGAGCTGCAGGGCTCGGCTCTTGGACAGGCCCATCCCAACACACACCTGACCATGCTGCAGCAACAGCACCCGATGTGCAAAGCATTACATGGAAGGTTCTGGCACACATTCCAGGAAAGACAACATTAAAACTGTGCCAGATCTCCTCCAGCCATGCTTAAAGCACAAAAACCTGTTTCAGATAACGCTCTGCTGATCCTCCCCTACAGCACTTGTGCACACCTCATCCAAAAGATCTTTGATCTCCAGCAGCTTCCTTTGATACTCAAGGATCTCCACAGTCTCCTTACTATGCTCTTTTTACTAGCAAAGGGTAAAAAGAGGGCAAGCAAGCAACACTAAACATCTCTTCATGCGCACACGTCTGGCCTCATGTGCATCCCAAATCCTCCCCACAAGCACTTTTTTAGGCAAAGTGACTCATTTGCCACCACCATGCCTATTTTTTTCCCCTTCAGGACAATCTTTTTAAACTTGGAGAGATTTAACTAACAACATTAAAATGATGACTTACCAGTCTCTCATTATCTTCTGAGGTTCTCTGGTAATGAGCTGCTAAAGAAGCATAATCCTGCTCCTGCTTGTTACACTCCAAACACTTAAGTCCATGACGGATTAGCCTCTGTGGGTCTGGGTAGAGAGGCAAGGCTGCCTGAGTGTTTGCAGAAATCCCCACCCCACCTCCTGAAGCAGCACTGGACTTGGGTGGAGGAGAGGACGAGTGCAAAGTCTGAGGAGCCGAAGAGGCTGAAGAGCTTGTAGGAGAAAGTGAAAACATTTGGTCTATGGAAATTGGTTTCACGAGCAGCTGAGAACACTGCATGATAAATCCTTTGCTCTTGTGATCTCGTGCATGTTTAAGCAAGCTACACTTATTAAAAAAAAGGAGCATAGTTGAACACTGTGTGCACATGACTTCAATGTGAACACTTCGCCTACTATAGTGTTGAGTCAGGCTTTTCTCTAAGGCAAACGAGTCCCCACATTCCAGGCAACAATACCCAGAGGCAGGTAAATTAATACTGGTGTCAGGTGGAGGGCTGAGGTTCGGAGTATATATGGGCACCGGGCTGGCACTGTGCAGCACTTTGTGGAATGCCTCCATGACAACGGGAGCAGCTTTCTTGAGTTGGTGCACCAGCGGCACCGACATCTGTGTCACCTGAGGCTGGTTCCGCCTCTGCACCGACGACTTTGCCGTAACAGAAGCAGCAACACTGTGGGGGACCAAGTTGAGATTTGCCAAGTGTACGGCTTTGGGAAGAAGGCCGGAGGAGGTGGTGGCGTTGGACGGCTGCGTCACCGTACCCTGCTGCTGCCTCTTGACACCCACTTTTATGGCACCGCTGCCACAGTTTGGCAGTGGAGATAAGGACACAGTACATGTGCTGTTTGCAATATCCATTCTTATACTGTCTGAGTAAGGACTTGTTACGTTTGACAGCTGGATAGCCACAGCAGCCCCATTTTTGGTTGAATTCCTGCCAGCCTCACTATCCATAGCTGCACTAGTGTCAGGGGATGGGAAAGATTTGATAAACTCTTCAGCAGAGGAGGTTTCTGCAGGTGACTCTTCTGAAGATTTGCCCAACTCATCATTTTCTGGCAAAATTCTAGTTACAGTCCTTTTTATTTCACCAGAGGATGTCTTGATAGTCTTTATTCTAACTTTGGGAATAGCTGGCGGAGAGCCAGCTGCCATGGAAGGAGAGCCTTTCCCACTGCTGTCACTGCATACACTACGAGGACTCTCAGGCTGCTTGCTGGCCTTCCTGACCACCTCCAAGGGGCTTCGGGGACTCTTTGGTGACTTGGGCATTTTTGGACTTCCCTTTGTCCCATCTTTAAAAGGACCAGGTTCCTTGGTAAGATTTGGCTGATCGCCTTTTGGAATACATGCAACCTTTTTGGCCTGAAGAGCTACTAATGCTGCCACGCAGGATGACAATTTGGAATGAGTTGGCTTCAACCTCTGCCGAGGTGGGACTGATGAGGACACACTGAGCTCGGGCACAGACCCCTTACTGTCTCCTAAATTATTGCGAGGGAGGTCTCCAAACACCAAGCCTTCTCCGAGAAAGCTGTTGCTATCTACCAAGTCCTTGCCTGACTCCACAAACCTCTCCGCTGCTTTGTCCTGCTCTCTCCTGCTCATTTCCAGCCTATTCTCTGGCTGGCAGTGGATTTCCATCTTCTGTTCCTTTTTACAGTACTGATCAAACATGCTTAATTCAGGCTCTGGCACCTTCCTAAGATGATCCAGGACTGAAGCTCCTGTCGGTATATACATTGAAGGCGGTGGAAAATAGGGAGTTTGGGCATGTTTGGGTTTATCCCCAATACTGTTTTCTCTGAACGCGTCCTCTGGTTCAGGGCTGGAAATGGGGCTAAACTGACTAAATGTTGGCAAAGGCTCTGACTTGGACTGGTCCAGTTTATCAGAGTAACCTCTGGAGCTGTCACCATTAATAAAAGTTGACTCAAACTTGCCATAATTATGGACCAAAGCGTGAGCCTCTGCTGGCAGATCAGACCCACGAAACCCGTTGTGTAACAGACCGGTTCCAAGGTGATTCCCCTCCTTTTCTGCCTCAAAGGACTCTTGGCGACTCGTGTTCTTCACGATCACACTCACAACAGGCGCATCAGAGGGAGGCAGAGAGTGGGACAAGGACACGTTCTCATCCATGCACATTCCCGATGACTTCAGGTGATTCTCACTCTCCTCTCCAGCTGACGGGATGGTCTCTTTGGCATCCAGGCTAGTTGGGTCGGGGATGTCAAAAGCAGCCAAGAGGTCATCAAAGTCGGGGGTTTTCATGTCCCCCATGATGAAAGCTACGATTAAAAGCACAAGAAATGTTTTGTAAGGTACATTTCCTCCATGGACAAACTTTGTAGGACTCATTTGCATCAACATCTGTGACAAAAACCACAGCTGCCCAAAGGCCAGTTATGGGCAGAGCTGCTCCCAAGCAGCATGGCAGGAGACAGCATCCCCTTCTCCCGGGATCCCCAACAGCAGTGCTGGTACAAGCATGACCTTTTACACAACACCAACCTCATGCAGGGGACATCTTTTCAACATGTCAGGTGCATTACTACTTCAAAACCAGCCACTGTCACGAGCCTCAACAGAAAAGGTTCTGAATTACGTTAGTACAGCGGTTTTTGCTGTTTGGTTGGGGTTTCTGTAGAGCTAACTGCTGCAGATCTCTCAACAGATTCTCACATCTGAAGAACTCAGTCGTCCTTCAAGGAAGAAAGGCAGGAGCAAACAGGCACCCCAGGAGAAACAGGCCTGAAAAGTGAGATGACTCCCTACCCTGAGCAATTTAAATAATAGAAGTCTTCAGTAAATATTTCAATACTGCAGGTCCAAGCAGGGTTATTTGAAACAGGGGCAATCCTTAATTAGGTAACCATGTGAGGCAAAACTGCCCAAAGACAGAATAAAGGACTGTATCCAAATCAGCATAAAAATGGTGTTCCCAGCCAACAGTCTCTTCCTAAGCCCTCCAGAAGGAAAGTGGGGACTTGGACACTCAACACTGTGACCTACGACAGCAACAATCAGCTCTGATGAGATGCATAATGAAGACTGACAGCACAGTCACTCAAACATTTGTGTTCACTAATGTCAGGGATACTGGGTTTCCTGTGTTAAATCAAAATATTTTCAAGTTGGTGCAATATAGAGACTTCCCACCCATTTAACATGCTTTCCATTTAAAGCCCAAATGTATGTGCATTGATATATGCTCTACGTAGGGGAGGGGAAAAAAAACCCCAAAGAGTGTCAACAAAACTATCAGGGCACCAGTTCCTGCTTGGCAAGGAGCACCCACAGGCAAGGTAAGTCCTGCCACGCTCACTTGACTTGGGCTGCAACAGCTGCCAAAGCCAGCGGCAACAGAGGGAGACAGAGAGGGTGGCAGGATTCCAGGAGAAGGGGGAAGAGCTGGGAGCAGAGGTGCAGGCAAAGAGGAGGACCGTGGGACAAGACAGAGGAAGAGAGAAACCGTCTGATGCCTTCCCAAAAGGTGCCTGATTTAAGGGTGTTCTCATTATTTATGGTTGGGTTCAAAAGTTCATCAAGCGTCACATACAAACCAAACAAAGCTCAACCCTTCTGGCCAGGCTGCTGGAATGGGGAACAACTCCCCGGCCAGGAGAAATCACTTCAGCCTGGAACACAAGGACACAGTGGTCTTTGAGCCTTAGCTCAGCCATGCCTCCAGACAAGTCCCAGAGGTGCTGCTTCAGTTAATCTACTGCAAAACACTCTGCAGAGATTTACTTGGCTTAAGACTGGCTTGCTATAGCTGAGCTTAAACTCTTTCTTAAATTAAACCACAAACATGAATGTCCACAGAGGGCTGTGCAAGAATTTACAGTCACATCCCTCAAGGAAGCGCAGCTGGGTGTGACGTCCCTGGAAGCCCAGATTATCACACGCTCCACATCCCCAGCACCCGATAAGGACTTTGGGAACATCACAGATTACTGCAGTTGGCAGAGGCATGGACCTGAAACTTCCCTTCCTTTGGGTGGGAAATCTTGTGCCAGCTGGGAGAGAGCTAGGCACCATGTAGCTCCCAAAATTTCTGGCACACAGATCCTTCCGCAAGGAAGACACTTCATCCTTAACCTGGCACGCTTGAGTTTTATACAGAGAAAAATGAGCCTGCCAATCACTCCTGACTTTCCCCTTCCCACTCTGGAACACCTCTCCACCACTTCAGGCAAGGGTGTTTTAAAATCCGAGACAAAATAAATCCCAGGTATCTGCAGTATCCCAAAATATCCTTTTCTTGGAACAAACCTTGCATTTTCAGAAGCTTTGTGTATATCTTTGAGTTCTGTAAAAGGTCAATTTACTCTCTTTTGCTACCACGAGAGCACAAGTCTCTACACTAGTATTTCTCCACAAAATTGCATCTTAAACTTGTCATACACAAAGCTACAATTTCTCAAAATAAAGCAAAATTTGAACCAGATTTTAGAAAATATGCATCAATAGAAGTGACTTTTAAATGACATAACTTTAAAATTTTTACTTAACATCATTTATCTCTGTTCACAGACAACAAACAGAAAAAAGATATTAAAGGAAATTATGTAAACTAGCTTGTGAGGAAAGCTGAAAGTAAAGGCCTTTGTCCTTACTCCATCCTTCTTGTGCAAAGGACTTAAACCCCAAGCTTGGAATCTAATGAAACATTGAGGTTGAGATTCGCAAAGCAGTAGAAGAGGTGAATAAAATGAGCGAAGAAGGACTTATGGAGTAGATCGTGTATCTCAATGGAGGACTTATGGAGTAGAACGTGTATCTCAGACCTGATCTCATGTGCAAACCCAATCTCATGTTTCTCCACAGCTAAGGAAACCTAGAAGGCTCCAAGCTATCCAAAAAAACCCTGAGGAAGGATGTGAAACCTGAGGGCCTTGTGTCATGGATCAGCTTCCAAGTCGGGGACAGGCACCATAGGACCCGCATCCCACACTTGCCCCATACAAACCTTTAGCTAGCGGTGCTATTCCCAGGGACTTTTGGAGATTGGAAGCAGATGCTCTGCAGCTCCCAAACCAGTGTGTACCATACTGTTCAGGAAAGAGGTTTGAGATTGCCACCTGGTAGGAAAGCATGAAAAGCCAATTACACCAAGCAAAGTAATCACAGAATGACTTGGGTTGGAAGGGACCTTGAAGACCACCTAGCTCCAACCCCCCTGCTGTGGGAGATTATTTATCATGAACATTATCACTAATAAATACTGATAATTCTCCAAAACAGCAGTGTACAAGGGAAAACAGTGCCAAGGGCTGCTCACATGGGGCTGGTGTCTCCGGGAAGGGATGCAGGGACTGCCTGCCGCGGGAATCCCTTGGGAAGGGATCCCTGGATATCCCTGGATAGCGGGAGCCGGGGAGCGGAGGGAGGGCCGGGGAAGGGGGCAGCGGCCGCGCAGGGGCTGTCAGGGCTGCGGGGAGGGGATGGGCACGGGGCAGCCGCAGCGGGCCGAGGGTTAAACCGGAGGGGCGGCTCAGTGGCAGGCGGGACCCGGGGCTGTAACACCCGTGAAAGTTTCAGGAGCCCGGTGCGGCTCTCGGTGCGAGCGGGACCGCGGGGGGCTCGCCCGGCCCGCGGCACCCCCGCAGCGGCACCGGCCCACGCCGTCCCCACCCGAGACAAAGGCTCGGCCCCGCCGCCCCCCGCGCTGACAGCCC
>VZRE01003682.1:681639-717102 GCA_013396775.1 Cephalopterus ornatus
CCCCCCCCACCGCCGCCCCCGCCTCAAGGAGGGTCCTGACAGAGGCCTCACGCCGCCGGGCCCCGCGCTCCCGCTTCTCTGAGGTTTCCTCGCCCAAAACCTGCCCCGAGAACGGCTCAGTCACCGCTCTCTGTCTTTAACTCCTTCGTCGTTGTGTCCCTGGTGCGGTTTGCCCGCAGTTGCACTGGTTGACCCGTGTCCCAGAGCGAGGATGTGGGGAGCTCCAGCCTCACCCCGATCCCTGCGGAGGTGACGGAGCCAGTAACGCCGGGGGCCGTTTCCAAACAGCACGGACAGGGAGATGTCTGGGATCAGTCGGCGAGGGTTACAAAGGGCTTCAATCCCTGATGACCTGATGCCTTCTGCATCGAAATTACTAAAATGGTAGATTTAGATTCGAGATTACAGAGAAATTATTCCCTGTGAGGGTGGTGAGGCCCTGGCACAGGTTGCTCATAGAAGCTGTGGCTGTCCCAACCCTGGAGTGTCCAAGGCCAGGTTGGACAGGGCTTGGAGAAACCTGGTCTGGTGGAAGGTGTCCCTGCTCATGGCAAGGGGAGAAATGAGATGACTTTTGAGTTCCCTTTCAACCCAAACCATTCTATGATTCTATGACAAGCTTGGGGGATGAGACAGATAATGTTTATCCTCCAACCATGTCCCCTTTTGGGGAGAGACATGGACATACTGAGTCCAGCAAAGAGCCACGAGGACGATAAAGGTGCTGATGATAAAGGGGTTGAAGCATCTCTTGTATGACTAAGGGCTGAATGACCTTGGACTGTTCATCCTGGGCTAGAGCAGGCTCAAAAGAGGCTCATCCACGTCTATAAGAACCTGCAGGGAGGGTGCAGAGAGAATGGAGCCAGGCTCTTCCCAGTGGTGCCCAGGGCCAGCACTGGAGCCCACCCACTGATACACATGAAGAACACTTTTGCCCTGCGAGGGTGACCAAACACTGGCACAGGTTGCTTGGAAAGGCTGTGGAGTCTTCATCCTTGGAGACATTCAAAAGCAGTCTGGATTTTCTGAGCAACCAGCTTTAGGTGGCCCTGCTTAAGGCTGGACCAAATAACCTCAGAAGGTCTCTTCCAACCTCAACTACTCTGCAGGGCTTTGAAGCATTTTGTATCCAGGTGTTAATATGTCACTCTCCCATCGTAATAAATAAACAGTATTTCTCAAGATTTTCTTTCCTGTGTCCTGGCATTTTAACCACCTACCCCTGGTACTGGGTGTACAGCATTGCTCACACTGCATTTATTTCTCATCTGGTTAAATAATTATTCTTTTATTTGTCATCAAACCCATGGGCAATAAAATCCTTTTTTCTAACTGACACATCTAGCTTCACATCTTTGATTTCTAAATCAGTGTCATCACCCTTCTCCTTTTGGACGCTGATAGCCACTTTCTCCAAACCAGCAAAAGCACAAAGGGAGTCACAAAAAGGAAACATTTTCAATATCGCAACTGTTAACCTGTAATTTTAGCACATCTCTATGAAAAGCTCTTAAGTTGTATCTAGTAAGACAGCTGACATTTGTTACACAATTTCTAAGAGCTGTCACAGTCCTGAACAAGTTATGGCTTGCAGGAAAGCTGTGGTAATTTGAAGGATTGTGCTAATTAAGAAATATAATGCTAGTGGGAATTTAGCTCCATCCCAGATGGCCAAGAAGGAGAGGCAGCCCTGGAGTGGCTGGGGTCCCTTCCTCAAGACAACAGAGACACAAAATACACTGAGGAGAGTCTATATCCTTCTGCATCATCTAAAAATCAATTCCTTTTCTTATTTTTAGTTGAATGTGGTGACTTGACAATCTGGAAATAAAAAAATCTTTTTTTTTTTTTTTTAAGCTTAGATTTGTCTCTTTAGGCTTGTTTTATAAATGTTGTGGAATCCCCATCCCTGGAATTGTTCCAGGCCAGGCTGGATGGGGCTTGGAGCAACCTGGTCTAGTGGAAGGTGGCCAGGGGGGTGGAAGGAGATGGGTTTTAAGGTCACTTCTAACCTAAAGCACTGTGTGATTCTGTGCTTTGATGTGGAAAGGACAAAAGTCATGGGTCTAAGGAACTGATGTCCAGAGTGGTCTCCTGGAGCGGGAGCAGTGTCAGTGGGACCCCCTGTGCCCTGATGGCACCTCAGAGAGGGAAACCCCTGGATGAGATACTCTCAACGTCCAGCTACATCTGAGACCTTCACTTTCAGTTCTTAACCTGCTTGGAGTTGTTGGTGCTTGCTTTTTGGCTGGGGGAAAATGGTTCTTCCCAGGTGCTGGCTGTAGGCAGGTAGGCTGGCAAGGACGGTGAGACCCATTTTATTTACAGTACAAACATCAGGAAGTCTCCAGCGCTCGTGCCCAGGCAACTGTCCGTTTTCACATCAGCGATTCATTTGTTTCTGTCAGAGGTCAGTGTTAGAGGGAACTACCTTGAGCTGGTTGCAAAACTTGTGTGTTGCAAAACTATAATTAATGTTTCAGAAACTCCAGGAAGGTTTATTATTGGCAGGGTGAGAATGAATCCCCAGACACAAACATTCCTCTAACATAACAGCATAGCCTTCGGCGTTATCTACACACACAAAAAAGCCGTGTAACTTAAATCAGGGTAATTAATTACACAGATGTCTTCTATATACATTTAAAACCATTTACACTTATCACTTTGGCTGTTTGGTCTCCCTCACTGCCAGGGATGCCCTCTGCATTGCCCCAAACTGATTTTTCTCCCTCTTTTTCCCTATTGACTCAAAGATGGATAAGCTGATGCACCTCTTCAATGAAGATCCCTCTGTACTGATCCACCATGAACACGTAAAAACTTGCCTCTACTCCAAATTCATGCTCAAATCAGCTTGTAGTGGTTGTGGTACTCTCCTGCAACCATGGGAGCCCTGACCTTAAATTCCTGAGTCAAATCCAAGCCATGTATCTCAGCAAGTTTGTGAACAGGAATAAGTATACTAATGTGGCAAAATCCTATTGGAGAAGAACTGTTTCATGCCCCGATATGTTTCTAAATCCTACTTTTTGGAATTTGTTGGATTCCCAGATGTGATGAGATAGGCTGATTTCTTGCAGGGAAGTTGCAGTCAAACCCTGCTGAAGTGCCAAGGATGCACGTTGCCTGTATTATCACTAGCGCAATACCAAACCTGTTCTACTGCTTGACTGGAAAACTGGGCAAATAACTTCCAGACAGCCAGTTTTCTTCACCCATGAGAACTGCAGTCTCTGGTGCAGTACAGACACACTCCAAGGTCTGGGCAAGGACCCTTTGCGCAATCCTCTGCACCCCTGGGCTCTGTGTTGTTTTGCCCGAGTAGTGGTGACGCTTGTGAGTCTCTACATGATTGGTGAATATGAGCAGGGTTCACATTGCTGAACAGGAGCAGGATTCACAGTGCCTCTCTTCTTCTCCAGCTGCCTCCAAATGGACTCGCTCCCATGCTCCAGGCTATGGCAAGAGGACCTTCTCAAGATGCTCTCCTGCTGAGGCAATGTTTCATGTAGCTGCAGCCTCGGGCCTGCAGTGGCCAGGGGATGCTATGGTTTCCCCATGCATTTCCCAGGGTGACAAGGCTGCCTTCAGCTGTTCTTGCCTTTGTGCCTCCAGTTGCTCCCTGTGGTGGCAGTGGGGCAGCTCTGTGAACTGGAGATTACTGATCCAGGCTTGTAAACTTCTTCAGGGAAGAAATTAAATTTTGAATCATCTCTCATCACAGAATCGTATAATTGATTAGGCTGGAAAAGCCCTCTACGGCCTTCGAGTCCAACCATTAACACAGCACTGCAGTGTTCACCACTAAACCACATCCCTAAGTGCCACATCTACACATCTTTTAAATCCCTTCAGGGATGGTGACTCCACAACTGCCCTGGGCAGCCTGTTCCAATGCCTGATCACCCTTTCCATGAAGGTATTTTCCCTAATATCCAATCTAAACCTCCTCTGATGCAACTTGAGTCCATTTCCTCTCATCCTGTCCCTTGTTCCCTGGGAGTCCCCCCTGAGCCTCCTTTTCTCCAGGCTGAGTCCCCTCCAGCTCCCTCATCTGCTCCTCATCAGACTTCTGCTCCAGCCCCTTCCCCAGCTGAAGTGCCTTCCCTTCCCTTCTCTGGACATGCTGCAGCCCCTCAATGTTTTTCTTGTCATGAGAGGCCCAAAACAGACCGCAGGATTTGAGTTCAGCTTAGACCATAATCCCACAAATGGTTGTGTGGGTAAAAGTGAAGACTGTTGGCTCCCAGGTGGGATTCAGCCAGAGGAAGAACTGCTGGGGTAGGGAGACCAGTGGCATTGAGCCACATATGCCACATTGCTCCTGGAAACTCCCCTGAACTTTGCTAGAAAGTTTAACCAAAGCTTGAGGAAACTGCAAGAAGAGTTAATTTCGTGAAGGTTCTCTGTCTTGAATTGCCGGTAGCACCCTCCAAGCAATATCAGTGCAGTTGTATCTTAAAAAGCCTCCCCAGGAAAGCCTGAGAGAGTGCTTTGCACGCTCACAAAAAGAGGGATATAGGATTGCAGGTGGTGGCCAAGGTCGGTGTGTGGTGCAGGTATAACTGAGGGGCGAGAAGGATGTTTATCCCAACAGGAGGAACAGGCAGCCAACACGACCATGTCTGAAGGTAAGGTAGGAAAGAAGAGATGAGTAGGTGAAATCGCTCTGCATGTAAATTATCTCCCAGAGCAGTAGAGGCATTTAGAAGAATGTCTGGATGTATTTCCAGGTGTCAAACAAGGATTAAGGGCAAGGATTAAGGATTAAGTAGCCCCAAAACAAGATGTAGGACTGAAATCATGTACAGAAGCTAATTCCAGTGCTAGAGTAAGGATAAAATACATCAGAAATGAGGGCTTCTGGTGCACAGCCCCCTGACTGACCATGCCATTTCTGTCCCGGCCCATTCATATCTGAGCACCCTTGTTCTGCTCCTGGCTGTTGAAATTACCTCAGGCACTTTCCCAGGTGCTCACAGGAGCCCTGCTGATCCTTTCTGGAGTGCAGTGGAAAGGTCTCCAGTGGACTGTGAGGCATCTGAGCAATTTAATCTGCAGTGGGGTGGGTCCAGCCCCAGGCAGAGTGGCACATGTTGAGGCTTTATCCCACAGCCTGTGCTGAGGAGCAGGACCAGATTTTAAACTCTGCCCAATCTGGGGCAGAGGCTTTTCTTCATAACTAGGGACAAGAGGATAGCTAGCAACCAAAGGATTTGTCTTCTTGCTCTCCAAACACTGTGAATTCCTAGGAATCCCACGGGTGAGGCAAAAAAATTCTCTGTGTTTGATCTCTACCCTGTCTTACTAACACATTTGCATCAGGAGCTGGTATCCTCTGTGTGGTGCCCCAGTGTGTCCCCCCTGAGCAAATGTGTGCCAATGACTTTCTTTCCCTTCTTCTCCAGAACTTTTATTTTTTATCCCTAAAGGGACCTTGGGAATTCATACACGATATCTCACCTTGCTTTGTCCTTAAATTCAAACCTGGCTTTAACCAAGACAACTGGTGGTGTGTCTGTGTGTCCCAGAGGCTTTTCCTGCACTGTAAGACTGAGAAAGCTGAACTGGCCTCCACTCTGCCTTTGGTATTAAGTTGCCTTCACACTCCTATGTCCCTGGAAAAAAGAGCGGCCTCTGACTAGAGCTGGGCAGTAACTGAGGAATTACAGCCTGACAGGAACTGCAGGGCCTGTCAATGCCTGGTTCCCAAATCACATCTCCTTGGGAACAGGCAAATTTGGGCTACAAGTCAACAAAATATGGGAGCGTTCTGGCACCAAAAGGTTTATGGTTTAACAGTAGAGACTATCTCATCAGATGACTTTTTGGTAGAGATGACTGGGGTGTGGAGAAAGGAACAGAAAAACACTGTGTATCATCGAGTCATGAAATCACAGCGGGGTTTGGGTAGGAAGGGACCTTAAAGACCATCTTGTTCCAATCCCCTGCCATGGGCAGGGACACCTTCCACCAGACCAGATTGATCCAAATCCCATCAGGGCACAGGGTCTCATAAAAGGTGCAGGATGATGAATACTTTTTGTGCAAACCAAGCTTTGAGAGAAAGAGGAAGAAAGATAGGAAACTATAAGGGGATGTGACAAATGGGCTTTTCAAGAAAAAAACCCAAACAAACAATTTTAAGATTTGTTAAGGAGAAAATTCTTTTTATGCCTTAAAATTGCGAGGGACAGTGCTGAGAAAGCACTGTAATAGCACAGTCAAAAGTCATCTGAAAATGAAGTTTTCCATTGTGGGCCTCCGTTGACCCCATTAACTGTGGACATTAGAGCATTTTTGTGTCCTTTTTTATCCTGTCAGATATCCACAGGCCCTCAGTTACACTGGGCTATCACTCAGGACACTAAACAATGGGCTGCAGTAGCTCCAATGTTTCATGAAAAATGTTTAACTACAGGACAAACAAATGTCTCTGGCCTTCAAGAAACAATTTTCCAAAGGTTGAACTCATCTTGACTCACGGCAGAGCAGCAGAGAAATGTGCTCAGCACTCTCATTGCAGCAATGGGAAGCAGCAGCATTTCCTGGGAGGGAAAATCATGGAGAGGAGCCAGGAATGAATAAGCAGCCTTATTGCACTGTGGATTATAAAACCTCTTCCTGTGAAAGAGCTGAGTAGGGCTCATTAAAACATTGATGAAGACAAAGAGTAAAATTACAATGAGGTAGACAGAGTAAAATTATAACCTACAGCTCTCAGGTAGGAAGGAAACAGGTAATAAAGGAATTGGCCTATCTGGGTGCTAGCATGTCTAACCTTCTCCTGGAGCATCTTGCTATGTCATAGAATGTTCAGGAAAGAAATCTTTCCTAATATCCACTCCACACCTCCCGTGGTGCGACCTAAGGCCATTTCCTCTTGTCCTATTGCTGTGTGTCACGCTCCTAGAGAAGGATGTGCATCACACAAGGCCTTCAGGAAGAGCTTCTGCCAATGACACAGGGACTGTGTGTATCAGGGACAGTCCTTTTGATCTAGCCACTGAAGTGGCCTGAAGGAAACTGCTGGAGTTTGCTGCTGTGCTGGGGGTCTGCAAGATGTTTCCAAATGTCCTGCTGGAGGAGCTGAGACAGGCTGGCTGGGCTGATGTCAAAGGGAAGAGCATTAAGTAGGGACATGCTTTGTCTCATAAAGTGATAGGTATCTGTCACCCGAGGAGCTCCAGAGCCTGACAGGCACAGTACGCAGGCCACTGAGAAGGAACCTCCACTCTTCATCCCACACTGCCTTTGACTGGGAGCTCTCAAAAAAAAAAAATATTCCTCAAATGCCACTTGCATAGGAAAAGCAAACATCATCTGAATTCTTTTCCCTCTGTGTCCTTCACATGGTACCAAAGTGACCATCCAAACCAGACTCACAGGGAGCATGGCAAGCCCAGCCCCACACTCAAATCCTGTCCTGCAGACATGGCTGAGATCACTGCACAACCTGGGATGACCAGCTGTGTGCACCTCACACTGTGAAATCCCCCACTCTCGGAGGATTCAGATGGTCTCACTGAAACTAGGTGAGAAACCCAACCCTGCTGTCTAAATTTGCATAGCCAATGTGCATGAGAAACCCCCATCAGTAACAAGGACACTGGCCTCCTAAAGCAGCTGCTCTGTGCTGTCTCTGACCTCTCAGGCATCACCCTCCAGGGACAGCTGCAAAATAGCTTCAAAAAAGAGAATTACAACTTTCAGTAATGGGATGTGTAATTCGTATCTCCACTGAACGCCAGGGATGCACCAGCCTGCTCTGCCCCTGCTCTTATGTTCCACAAGCAGTGACAACCACCTCCTCTTTCTCTCTCCACTTGCTGTGAAAGATGTAATCCTTCTGTCCCAGCTAACCTGCCCTCTGCTCTCCAGGAACTTCTACCTTTCCCATAACTCAATCTATTAACACAATTAAACTATGCTTAGAAGAATTCTTCCCTGTGAGGGTGGTGAGGTCTTGGCACAAGTTGCCTAGAGCAGCTCTGGCTGCCCCATCCCTGGAAGTGTTCAAGGTCCAGTTGGATGGAATGTGGATGGAGTTCCCCACTGAGAAACAATTCTTTACTGATGTTTCTGGCGTTAGAAATGGTGACAGACTACCTTGGTGCCACCTTGGTGCTCTGCTTTGCTCTGGAAAGCAGAGAGGTTATCAGGCCACTACAAGCTCTGTGTACAACACTGGGGCTGTTTGGGACACAAGGTAATGGCTTAGTAAAAATTAAAGGCCAATAACAACCAAAAATCAGAGGAAAACACGGTTTTGGAAGGCCTTTCCCAGAGAGCAGAGCAAGTAGAGCATTGTGGTTATTTCTGTAGATTTCTCTGGCTCATGAACTGTGTTTCTCACCCAGCCTGTCACTCCTGCATGGTGCAGCAAAGGTCTGGAGGCTGCAAACAGGGGCCACAACACACCCTGAGCTCTTCAGGGGCACAGTGTGTGCTCACAGGTGCATCCTGGCACAGGCTCACAGGCAGGGGCCTGGAAGAAAGGACAGCAGCACCCAGAACCTCAGAGGTGCACTAGTGCACTCCAGTGCAGATACTGCTGCACAGACACACCACAGGAGCTTGTTGGACCCGTGGGTGCAGCTCCCTGACCCTCACACTGCAAAATGCACAAGGGCACATATGTAGGGGGATCAAACCCTTGCCAGGCTCCCACGCCAGGCTCTGAGTCACCAACAAGCCACATTCAGGTTCTCCCAAGACGCAGCAGTGGTCCTCCTCCTTTCAGAGAGACAACATCCAGCAGTTTTGGACTTGCCCAAGCTCAGGCAAGGCACTGGCAAATCTCAGTCAGGCCAAATTTTGCCAGGGTTATCTTTTCTTTATGTTCTTCCACATTGCAACAATGATAATGAGCAGCTCTGATGAGAGAGCAGCTTCAGCTCTATGGTCCACTTCCTTGGCTGGACCAGGAGGTCCATGGCCAAGCAGATGAGAAAAAAATCCTTCTCTCATCCCATCAGTCTCCCAACAAATGGAAGGGGTGAGCTGGAGGGATTTCTAAGCAGTTCTCCTCCACCACCCCAGCTCTCCTCCAGACTCCTAATATTACAAGCACATTTACATTCCCTGGGATGTTTCCCCCAAAAAGCAGCCCAAGGACTCCCTAAGTGAGCACCTGAAAATATGCAGAGGCCTCAGATACCTGGAGATAAAAGCAGTCATTAAAAAGGCATAAACAAAGGGCATCGTGATTGTTTTGCCACATCTCCAGACTTGAGAGGAGGCTGAAATAACCTTTACATTATCCCATTAGCATTTTCTAGTGAAAACAACGGCATTTTAGGAGGCAGAACAATGTCTTTTCTTATCATCCAGAAAGGTCAAAGGTATTTATCTGATTTAATATTTTATAATTGATATTAAGTGACACACAAGAATAAGGGAGGCAGGGAGGTGACACAGCAGAAGCTGCCCTCTGCTCTTCTAGTAATGTCTGGGCTGGGCAGGAGCCAGGTCTGGGAGCAACACTCCTTGTCCATCAGCTCTACAGAAAAGAGGACTTCCTGTCGTGCCTTGCTGTGGTGAGGACCCCAGATGCCAAGGCCTCCACGCTCCACACAATGCTACCACTTGACCCTATTTCAGCGGCACATCTGCAGGAGCTGACGTTGCAACCAGTGCAGTCCAGGGGATGAAACACCTCAGAGAATCACAGAATCATTCAAGTTGTAAAAGCCCTCTAAAATCGAAGTTCAACCATTAACTGAGCACTGAGAAGGCCAGCACTAACCCACATCCCCAAGTGCCACATATAAATATCTTTTGAACGCTTTCAGGGATTGTGACTCCACCACTACCCTGGGCAGCCTGTTCCAATGCCTGACCACCCTTTCCAAGAAAATATTATCCCTAATAGTCAACCTAGACCTCCCCTGACACAACTTAAGGCCATTTCCTCTTGTCCTGTCCCTTGTTCCCTGGGAGCAGAGCCTGACCCCTACTTGGCTCCCCCCTCCTGTCAGGGAGTTGCAGAGAGCAAGAAGGTCCACCCTGAGCCTCCTTTTCTCCAGGCTGAGACACCCCAGCTCCCTCACCTGCTCTTCATCAGACTTGTGCTCCAGACCCTTTCCCAGCTCCCTTCCCTTCTCTGGACACACTCCAGCACCTCAATGTCTTTCCTGGAGTGAGGAACTTCATGTCATGAGTGTATCTCCATCCTGCCTGTCCTCTGTCCTTCGCCTGGTTGGGCAGGATGGTGGCACAGTCCTGGCCAAACTGCTGCATCCTCCATAGTGGGAAGGAGTGAGACAAAACCTCTGTGGAACGGAGAGGGAGAGTGGGAGAAGAGGGAGGATATAAAGGCTGGGGTCTCAACACTAGGCCACAATGCCCAGTTGGAACGAAAGCAGGCAGTGCACACACACGGTCAGGCATCGATGCTCTCCACGATGGTCACTTTGAATCTGGAAGAGCAGGAGGTCAGGCCCAGCACCCCTCTCTGGGCCCCCAAACTGCCCCATCTCATGCACCCTATGGGCAGGTAGGGACAAGGGTCCAATGTTACAGTGGGTATCCCACTGCTGCCGAGGTTCTGTGACCATGCAGCCCGTGGGTAAGTATCTCCTACTTTCCATCTTTGGTAGGGAATGGAAATGAGGATGTTATTCTTTGCTGAAACATTTTGGAAAGTCACAGCTGAAATCTCTCACTTGTCTCTTCCATCTGTTTATTTTTACCACTTAATAACACGTCTGTCTCTTCAACTATTCCTGACACCGTTGCAAGAAAATCCAACTCCGTGAAGAGAGTTTTATCAAAGAGACATTGGCTCTTCATTACTGTGTGACACCACGTCAGCTCTTCTCCTGTGCACGAAGTCTGCTCTGTAATTTCAAAGGGTGTCTTCTATCTCTTTGAGGAGGTGATATGACCAGTATATTTGAAATTGTTGCTTGTTATGCAAAAGGTTATCCAAACTGTGAAGATAAGAAGCAACTTCAAGCTCTTCAAGGATTCTCATTTGTTTGGTGATGTTTTTCTCTTCACTGCCACATGATGTCACAGACCTAATTTCAAGTGATTAGTAACAATGGCAAAACAGTCATTGAAATAATCTGTGATAGAGAACTCTGGGACAACATGAAGAGGCTGTGCTATCAATAATTTCTCACCATTAATAATATAAAGTCCTGGTCTGCAGACACCAGACTTGCTCCTGCCTCTGCTTTCTAGAGGTGGCCCATCTCTCTGCAGAGGGACAGTGTGTCTGAGTGCAGGTCAGTGCTGTTCACCTCCTTTTAAATTTGCATAATCTTGGGTTTATTTTCTTGGCAGTGGATCACTTCACTCACTTCTTTTGTTTAAAACTATGCTTCTGGGTTCATTTGTGAACCATCCACCTGAAGGGGAGGCCTGGAAGAACTGAGTCTGAACCACCTGACATTTTCAAATGAACTGTTTTACCACCTTTCCCTTGTTTTCTAGCCCTGCCATAAGTTTTTGGTTTTATAAATTTTGGAACCAGCCAAGCTGAGCCAATGTCCTTATTTGCTTTTTGGACAGGGAGCAGGGATATTTCACCGAAACAGAGTCTTGGAAGTCCCAGTTTGCTGTTCAGAATCACTGAGAACATGTACACTCTTTTGAGCATATTCTGGTAGCAGAATCCCAGCAGCGTTGGTTGGGAGGGACCCAGTCCAACCTTCTGTTGGAAGGAGGATGGTTGCCAGCATTAGGAGAGAGGAGAGCACAGCCGTGGGTGTCTCCATGTGCAAAGCATGATGGATAATGGCCGTCTGTGACAGCAGCACCTGGATTTAATGATTCCAGACCTCCTCACTAGTCCTGAGCCTCCTTGTGTCTTGTGCATGGTCCTGTTGTGCTCACAGGAAGTTGACTGCCAGTACCTGGTGTTCCAGAAGTGATCCTTAGCTAATGAAAGCAATCCTCAGCATTTCAGAAAAAAGGCAATTCCTGTATCAGATCAGTTCAAGAGATCATGGTGTTCACTCTTTGTCCACATGAAAGGCAGCATAATGGCCAGACACCATGATAACCTGCCATTTGGGAAGCTCCTTTCTTCCCCGGGAAGAAATGGCCACCCAACACCTCCAGGATCTCTCCTGCCTGTACAAGAAGCTACTTCCAAAAAACAGGGAAAGCGGACTAAAACAGCATTGCTGAATCTCAGAGTTTTCCTGTCTGTTCCTCTGTATGTTCTGTTCCACTGCACATGTATCCTATTGACAGCACCATGAGCTCTGCCCTGAAATGTGGAGTAGGAAATGATCTGGCAGGTTCTGTAGATCATGGAAAAAAAATAAGGAGAACCTACCAGTTTCTGAAGCGTAAATTCAAATTAACTCATGTGAGGGAGAAGGATTTGTTCTAAAACCACGATAAGAGTTAAGTGAGCTTGTAAGTAAAATGGCTCAACATTGCCCCATATTGATTTTTTTTTCCCAGAAATGACTCCTTCAACAAAGGACTTGCCTTTATGCTTCTCTCTCTCTTTGGCTGAGACTGGAGAGTGGCTGATCTGGGACAAATCTACCTTTCCCCTGCTTTGGTCACAAAAAACCCACCTGAGAACAAACTTCCAGGAATCTGCTGCCAATAGAAGGGTGCCAGGCTTGGGTGCATCTGCCAGGGCACATGTAACACACCTCCCGACCGTGGCTGGGCCCATGATTTTCCAGTAACACACTGAAATGGCATTTCCCAGATTCCCTGATTTCCCCTGCCTTGTTTTCTCAATCCTTTTGGGTGCACTTGCCTTGTTTTGTCAGGGACTGCCAAACCTCAGCAAATGAACCAAAAACTGCCTCCCAAATGAATTCTGTAGCAGAAGAGCACATCAGGCTGTTGTCCGAGGTCCTTTCCTTCAACACATCCGCACTAGCAGAGAGGAAAAGAAGGGCATCTATCTAAAAATAAAATTATCAAACATTTACGTGTTGCTATTTTCATCACATATTGTTTTAAAGCTTCGGTTCACTTGGTGCCTCTTAAAGAAAATACAGACTTGGGTGAAGGGAAGCACCTGCATTTACCTACAGAAATGCTTCTGAGAGCTGAGCTGTTCGCAGCCTCTGGGCACAGACTGGCCCAGAAATGAGAGAAGTGGAGGGTGATGGCTGTGGAAGGTATGGAGGCAGAGAGGGAATGTAAATTGGAGCTGATTTCTTGGTCCCACTTTATCTGCTGTAGCCTTCCCTCCCACCCTTCCAGCCAGCACAGGGAGCTGTGGAGCCCAAGGCTGCAGATTGGGAAGGACATGGGCAAGAGACACACGGTGATCTTGGGATGACTTGTCTGTCTTGGATGCTGGGAGATGGAAACACACATTCATAGGAAAATTTACAGGCACTTAACCTGTACTTAACATCCACCATGAGGGAGCTTGGATTTCACATGTGAGAGGGGGATGAAGGCAGGCCCCCTCCTACAATGACTCCAGCTGTCACGGCCAGAGGCTCAGGAGACAATCAAACTCCACCTTTTCAGGTCAGCTTATGTTCCTAGACATAACACACCATCGTGTGGCATGGGAACATGGAGGTTCCCCTGGGCTTGGCTGCAGGGTCTCATTGAAGGAACAGGAGAGCTGGGGACAGGGACAAGTGCAGTAGTTCACATCAGGACAGGAGGGCCACTAAGGCTGATCCAGCCACTCTAGAGCCACACTTACAAAGGTGATGGATAAATCACAATGAATCCTGACTTTTTATATCTACACATTTCACTTGACATCATTTCATCCTACCTAGTAATTTGATCCACCTTCTAAATCCAAATATCAATACTTTCAGTTACCTAAAAAAAGAAACAGTGCTCACGCATAGGAGCCCAGAAGCTAGAGTTGAAAGCATAAAACCCCAGTTGGTCAACACAGAGTCACACCCTGGCAATTAGAGGGAAAATTAGAGTTAACTCAGAACCACATGAAGCTTTGTGCATTCAAAAACACCAATAGTGTTTTATTCAGAAAAAAATAAAGACTGGCTTTGAATGAGATTAACATTCACATGAGATGACATTTGCCATGATAATGTGAGCCAAAAACAAGTCTTGCCCCAACAGTACAGGAGGGTGTGTATAATAATCCTCATAGAGGCAACAAGACCCCCCAGCTCCTCCCAAGTTCCTGCAGAGCCATTCTCACTGACTTGTCCTCAGTGGCTGCTGGTGTTATCTTTGGTTCTCCCTGCAACTACTTTATTATTTTCTGGTTTAGCTTCTCTATCAGTCCAGTCTTATTTAAACTACATCCTGTGAACTTTTTATTTTTTTGAGCTTTACATTTTTGCCTTGGAGACTTTCTAGTCTGCAGCCAGATGGGGCCCCTCTTTTTTCCCTTGGCTCTACTCACTATGAGGAGAATAAAAGCCTCCTCTGTTCTCTTTGGACAGGTTTCCAGCACTTGTAGGATGGTTTATCTGGAAGGAACATTTCAGATTTTTCTGTACTGCAACAGACACCATAGACAGGGATGTATCTTCACTGCTGAAGGAGAGCAAAACTGAGAAAATGCTTTCTGCCAACCCTCTTTTAAACTATGACAGAGCTCAGGCCCTCTCTCCACCTTGCTACCCTTGACCTCTCAAGAAGTTTTGCTCTCCAAGCTCTTTCTTTCACAGGACTACAACAGCCAGAAGGGATCTCCAGTGCTCTCTGGTCTAGCACCCCACCAGCCTGGATCAAGTCATCAGCATCTTCTGCAGCCCAGAGTGAACTGCCCTTCAAGGATGGAGACCCAACACTTCACTGGGGTCACTGGCCCCTGTGGAACTATCGGATCACGCTCCCAGACCCTTAGTGAGCAATCACCTTTATCAAACAGATATTAGGGGAGCAGTCAGGGAGGGGATTGTGACCACCCAGGATGTCCATTGGGCCCTGTTCACCCTGTGGCTCTCTCTGGACAGCTGGTTGTCCGTGAAAGGTAATACTTGAGGTTGCCAATAGCACAGACAGGCACTTAGAAAAAACAATTTGCACTAATAATAACTTTTTTGAGGTTATTCTTTATCAATCACGGTATTTTCCATCTCTCCTGTAGGACACTCTGCACCTGAGAGGAACTGGGGACTACACAGAGCTGAACACTCTAATGCCCCTTGGACCATGCTGGAAGGGGCAGGTGCCAGTGTACCTGCTACTCCTGGTGGCTGTTCCTGGTGGCAAACCAGCCTCCCCCCTAAACACACACTGGACGGAACTTCCTTTTCTTGGCAAGTGACTGTCACCCCAATTATAAATACATTCTTCAGAAACAAACAAATGCATAACTTAACACCTGCTTTGACACAGGCATGGGAAGAAAACCACACTGCGACCCCGGGGAGAGCTCACACCATTTCACCTGGTCCCCTTGGTGCAGCCCCGTGTCTCTTGCACAGGTGATGGGAGCCAGCAGCCATGGACTGCAGCCAGGGCTGTAGTGTTTGGGGGTTTGTCATCACATTTAATGCTGCAACATTTGTTTTCAGGCAGAAAATACCAGCAGTGCCCTTGACTTGCAGCAGTGCCTTGGCAGTGTTATGACTGGCCAGGTGGCCCTGTCCTCAGCAGACACCACAGCGACTCCCCACTGATCCCACATGAGGACTGAGGGTGGTCCCAGCGGGCTTCAGGCCCCACACGCCACAGGGTGCAGATGGGAGAAGCCTTTCCAAGAAAGCATCCTTGGCCTCACTGGGACAGGGTGATGCTGAGACTGGGAGGCAGCTGTGGATTCTGACGGATTCAGCACTTGAAGAGCTGTTGCCTCAACTAAAACCAGGGCGGAGGGTCAGCGGCCAGTCCGGAGCAGCGCCGAGCAGAGCTCTCCCAGGTCGCTCTCGTCATTCTCCTCGGGCTCACTGCTGAAGGTGGAGGGGCTGCTGCTGGGCAAGCTGTGGCCAGAGCCTGTCCTCAGGGATCCTTGTCCCTTTGGGTCCGGTGTGTCCTGGAGGCACACACTGCCTGTGCCGGCAGGAGTTTGCTGTGAGTCTGGCTGAGAGTCGTTCCTCTGGCTGAAAAACTGCCCCAGCAGGGATTTCTGGAGGGTCGTTCGCAGGCTTTCACAAGTCCTCTGCTTTGTGCTCGGCTGGGTGTAATGCAAATCCAACTGCAGGACCACATCCGTCTGGAAGGGGAGAGCGGAGGACGCTAAGTGAATCGGAGACTCAGACTGGAAGCAGAGCTTTCCTGCTGTTGCTGCCAGACATGAGAGCCTTGGCTGGCTGTTGAGCAGGCTCACAGCCCCATGCTGTGGCGTGATGGAGCAACGCTACTGCCAGAGAAAACAAGCTGTTACGTACTCACACAGCTCATGGCGTCTGTGGGCCTCAGCCATGGATTCTGGATTTCAAGAATTCTCCTGAAATCAGGCCACCTCACTTGGGAACTCATCAGCCCCGTCAGTGAGCCCCAGTGCTCACTTGTCACTGTGAGCATCATGCCCAGGATGCTGGCACGGGGGAGCAGGGGAGGAGGCAAGGAATGGCACAATGTCAATCCTGGCCATGCCTGGGACCACTGACGGGGGAGAGGAAAGCATGAAAGGGAGGGATATAAAACACTCCCAACCCTGGAAGTGTTCAAGGCCAGGTTGGATGGGGCTCGGAGGAACCTGGTCAAGTGGAAGGTGTCCCTGCCCGTGGCAAGGGGGTGGAACGAGGTGAGCTTTAAGGTCCCTTCCAGCCCAAACCGTTCTGGGATTCTAGGAACTGAAACACACATCACACTGTAAAAGGCAACAGCTTTAAGCAGCAGTGCTCCACAGGGATCTGTTCACAGCCTAGCACTATTTTAGAATTTTATAAAAGATGAAGAAATCAAAAAATAACCATAGCAGCCAAACCCCTGAAAGCAAACCCCCAGCATGGGGCTGTGCCTGAAATGCCTAGCTGTACAGAGCAGGGAGATGTATAATGGAACAAGAAGATTTTGACAGGCAATGCAGGGTCCAGGTCTCCGGTCTGTGCTTAAAAGCAATGAAGAACAGTTGGGAAAGGTTCAGAAAAGAGCTCCAGGAACAATCAAGGACTGAAAGCACTGCCATATGCTGAGGCACATCACGTACTCAGCAAATGGAGCTTGCTGTGGGCAGCAACAACCCAGGCAGAGAGCAGTGCTTGGTGCAAGATCCACTAGCTGTCCCTCCTGGGGAGGAGAAAAAAACAAAGTAGAAACAAGGTACACACTGCTGGGAGAGACAAGCCAGGGGACCAGCAATTCTGCCTCTCTCATGGTCTTTAAATAGTTTGAGGGTGTTTTCAAATGTGTCAGAGGCATAGTTTGGATCAGGCTTGGAAGAGTTACTCTGATGACAGGAGCTCCTGGCCAGCCCATGAGCTCATCTCTCAGGCAAGAACACAGTCTAGTGAAGACATCCTTCACATGAAATATTTGGGCAAGTCTGACCTCCCCTAGGCTGATGGAGCAAAGAACAGCCTCCCTGGCCAGGTAGCAAAGAAAAACAGAGCAAGCTATGATGGGTGATGCCTCTCCACTCCCAGGGCAGCTGGTGTGGGTCAGGTTTGCTGGGAGGGCCAAGCAGGGGAGACAACACAAAAGCAAAGAGCATCCATGCTCAGGGTCTGCAGGCTGATCTGTAAATCAGAAAGGTTTTGCTGAGGTGGAAAAGGTGAGGTGAAAGAGGACAGTCCTCTCCTCTGGAGCCAGGCTGGAAGATCTGGGGGTGTTCAGCCTGGAGAAGAGAAGGCTCCAGGGAGACCTTAGAGCTCCTTCCAGTGCCTAAAGGGGCTCCAGGAGAGCTGGAGAGGGACTTTGGACAAGGGATGGAGGGACAGGCCAAGGGGGAATGGCTTCCCACTGCCAGAGAACGGGTGAGATGGGATACTGGCATGAAATTCTTCCCTCTGAGTGTGGTGAGGCCCTGACAGAGGTTGCCCAGAGAAGCTGTGGCTGTCCCATCCCTGGAAGTGTTCAAGGTCAGGTTGGACAGGGCTTGGAGCAATCTGGGATGGTGGAAAGTGTCCCTGACCATGGCAGGGGGGTGGAACAGGATCAGCTTTAAGGTCCCTCCTAACCCAAGCCAGTGTGTGACTCCATGGAAGAGGATGGCTTTTGTTCCTTCAAGATCAACAAGCCCCTCTAACATCGATCTGGATGTGACACTGACACAGACACGTCGTCAGAGGGGCACATCCAGCTGCAGCCGCAGGGATGGGGAGCACCAGTTATGGGAGGATGTAGGAGAACAGCGGAGAAGCACCTGGAAGCTCCCTACCTGAATTTTCTGAAGTCCACAGAGCTGGAAGACGCAGTCCAGCTCCTCCCACTTATACACGGAGGCGAGCAGAGTCTCCACATGGTCCAGACGGCTCTCCCTCTGCATGGCCACAGCCTCCATCTCCTGGGTCAAGAAAACAAGGGGAAATGTAAGGAAATTTCAGCATCAGCATGGAGCACTGAGGCACAAGTGCCCATCAAATGTGCTGCTTCTTTGCACACAGCAATGCCCAGGGCTTTGACATGCTGCATGGCGGAAATGCTGCGTATCCTAATGGAAGTACTACAGAGAGCAAGCAACAGAGATTTTAGGCACTCACCTTGTGAGTATCAATGAGAAGATGAAGCTAAACATCCCCTGAGTACATCTGCTGGGAAAACTGGGGTGTAATGGGATTTGCAGCAGAGCAAAGAGCAGCTACAGCCGGTACCACAACCACTGGTAGTGTCAGCACAGTGACATGGAGGGAGCAAGTTTTCCAAGGGCATAGCTGGAGGAAGCTCAGAGTTGAGCCAAGTGCCGAATTAGCCCCCCACCATCTACAGAACTGCCAATTCTTGCTGAGTGACTCCAACTTAGCCAAAACAGCCCTGTCTCTGACATCCTCTTCAGTATTGACTGTATCTTGGAGTCACTAATAGCACAAGAATGGACAAGGGAATAAGGGCCTTTCAAAATCATAGATTCATGGAATATCCTGAACTGGAAGGGATCCACAAGAATCACTGAGTCCAACTCCTGGCCCTGCACAAGACAACCCCAAGAATCCCACCATGTGCCTGAGAGCATTGTCCAAATGCTCTTTGAGCTCCAGAAGGGTTGGGGTCATGACCACATCTCTCTTGCTTTGGATTTGAGCCCTCCAGGATGAGTGACAGATCACTGTCCACCAGCCCCTTCCAAAAGGTGCTTCCCTCTGCCAGTTTGCTCTGGCAACTGTCCCAGACTTACCAGAAGTCCCTTAACTTACCAGAAGTTAAGGATTGGGCATGGTGATGAAGGAGGCTGTTTAGGATATTTGGGGAGGTAGAGGTTGGAGAAGCCCTGGGAGCTCTTCCTTGGCCTTTACTTCCCCAAACTGCTGCCTGCAAGTGGCCAAAGTGATTTGTTTCTAGCCAGGAGAGTATCAGGGATTATCGTCTCTATCACTTTCTCAGGGATCACAGGGAAGCTGATCAACTTGCAGCTCCCCAGATCTTCACTCCTGCCCTCCTGGCTTTCTTCAGGCCTCAGGAGGACCACGAGCCGATGGAATCTCATCACCAGCTCCCTCAGCACTCATGGGTACACCCATTAGGTCCCACGGATTTGTGAATGTCCAGTTTGTTTAGTGCTCCCTGACCTGGTCCTCCTCCTCCTCTGGGTGTAAGTCTCCCTTGATTGAGACCTTTTCCTGAGTCCTGATATACATGTAGAAGCCCTTCTTGTTTCCCTCGGATTCAGCCCCAAATGGGCTTTGGCTTTCTGAACCCCAGGTCTGTGTGCTTGAATCACATCTTTACAGTCCTCCTACATCACCTGCCACTGCTTCCACCTCTTGTACACCTCCTTTTCACGTGTGAGCTCAGGTAGGAGCCCCCAGCACAGCCACGCAGGCCTCCTGCTGCCTTTGCTTGACCGCCTGTTCATCAGAATCCTTGAAAATCCCTCAGCTTTCCAGGGCTGTGTCCCACAGGAACACAGCTCTCCAGCCTAGTGACTTCAAGACATTCACCTGGGAAAGGAGCGACCTGATGTGTTTGCTTTAGCAGGAGGGTTGGACTGGATGATCTCCAGAGGTCCCTTCCAACCCCCAACATTCCATGGCTCTGATCTCAAGGGATCAATTAAAACCGTGACACACGAGATTCAAAGCCCCTCAGCTACAGCAATTCATTAACCAAAAGAATCTGCACTCCGCTAAATTCCCAGCTTCATAGCCTCCTGTTCCACAAACTAATTCCCTTTCACATTCTCCATTATCATTTTTGGCTGTGTAGGAGAAAATGGAGAAAAGCATTTTCTAAATTAATTTTTTTAGCCAATTCATATTTATTTATAAACCTTTCCCCATGGTGGAATACATTTTTTAATGAAGATGATGCCCAGGAATTGGCAAGGCCAGAGTTTTAGCTGGCCCAGAAATACAGATATTCTAAATAAATGGGGCAAAGGCTGACTGGAAAGGCCGTCAGGTCAAACAGCTCCAGATCAAGTGACTGGAAAACAAGGAGATCCAACATAAAGGTTTTTAAAAAGTAAGGATTCAAACAGTATAGAGAAAAAAAATGGGAACGCCCTAGCTGTCGGCATTGTTCCTTTCTACACATGTGCAAGAGCAGCCTCTCCCTCTGAAGACAGTGCTTGTCAGGTAAAAATGCATGTCACGCAACACACAGGATGGGAGAGAATATGGGACAACTAAAGAAAATTGATGCATGCCAGAAAATTCCATACTAATTATCCCTGGCAAACACACAGCAAGCCCAGCTAAAGCCCTTTGATAAGAAGAACGTGGCAAGAGGTGGGAAAACTCTCATTTCCTCAACCAAGCGACTTACTGGGATCATTCCTCAGGGCTTGGAATCTCCCCTTCAGCCTGGTTTTGTTGGCCAGCTCCTGCACTTCAGCAAACCCCGTGAGGGCTGGCACAGGGATCCTGGCAGAAGCCCTGCACCCTCCTGCAGACACCTGTGCACTCCTGTGGTCCCAGGGCTACGGGGGGGTGGCCTCTGTGGAAGTCTGAGGTAGGGAAGGTGCCAGGGCCGGTGCGGTCGGAGGATGGTGGGAGGATGTGCTGCCGCCTCAGCAGACACCACTGGAGGTCAGTATGAGCCAACACCGCCATGAAGTGGGACAGGGACAGGGATCCCACTGCCCTGGCTGTACTGGAGTCCCTTTTTTGTCTCCCCAACCCTCTTGAGACAGCTCCAGAGCCAGGAGCACACGGCTGGGCCCCTCTTTGCCCTGAGTTGCCGATGTGGGGTGGATGCATACAAATATCTGCTCACACACACACATGTTTTTCATGCATGATTAGGGAGCTCACAAGGGGAAACGATGCTCCAGCTTGGGAACAGGTAGGATCAGGCTCCAAACCTCCTGGATACACCACGCTGCATCAGTGACCCCAACGTACCGAGGAGCAGTGTCCCCTCCATGAGCAACAAGAGCTGAAAAATCCACCACAATCGAGAACACTTCAGCAAAAGGACTAAAGAAAATGAGGGAGATGGTTAGCAGAAAGGAGCAGTAAGTTAAATCCTTGGTGGTGGCATGGAGATCATGGAGACCACCAGGAAAGACCACGCTGGGCACGTGGTCTGTTAGGAAGCGTGTGAGAAAGGGTGCAAGGAAGCTGGTATGGCTCAACAGGGAAGAAATATGAAATATGAGCAGAGAAGGCTAAGAATGCGTGATTCAAAAAGCCAGATCTGCTTCCAAACATGGAAAACAGAATGGCTCTTCACCTCAATCAGATTAAATGCAATAATTTAATCAGGCAGGCTAGAAATCAATCTGAGGGGTAACTGGTTAAAGCCATCAAACCGGTGCCAAATCCTTTTTGTGATGCATGAGGAGCAAGGCAGGTGGCCTGTAGGGAACCCACTGAGGCATGGAAGGAGCCTCAAGAAGCTGTGTGCAGAGGAGGGGATCCTTTTCCACCTGGGATCGGCCTTTCCCAGCCCTCAGGACCCCCTGGGCTCAGCCCAACCACGCTCCCACCTGTGCCCTGGGGAAAGCAGCCCAGGAAGGGGAGCTTAGAGGACTCACCGGGGGCTGGAAGAGCAGGAGGCGGGGAGCAGTGACGTGGGCCGGCAGGGCCTGCAGCTTTGCACACACGGACATCAGGTTGGAGAAGAGCCGCAGGAAGCGGAGCTCTGCCCGGGCTCCGCAGGGGAAGGTCAGTGTTCTGCTCAGCGGCTCTGGAAGGGAAATTCAAGAGGGATCAGCTCCTCAGAGGATCCAGCCGACATCTCCCTGCAGCCTGGTGTCCCTGAGGGGCACAGGGACCTCCAGCTGTCTCCTCCCCATGCCCTGCGTGGCTCACCGTGGCTGTGTCCCCAGCGCTCGGCACCTGCGCCGGAGGGACAGATGGGGTCTGTCAGGGACCGGGCTTCCTTCAGGGTGTGTTTGATCTCCATCACCTGCTTCCCAGTGACCAAGGGATCCCGGCCAATGTCTGTGGGAAAGAGTTGGAGGCACATGGCTCACTCCAGGTTCCTTATTGATCTCCCTGCCTTTCAAGACCCTACATGAACGTCTCCATACTGCTACCAGGCTACTGAGAGCTCACATTTGGATTTTAGGGAGGAACAGTTGGCTGGCTGGCTGGCTGGGATGGGGTGGTGTGGAGCGATTTGGTCTCTGGTCTCTCTTCTCACCCTTGCTAATGAAGTGAGTGGTTTCTCACTTGTTCCTCACCTTCTAAAACATCTTCCAACATGTGTGTAACCTTCTTCTCTTTCAGAATGTGTTTCTTCAGGTATTTCATGAAGATCCCAGAGCTGAACTCCCCATCCTGCAGTTCATAGGCTTCTGCATCTTCGCTCCTGCAAGATTAAGGACATTTCTTCAGAGTCCTCACATTTCTGCACCAGGCACAAAGTCCTGAGTGTGAGTCTGGGCTTGCCAACTCCATCCAGACTCTGCTGGCTGAGTCTGAGTTTGCTTCTCAAGGAATAACACAAAGTGCTTGGGTTTGGCCCAGGAGATGGTGGGAAGGGCACAGGATGGAAAAAAGCAATGGAAAGGGATAGGATAGGAAAGCACAGTCTTCAGGCTAGGCAGGTGACAGAAGGTGAAAAGCCAGAAAAGCTGGCACTGGAGCAGGAAACAACACCGATCATCTCAGGAGGCTTCAGGTGGGCTGTTCATGGTACATGAACCTGGGAAATCAGGCTCAGGCCTGAAGGACAGGTGACAGGAGCTGAGGTCACCTTTATGCACAAGCACAGGCTGCCATGAGCGACGGCAGGAGGAAGAACAGAAGTGCCTGAACAGCAAACACAGCAGATGGAGGGTGAGAGCCAGAGGAAACACAGTGAAGCCCTCTCCAGCCTCCAAAGCCACCGTGCATGAAAGGATGAGGGATGTATAGCTGTGCCAGTATCTGGTCCCGGGTGCCAGCGTGGGGACAACAAAGTGCACTTACGTGGCATAGCCGTAGACAGTATTTCCCCAGGGCTCCAGCGGCTGCACCTGGGAGAGGGCACGTCCTGGGTTGTACCTGGAAGAGAAAGAAAAGGAATGAGTCAGTGTTGAGGACATCTGTCAGCTGGAGGGAACAAAGCCCACACACTTCCCCATATCCATCTCCTAGGGATGGCAATAAGATCAATCCTCACCTCAGATCCAAACACAGAGATAAAAACTGGGAGTCCCACCAATAACCCAAACCAAAGGGAAATGAGTAGCTAGGTCCAGCTGTGACGTAAGTGCACTGGCGAGCTGCTCCCTGCCCCACGCTGAGCCTAGAGCTGTGGAGACAACCTTCCCTCCTCCCTCCCAAGGCTGGATTTTAACAACTCCAGGCAGCAATGAAGTGCAGAGAACACATGGGGTCACCACGGCCCAGTGGACAACTGTCCCTGCAGAAGTCAGAGGTGTGCACAACACATGCTTATGGCTTAACTGCCTGTGCCGGGGTCTGGGGCACCTCACAGGGCCCCTCCAGACCACACACACACTTCTGCCTCAGGGAACCAAAGCAGGTTACGGCTCATAAACCCCCAGATCTCGCTGAGAGATGGGATCAGGAGACACACACCCAGGTCTTGAAGCCCAAAGCTGGTCCTGACACCTTGGTCTAGATGCAGCTGAACGAGTACAGCTCCTGTTATTTCCAAAATCAGGCAGAACCATGGTGACAGGCCTGCTTTTCACCAAAAAAGATCTCATGATTGCACTGAATGGTCAAGCCTTGCCCATCTGACTGCCTCAGGTTCACACCAGTGACATGGAGCTGTTCCCAGTCACATAGCGACAAGAGCCAGGCACAGAGGCAGCGTTACTCTGCATTATTCAATTCCAGCACAGCTTCCTGGGCCTGAAGCTGGCTCACTAAGGAGAGCAGAAGGGATGGCTGTATCGCCAGCAGCCAGTGTCACCTACTGCCGGTGGCACAGTCTGGAGATATTTCATGGCAGGATTCAATTGGCTTCTGTAAGTTGTCTTAAACAGAATCAGAAGAGAAAATGTGGGAAAGGAGATACACTTCTAAATATGAATACTCAGCTGCTCCTAAATTAATGCAGAAATCTGGCATTCCAGGTCCAAGGATAAATCAGAGAATTCCTGGAAGAGGCAATCGCCTCCGCCCAAAATCAGCACATAAATGCATGAGGCTACACACAGGCTCCACTTTCCTGGTTCCTCCTCTGCTAAAGCTGAACATCTGCTCCCACTTGGCAAAGGAGGATGTGTTTCTCACCACTCTGGTATTTCTGATACCAACATATGGGGTGTGGAGGTGCTCTGGGTGAGCTCCCTCTCAGCACAGACACAGCTCCTCCTGGTTTGTGCACAAGCTGTTGACAGACCTGCAGCATCAGTCGGACCAAAAGGGCCTTAGGAAAGGAGACCCTGGGAGCCTTGCTTTACACAGTGGTGTGAACACACAGCTATGAAATCCAGACCCTTTCCCAAGCTAAAATGGTGACTTCTCAAGAAAAGGAGCTCAGGAGAGAGTTTCTACAGCAATCCCCCACAAAATCAGGGATAACACCCACTGCATGAAGTGCTGTGCTCATTGTGGGAAAGGGGAGGTGTGAGCTTTGGGTGAGGAGAGAGAAAGGGGAGGAGCTGCACAACCTTGCCTAACCATCCCAGCAGATCTCACACTGCACCCTCTTCCCAGAGCCCATTGAGACTTCCTGAGCACAGGAATGCCAATGAAGGAGACAGCAGCTCAAAAGCTGCTTTATAGACTGTTACCATCTTTGTTGGTGATCCCTGTGCAGCCTCCATGCCACCTCCCCATCACACACTGCCCTTGGACAGCAGCCCAGAGGTGCAGCTCCAGCGGTGCATCCATGAGAGCCAGGTGCTCCTGCTTGGCTGCATGCCATCCCCCGCCTATTATCCTGCTGGGGAGACCCTGCAGGTGTGCCAGGGAAGCAACACACTCTGCTTTCAGCAGAGAGCAAGAAGGGAGAAAGGGGATGCTTCACTTTGGGGAGTTCAGGGCAGAATCAAGGCACATTAAGATCTGGTGACACTGGCAATTCAGAGCTGCAGGATAAATCCTTGCACAGCCACCTTTAAGCTATTCATAGTGAGCATCCCCACCTCTGCAGCTACAAGGCATCAAAGATTTATCCTCTCTCCAAGGGCTGGCAGCTCTTTCAGGGTATCAAAATCCCTGCCGTCTTTCCGGTTCTTAGCACAGGAACCACAGCAGGAAGAGAGAGACTTTCCTGCATTTGCTCTCCAGGTCTTTTCTGACCTGTAAATCTGCCTCAGGAGACTGAAATAAATGAACTAATGACAGCTTCTACTGCAACAGTCCACCCACCTCTGCTGAAATTGGACAAGTAGTAATTTTCTGCAGCAGGATAGTGGTCTGCAGGCCAAGGGAGGATGATGGGCTTTCCACAGACAGTGGGAAAACGCTGATCTCTGACCTCAGCAGCAGCTGCTTTACAACACAACCACTTCAGAAGGATTTAAGGCCAGTAAAAAGCAAGTAGCAGGGCTTAAAATATTTTCGCCATCATGCTGCACTCTTCTCACTGACATGTTAACAAGAACACAGCCAGGAGAAGAGAGGTGAGCTGAAAAATCCCAGTCTGAGCACTTGGGAAACATGGACCAGGAAAGCACATGATCAGCAAGACCAGGTCAGGTGGGTCAGGCTTGAAACACAAAACCCTGTGCTGAGCTTCAGCTAACAATTTATGCCAGACAGAGCCATCGCTCCATGGGCTTGAGGCAACCTGCCTGTATTTGCCAGGCTTCTTCACCTCAAAAATTACAGGGATTTTTCAAGCCACTTCTCTTCAGCAGATCCCAGACAACATCTGATGCTCTCTGCACTAACACATGAACAACCCATCTTTCCAGAACATCCTGCAGAACCTAAGAGTGTTGCTGATTTTATGACAAATGATCAATAACCTTTGATGGAGCAGCACCACAGGGGATGTAGCCCCAGCAATCCATGGGAACATCCCACAGGGGGAGTTGAAGCCCAGAGCTGAGGCTGGACCCTTTCCTGGCCCCTCAAAACGCCCATCTGAGGTGAGGAAGGGGTAAGATCACCCTACCACTTCCTGCAGGTGTCCAGCAGGATGATGTTCAGGGCTGTCTGCTGCTGCTGCATCTTCTGGAGGATCCTCTGCACGCTGATGCAGTTCTCAGGGGCGTAAGGCTGGGGGGCATCAACAGGGACCATGTAGTTCCTCCCCAAATGTTCATACCCATGCCCGGCATAGTAGAATATAGCTGGGAACAGGGAGAAGAGAGAATGAATCAGGATGCCAACCTGCAGGTCTGTAACCAGCTCCCCATGGCCATGTCCCACCTCCTGTCCTGAAGGGATACTGGAGCAGGGCAGACCTAGACCAGCAGCACTATGGAACTGGAGCTATGTTGACCTCACAGTTTTGACTTTTTTCCAATTTATCCCTTTTGGCAGAATTGGAAGCAGGCCTGAGAGGCTCCCCTGTGCTTGTGGATTCCCACACTGTTTGTCACCTGAAGTCACTGGGTTTACACATTTCCAAGCCCTCTGTGCTACAACACCCAGGCTCAGCACCTGCCAGGCTGAATTACACCTTCATACAAAGCTGGGTTAATCCTCAGGTCTTTAAAAGAAAATGACAACAGAAAAGGATTTTACTACAGTGGAAAATACATTAACAGCCTTTTAAATGAGAATCTTCTTACTTAAAAGAAGCTTCCTAGTTCTGGAGAAGAGACTAACAACTGATTAGGTGATGGAAAACAGTCTCCAGATTTCAAAGGTCTGCCTGTAAATACACCTATAAACTGCTGAAAAATTAGACAGAGACAGAGAGGCGAGTTCTCCAGGCGTCCAGAACACGTGGACCACACACTTCAACAACCTCAGACCAGGCACCAGCCTTGTAAGGAAGGAGGAGTCAGACCCATCCAGGTGCTGGTGGGAAGTCCAATACTCAACAAGAATTTTGGATTTTACTCTTACGCACACGGAACTTAGTAATATTTTCTGCCTTCACAAGAGATGGCAATACAGGCGCTTTCAAGTGGAAAGTACTGGGGAGCTCAGCATGGCCCAAGGTGGTGCTCCCCGCCTTATCCTCTGTTCCATGCAGGGCTTTCCTCCTGCACAGGGATCCCTATGCGGGTTGAAGCTTTCCTGAAGGAAGTTGCACAGTGGCTGGTCACGCCTCCCCAGCACTGGTGACACTGCTTGGGGGATGCTGGTTGATGAAAGCCAACTTGGGGAACTGAAACGGGTTAAAAATACCTCTGTGAGGTGACACAGTTGTGCCACCAGAATGGAGGGATGGTGAAAATTGAGAGGTCAGAAATGGCAACAAGCAGCTAAAAGGCAACAGCAGGAGAAATTCTTCAGTCAGATACCCTGCTAAAGCCCACACTTCAGTGAGCTCCCTCTCCTCTGTATTCCCTCCACTGTTCCTGCCCCTGGACTTGGCAGGACACTCGCCTTGATCTCCAATTCTGCAAGGGATGTGGTGACAGGGGCAGGAGCCGACGGACTGAAAGCATGACCTCATCGTGTGGAAGATGGAAAACATGATCTCATAGTCAAAAAGGCCTCGAGTCACCCTTGGTTTCTATTCTCAGGGGACAATGGAAAGTTTCTCAAATGGCTGTTTCCACAGGCGCCCACAAGATTTGGGTTTCTCTTCTTGTGTACCAGCAGCCAGATATAGCAGGCTCTGATCTGCAGAAGCTCTGAGCTTTTATAACTTGCAAATCAAAGTCACAAAACCCTCCCCTGAGACTAGAAAAGAGTATAAAACAGAAACCTTCTGGAAAAATGAGATGCAGGCATTACAGGCTGGGCCCCTGGAGTCATCAAGCACTGGTGGCTTTCATGCCTCTGCCCCTGTTCATGCAAGGAAGTGATGACATCTATCACCAGGCAGCATCACTGATGCTTAGAAAAAAATTAAATACTACAGAAAAGCCCACGAAGAATGATTCAATCCTTAAATTTTCTAACTTTTGAGGTCTTGTGTATGACGGAATTAACCAGTTGCTCCTCACACCATATAAATCCCAAAGATTGGTGTTCAAATCCAAAAAGACATGCATTTCACAACAGCTGAGCAACTTTTCCAGCCTCTTCTGGACTTAATTTCTCTTCCTGAACAAGAAAGTCAACAACTTGCTCAGAGAAGGAAAGGGCTTTTTTATTCTGAGCTCTTCCCACATCGTGTGAGTCAGAACTGCTGATCACAGACAAACTTCCGAGTACCAAATTAAAAAGGGGAAGCTCCAGGCACTGCTCATAATGCAGGAAATGTCAGCATGAGGCTTAATTAAGGCATGACTCCATATTCCAAGTATTTCACTCACAACTTTCTGCTCTCGTTGCATTTCCAATGCAATTTTTTTGACTTGGGACTTTTTAGGACACTCAAAATAACATCCGAGGGGATTCCTTGTTTGCCTGAGGAGGGAATGATTTAGACCACTCAGAGGATGCTTGGGGCCTTCAAAAATCCCCTGCAACCTTTCTAAGAGATCTAGAGGAAAATCAGCCCGATGACCCACCACCTCCATACTGTGAATTGGAGAAGCCTTTGGATCATAGAATCATTAAGATGGGAAAAGACCTGCAAGATCATCAGGTCCAACCTTGGATTGAATCCCATCATGTCCACTAAACCATATCATGCAGTGCCAGACCCACTCACTTTTTGAACACTTCAGGCCCAAGGCCTGGGAGGAAGGGGGAAGGAGCTGGGCTGGCCTGGGATGATCTGGAGATGTGGAAGTGGATGAAGGTCTCACAACAGCCTACAGTTCTTGGAGGGGCAGTTACAAAGACCATAAAGCCTTACTCCCCTCGTCAGCATGGATCATACAACATGGGGCAGTGAGCACCAACCCATGGAGACTCATGTTCAGCAGTCAGCCCTCTCCTCCCTCTGTATGTCTACACCTCTCCTGATTTCAGCTGTGGTGATTGCTACACAGGAGGTGTAAGCTCCAGGTAAAGCCTGAGATACAGGGGGGATTTCAGAGAGCAATCACAAAAGGAAGCTGCAATTGAAGTCATAGGAATACGCTGTCACCAGGTGATGCCACGGCTGTGTGCGGCCCTTCCCACCAGCTCAGCCTCCCCGGTGAGTCAGTGTTTCCCAGAACAAGGTGGCTGCACAGCATTTCCCTTGTGGCCATGTCCCTATTATCAACTGCACAACCTCCAAACCTCCTGCTGAGTGCCAGGCTGGAATTGGCCCACGCTGACTTTCGCTGTCTGCGTGCCACACAGCTGGGAGATAAGCCTCACGCTGAGGTTTGGAAGCAAAAAAAGCCCACCTGGCAAGGTATTTTCAGGGTATCTGTCAGGCTGGGAGAACTCAGGGACCCCAAACACGCTACTTTCACCATCAAATCTGAACACCTGCTTTAAGACCCACAAGATCTGCCGGTTGGGTGTTTGAGGAACACTTCCTGCCGAGAACAGCGCGCAATAAGCTCGAAGTTCAACCTCAAAGCCACCTGCAGCTGGCAATGCTCTTCTGCAAAAGGGCTGTCAGAGGCCCAAATTAGACCTTCAGGAAAGAGAAACAAGGAAATCATGGCCAGATGCAGCAGTCAGGGCTCAAAAGGAGCTCCCCTCCCTCACACAGGATAAGTCTCCTCAATTTTGTCATCTAAGGAAAAATGAAAACCCCTTTTCCCATTCACTATCAGAAGCACTGGCTCCCCAAAAACTCAGCACGAGCCCATGCTGTTGGGGCTGGAGGCTGCCATGTGATGGAGAAACACCACCTTTGCCTGGCTGTAACCTGCCCAAAACTGAACAACACTTAACCAGGGGCTTCTGCCAAGCGTGGCACCACTGCAGACTGTGCTGCAGGTCTCCCTTGAGAGAGGAAAGTTCAATTTCTTCTCTTTCAATTCAACAGCTGTTCAGAAAATTGCCAAATTCAGCACGGGCAGCTGGCTGGGCTGGCTTGGCCTTACCATAGACTCCCTTCCCCAGGAGCTGCAGGAACTGACTGACCGCTGTCGCCATCTCAGCCTTGTTCAGATCCAGGAGGGAGACAACCTGGAAGCCCAGCTGCTCCAGAAGACGGCTCAGCTCAAACACATCCTTGACAGGAGCCATGAGGTTGGGATGATGGTGGTAGCAGTTGTTGCCCACTAAAAGTGCTATTTTGCCTGTAGCTGAAACAAACACCAAGTGACAAAGCTGTAAACGCTCAGCGGGAGGCAAAGTTTCACCTCCTCCTGTTGGAGTGAGAATACAGGAAATCTAAGAAAATATTTAGGCAGAAAGGATAGACCCTAGGCTGCTGCAAGCCTGGAGCACTCTCCAGAAAGCCCTCGGCTTTCTGAACGCTTCAACAAAATACACAAACAATCATTTTGACAGAAAGGGTTGAAAAGTTTACACTTGACAGCCAAAATCTCAGGAGTGCAGGAGGTTTTGTTCTACCTGCCCTACCGTGACCGCAGGCCTGGTGTGCCAGCGGAGCATGGGAGGGGGATGCACTGAGCCAGGCTAAGGAGTCCTTTCCCTCACAGGGCTGAAACAGAGAAAACCCTGGTGTCCTGCTTTGATTTTATCCCCACCTCCCCACTGTAAAAAAACCCAAGGATTTATGTCACTCAAGCAGTGGTGGGAGAGAGGAGCTTTGCCCTGCTCTGAGGAGGTATTTCAAGGAAGGGAAAAGGTGTCATGTGAACAACACCTTTAAACTCATTTGGCAGTCCCAGAGCTCAAGACTCAGTTACTCATTACAAATAATATTACTCCACTTGCTGAGAAAGATCAGGGCTTGGCGGGGGATTGGACTCATCTTGTGCTGTGCAGCTCTGATCCCAAAAGCACAGGGCCTGTTGCAATGTGGGCATAAAGGCTTGAAGTGGTCCCTGAAGGAAAAGCACTCCCATTCCCTGTCTTCCCATCCACCTTGGAGCCTGGCTTTTAATTAAGGTAGTAAGTGCTCAGGAAGAAAAGATGACAGTACTCACCAAAAAACTTTTCAGAGCCACATGTACCTGGGAAAGAAGGAGGGAAATGATAAGGCTGTGCCCAGCATCCAGTGCCAGGTCTGAATCCTGCTCCAACATTTGCCAGCTGGATCAAACACATAGAGGATCTGCATAAGCAACACTCCTGGGGCAACTTCTTCACAACCTGACTGCTAACCTTAACACACTAGTCTTTATGAAATCCTGCCTGATTTATGACATGCTGGGAAGCAAAGCCTGGAAAAGAGGCAGGTCAAGGAAGGAGGGTCAGCATGGAGGAGCTTGTACCTGGGCTTCCTGATGTGACTCACCTGCTCCCTCGCTGCAGCAAAAGTAAACGAAACACAACGACTTAAGGTCAATAAAAGCTCTAAAACAGAGTTTCTTCCCATAAACGTCTGGTGCAGAGGGAGCCGCCTCTTGCTTTTGACTGTGATAATATTCCCTGAGTTTTTCAGCTCCCTTCTCTGACCTTCCCAGCTTTTTAGCAGTTCTGGCTCAGAAAAGTCCCCCCAAATGCGACTCACTTTGGTGAGCCCCACAAGCTTCCCTGCCCAAGCACTTCCGGCTTCTTAAAATCATTGTTAGCCAAACAGCTCCAGCTTTTCCTATTTAAATTAGACATTAATTTCAAAATTCATCCCAGGAGAAAATTCTAATACCCTACAGGCTCTAAAAGAAGAAATTAAGGATAAATTGCATAGATCTCACGGGTCTGGAAGACCTTTGGCCCCTGAACCAGTGCTGCTGAGGCACCAGGGGTGCCTGGAAAGTTCAGAACAAAACCACTCATCCTTTTCTGCCTCTGACAGAGGTGCCCGCTGCACGTTAAAGCTCTGCAGCTGTAACACTTTGAACCCAACCCAATCTGGTGTCCTTTTCTTGCTGCCTGTCCCCCCTGGATGCAGTTTTGCCAGCTGTGAGGAGGCAGGCAGAGTGCTCTCTGGATATACAGGATCAGTTTGCACTTTGGAGAAATTTTAAAGCCATCTTAAAAGGCAAAATGAGAAGCTTATGGCATAGAAAAATCTCTAGATGGAGTAAAGAGCCAGCCAAGCCAATTTGTGGTATTCCTGCTTCACACAGGCCAAAGGCAGGGGGCAAAAGGAGAGGTGGAGCATGCCTGACGCTCTGGGGACACATCTTCTCCCTGGGATCCATCACTCACGCAGCATCAGCCCTGAGCTGCCAGCCTGAGGGGCCTGAATCATCGCAAAATAAACCCCATCCTCTCCAGCTCTCTGTGTCTGAGTGCATCACTTTATCCCAGTGAGGCTGGAAATGAGTTTGGGCGCAAGAGCCCACTGCGATTTGGCTGTGGAACTGTGAAATCAGCACCTTGGCAAGGCATGAAAACCACAGGGAGCAGCTGAGAGCACCGAGCCTGCCCTAACACAGCAGGTTTCTGACAGACAGCAGAACCCAGCATCCCACCCCAATGGACAGCGCATCACCAGGTCTGCGGGGTTCTCTTTTCCAGCCACTGCTTCCCTCGCTCCCTCTGAGCCCCATTACCAAGGAATCCTATTTATCACAGCCCTTGTTCACCAGCTTGGTGCTTCCAGATGAGAGCACCAAATTCCTTTGTACCCTGTAATTACTTCTCACTCCAGGGGATGTGCAGCAAAGCAATGGGGTTAGCTCTGCTCACCTACGTGAACGTCCACAGCATTGGTCCAGTGCTCTCCGTGACTGTTGGAGGCACAGCAGAGGTACGTGCCCGAGTCACTGACCTTGGCATGGGTGATCTAGACAGATCAAAAGTTAAATCACATTATTTATGGTGAAAGTCTGCAGCTCCCTGCCAGGATCTGCTGAAGGCACCCGTGTTCCTGGAATAAAGAGTACTTTTCCTGCTGTTCACTGAGACTTTGCCTCACAGAGAATGAGGACAGGGACAAGAACCAGAGCAGTACTGGCTGGCAAGGTCTCTGGTTCTCCAGCCCAAGATCCTGCTCAGAGAGGGACTAAAGCCACCACTGAGTCAGGCTGGCCACAGCTCTGTCTATTCAAGCCCTGAACATCTCCAAGGACAGAGACCTTGCTGCCTTTCTGGCTCCAGCACAGCACCATTCACCTTCAAATGAACAACCTCTTCCTAGTGCCCAGCCTGAACTTCCCTGTCAGAAGTGCAATCTAAGGTCGCTGACCCCTGTAATACCATCAACTACTACTGAGAAGAGAGTGGATCTCTTGTCCTTGTACCCTTCACGTGATGCTCTGGAAGGAAATCCCTTTTCTTGATTCAAGAAGACAGCACTGATTTACACTCAGCCACAACACTTAGTGACACAACATAAACCCAGCACTTCTGCTGCCTCCCTGACTCTTTTCTGTCAGGACTAACCCCTTTTCTTTCTAGGTCTCCTCCAGGCAGACAGTATTCCCACAGGTCCAACACTCTGTCCTACAGACAGACAAGCTGTTCTCATGCCTCTGCTGCAAAAAGGCTCAAGAGATGTGCAGAGAGCCCTTGATGCATCTGGGGATCAGTTACCTCTTAGGGAAACATCCACAACTTTGAAAGAAGCCCATAAAACATGTTCCTTCTTCATCCAGAGTTCTCTAGCCAGCTACCAAAGCAGAAGGGTGATACACAGAGGACTTTCCCACAACCCTGCAACCAGCTTCTCCCACCACCCACCTCAGCAGCCAAAGCTTCTGAACTATCCCCAGGCAACCTTACCCAGAGTTTTTTTCTCTTGTGCTGTTCCAGCAGGTTCCCATTCCGGTACCACTGGTAGCAGGGGGCTGGGACCCCCATGGCAGCACACTGCAGCTGCAGTGGCTTCCCCACCTCCACCCGCTGCTCCGTGGGGTTGAGGATGATGACAGGCTCTCCTCGCCAGAGCCGAGGGGGCAAACCTGCAAGGCAGCCAACACAGAATTGGTTCTCTCTCCACGAGGACGGCAAACAATGGCAATTTTTCACCATCACCTCTGCACCTTTCTGCTTTGTGAGCAAGGAATCCTTGGCAGCAATACCTTCAGTAGTCAATGCCAGACCACAGCCTGGCCTCTGGCTTCCCAAACCCGACCCTCGCCCTTTCCTGATAAGGGCGCAGTCAACATGCTGAGGTCAACCACACCCTGAGTTATTTTTGGTCAGCTTTGAAGTAGCCAGATGGACTCTTCCAGTGCCAGCACCCCAAATAGCCCTAGAAAACCCATAGTGAGTGATCAGTAGGAGGTATAGGTACATGCCAGGTTGGATGGGGCTTGGACCAACCTGGTCTAGTGGAAGGTGTCTCTGCCCATGGCAGGAGTGTTGGAACAAGATGAGCTTTAAGGTCCCTTCCAATCTAAACCACTCTGTGATTCCGTGATACATCAAGAAGGTAGAAGACATGCTCGTACCTCTAGCAACACACTGATGGACCTCCACCTTCACCCAGTCAGAGAAGACAGCATTTCCGTAGAGGTCATTGACTCGGCATGTATAGAGCTTGGTCTGCTCTGCAACAATGGGCAAGTCTGGGTTGGTTGCTCCAGGAATCTGGCAGCAGTCAGACTAGAGGGAAAACACAGGTAGTGGGCAGTGATTCCCTACTCATTGCTGGCAAGCAGAAGGCATAGGAAGCCCCTTGTAAGAACAGCAAAAGTGGAAATTCCTGATTTCCTCCCTTCCTTCAGCTCCCCCATTGTGTGCAAGGACCCAGCCTGGTGCCCTACCGAGGGACACACGCTCCCACCCTTACCTGGTGCTGACAAAACCACTGGTACTGCAGCAAGGTGTGTCCCTCAGCTCGGCACCGCAGCGTGAAGGAGTATCCCACTGGGACAGAGATGGAGACTGGCTGCTCAGTGATGGCAATGGCTGGGGAGAAACAGGGTGTGGAGGTAGAAACAATGCAGTAGGCACAGCCCAGGGCTCGCTGGGCTACAAGAGTAGCACCCATCCTAGCAGGAAGGGAAGTTTGGTGGAACAGGGATGCTCCCGTGCAGAGGGAATGGACGAAAGGATGGATGGATGGGTGGGTGGGTGCCACGAGGCTCGTCTGGGCGCTCTCCCAAGTGCCATAGGGGTGGCACAGTCACTCTTCCCACCGCCCCGTGGCCGCTCACCTTCCTGCATCGCTTCTCCGGCGGCTCCTCCCCGGCCTGGGCGGCCG